>OX246738.1:47553353-48153353 GCA_945910005.1 Isoperla grammatica | reverse complement strand
TAAATGTCTGTTTTAATAAGCGTTTTATTATCTACAATGTGATACATAATTTAATCATCTGTAATTACATGTTGGTCTACCGTACCGTGTTTTGTGTTGTCCTTTTAATCTAACATTGGGTAAGATAGGTGAATTGCGTAATCTCCAAAACGAGTGTGATAACATCTACTTTTTAAATGTCTGTTTTAATAAGCGTTTTATTATCTACAATGTGATACATTATTTAATTATCTGTAATTATATGTTGGTCTACTGGAAGTGTTTTGTGTTGTCCTTTTAATCTTACAATGGGTAAGATAGGGGAATTGCGTAATCTCCAAAACGAGTGTGATAACATCTACTTTTTAAATGTCTGTTGTAATAAGCGTTTTATTATCTACAATGTGATACATAATTTAATCATCTGTAATTACATGTTGGTCTACTGGAAGTGTTTTGTGTTGTCCTTTCAATCTTACAATGGGTAAGATAGGGGAATTGCGTAATCTCCAAAACGCGTGTGATAACATCTACTTTTTAAATGTCTGTTTTAATAAGCGTTTTATTATCTACAATGTGATACATAATTTAATCATCTGTAATTACATGTTGGTCTACTGGAAGTGTTTTGTGTTGTCCTTTCAATCTTACAATGGGTAACATAGGGGAATTACGTAATCTCCAAAACGAGTGTGATAACATCTACTTTTTAAATGTCTGTTTTAATAAGCGTTTTATTATCTACAATGTGATACATAATTTTATCATCTGTAATTACATGTTGGTCTACCGTACCGTGTTTTGTGTTGTCCTTTCAATCTTACAATTGGTAAGATAGGGGAATTGCGTAATCTCCAAAACGAGTGTGATAACATCTACTTTTTAAATGTCTGTTTTAATAAGCGTTTTATTATCTACTATGTGATACATAATTTAATCAGCTGTAATTACATGTTGGTCTACTGAAAGTGTTTTGTGTTGTCCTTTCAATCTTACAATGGTTAAGATAGGGGAATTGCGTAATCTCCAAAACGAGTGTGATAACATCTACTTTTTAAATGTCTGTTTTAATAAGCGTTTTATTATCTACAATGTGATACATAATTTTATCATCTGTAATTACATGTTGGTCTTCCGAACCGTGTTTTGTGTTGTCCTTTCAATCTTACAATGGGTAAGATAGGGGAATTGCGTAATCTCCAAAACGAGTCTGATAACATCTACTTTTTAAATGTTTGTTTTAATAAGCGTTTTATTATCTACATTGTGATACATAATTTTATTATCTGTAATTACATGT
Organism: Isoperla grammatica; assembly: GCA_945910005.1. Classification (NCBI taxonomy): domain Eukaryota; kingdom Metazoa; phylum Arthropoda; class Insecta; order Plecoptera; family Perlodidae; genus Isoperla; species Isoperla grammatica. Next base: position 48,152,074 of record OX246738.1, on the reverse strand, counting down.
TGGTCTACCGTACCGTGTTTTGTGTTGTCCTTTCAATCTTACAATTGGTAAGATAGGGGAATTGCGTAATCTCCAAAACGAGTGTAATAACATCTACTTTTTAAATGTCTGTTTTAATAAGCGTTTTATTATCTACAATGTGATACATAATTTTGTCTACTGTCATTACATGTTGGTCCACCGTACCGTGTTTTGTGTTGTTCTTTCAATCTTACAATGTGTAAGATAGGGGAATTGCGTAATCTCCAAAACGAGTGTGATAACATCTACTTTTTAAATGTCTGTTTTAATAAGCGTTTTATTATCTACAATGTGATACATAATTTAATCATCTGTTATTACATGTTGGTCTACCGTACCGTGTTTTGTGTTGTCCTTTTAATCTTACAATGGGTAAGATAGGGGAATTGCGTAATCTCCAAAACGAGTGTGATAACATCTACTTTTTAAATGTCTGTTTTAATAAGCGTTTAATTATCTACAATGTGATACATAATTTAATTATCTGTAATTACATGTTGGTCTACTGGAAGTGTTTTGTGTTGTCCTTTCAATCTTACAATGGGTAACATAGGGGAATTACGTAATCTCCAAAACGAGTGTGATAACATCTACTTTTTAAATGTCTGTTTTAATAAGCGTTTTATTATCTACAATGTGATACATAATTTTATCATCTGTAATTACATGTTGGTCTACTGGAAGTGTTTTGTGTTGTCCTTTCAATCTTACAATGGGTAAGATAGGGGAATTGCGTAATCTCCAAAACACGTGTGATAACATCTACTTTTTAAATGTCTGTTTTAATAAGCGTTTTATTATCTACAATGTGATACATAATTTAATCATCTGTAATTACATGTTGGTCTACTGGAAGTGTTTTGTGTTGTCCTTTCAATCTTACAATGGGTAACATAGGGGAATTGCGTAATCTCCAAAACGAGTGTGATAACATCTACTTTTTAAATGTTTGTTTTAATAAACGTTTTATTATCTACAATGTGATACATAATTTTATCATCTGTAATTACATGTTGGTCTACCGTACCGTGTTTTGTGTTGTCCTTTCAATCTTACAATGGGTAAGATAGGGGAATTGCGTACTCTCCAAAACGAGTGTGATAACATCTACTTTTTAAATGTCTGTTTTAATAAGCGTTTTATTATCTACAATGTGATACATAATTTAATCATCTGTAATTACATGTTGGTCTACTGGAAGTGTTTTGTGTTGTCCTTTCAATCTTACAATGGGTAAAATAGGGGAATTGCGTAATCTCCAAAACGAGTGTGATAACATCTACTTTTTAAATGTCTGTTTTAATAAGCGTTTTATTATCTACAATGTGATACATAATTTTATCATCTGTAATTACATGTTGGTCTACCGTACCGTGTTTTGTGTTGTTCTTTCAATCTTACAATGGGTAAGATAGGGGAATTGCGTAATCTCCAAAACGAGTGAGATAACATCTACTTTTTAAATGTCTGTTTTAATAAGCGTTTTATTATCTACAATGTGATACATAATTTTATCATCTGTAATTACATGTTGGTCTGCCGTACCGTGTTTTGTGTTGTCCTTTCAATCTTACAAAGGGTAAGACAGTGGAATTGCGTAATCTCCAAAATGAGTGTGATAACATCTACTTTTTTAATGTCTGTTTTAAAAAGCGTTTTATTATCTACAATGTGATACATAACTATCATCTGTAATTACTTGTTGGTCTACCGTACCGTGTTTTGTGTTGTCCTTTTAACTTACAATGGGTAAGATAGGGGATTTGCGTAATCTCCAAAACGAGTGTGATAACATCTACTTTTTAAATGTCTGTTTTAATAAGCGTTTTATTATCTACAATGTGATACATAATTTTATCATCTGTAATTACATGTTGGTCTACCGTACCGTGTTTTGTGTTGTTCTTTCAATCTTACAATGTGTAAGATAGGGGAATTGCGTAATCTCCAAAACGAGTGAGATAACATCTATTTTTTAAATGTCTGTTTTAATAAGCGTTTTATTATCTACAATGTGATACATAATTTTATCATCTGTTAATTACATGTTGGTCTACCGTACCGTGTTTTGTGTTGTTCTTTCAATCTTACAATGTGTAAGATAGGGGAATTGCGTAATCTCCAAAACGAGTGAGATAACATCTACTTTTTAAATGTCTGTTTTAATAAGCGTTTTATTATCTACAATGTGATACATAATTTTATCATCTGTAATTACATGTTGGTCTACCGTACCGTGTTTTGTGTTGTCCTTTCAATCTTACAATGGGTAAGACAGGGGAATTGCGTAATCTCCAAAACGAGTGTGATAACATCTACTTTTTTAATGTCTGTTTTAAAAAGCGTTTTATTATCTACAATGTGATACATAATTTTATCATCTGTAATTACATGTTGGTCTACCGTACCGTGTTTTGTGTTGTCCTTTTAACTTACAATGGGTAAGATAGGGGAATGGCGTAATCTCCAAAACGAGTGTGATAACATCTACTTTTTAAATGTCTGTTTTAATTAACGATTTATTATCTACAATGTGATACATAATTTTATCTACTGTCATTACATGTTGGTCCACCGTACCGTGTTTTGTGTTGTTCTTTCAATCTTACAATGTGTAAGATAGGGGCATTGCGTAATCTCCAAAACGAGTGTGATAACATCTACTTTTTAAATGTCTGTTTTAATAAGCGTTTTATTATCTACAATGTGATACATAATTTAATCATCTGTAATTACATGTTGGTCTACCGTACCGTGTTTTGTGTTGTCCTTTTAATCTAACATTGGGTAAGATAGGGGAATTGCGTAATCTCCAAAACGAGTGTGATAACATCTACTTTTTAAATGTCTGTTTTAATAAGCGTTTTATTATCTACAATGTGATACATTATTTAATTATCTGTAATTATATGTTGGTCTACTGGAAGTGTTTTGTGTTGTCCTTTTAATCTTACAATGGGTAAGATAGGGGAATTGCGTAATCTCCAAAACGAGTGTGATAACATCTACTTTTTAAATGTCTGTTTTAATAAGCGTTTTATTATCTACAATGTGATACATAATTTTATCATCTGTAATTACATGTTGGTCTACTGGAAGTGTTTTGTGTTGTCCTTTCAATCTTACAATGGGTAAGATAGGGGAATTGCGTAATCTCCAAAACGCGTGTGATAACATCTACTTTTTAAATGTCTGTTTTAATAAGCGTTTTATTATCTACAATGTGATACATAATTTAATCATCTGTAATTACATGTTGGTCTACTGGAAGTGTTTTGTGTTGTCCTTTCAATCTTACAATGGGTAACATAGGGGAATTGCGTAATCTCCAAAACGAGTGTGATAACATCTACTTTTTAAATGTTTGTTTTAATAAACGTTTTATTATCTACAATGTGATACATAATTTTATCATCTGTAATTACATGTTGGTCTACCGTACCGTGTTTTGTGTTGTCCTTTCAATCTTACAATGGGTAAGATAGGGGAATTGCGTACTCTCCAAAACGAGTGTGATAACATCTACTTTTTAAATGTCTGTTTTAATAAGCGTTTTATTATCTACAATGTGATACATAATTTAATCATCTGTAATTACATGTTGGTCTACTGGAAGTGTTTTGTGTTGTCCTTTCAATCTTACAATGGGTAAAATAGGGGAATTGCGTAATCTCCAAAACGAGTGTGATAACATCTACTTTTTAAATGTCTGTTTTAATAAGCGTTTTATTATCTACAATGTGATACATAATTTTATCATCTGTAATTACATGTTGGTCTACCGTACCGTGTTTTGTGTTGTTCTTTCAATCTTACAATGGGTAAGATAGGGGAATTGCGTACTCTCCAAAACGAGTGTGATAACATCTACTTTTAAAATGTCTGTTTTAATAAGCGTTTTATTATCTACAATGTGATACATAATTTAATCATCTGTAATTACATGTTGGTCTACTGGAAGTGTTTTGTGTTGTCTTTTCAATCTTACAATGGGTAAAATAGGGGAATTGCGTAATCTCCAAAACGAGTGTGATAACATCTACTTTTTAAATGTCTGTTTTAATAAGCGTTTTATTATCTACAATGTGATACATAATTTTATCATCTGTAATTACATGTTGGTCTACCGTACCGTGTTTTGTGTTGTTCTTTCAATCTTACAATGGGTAAGATAGGGGAATTGCGTAATCTCCAAAACGAGTGAGATAACATCTACTTTTTAAATGTCTGTTTTAATAAGCGTTTTATTATCTACAATGTGATACATAATTTTTTCATCTGTAATTACATGTTGGTCTGCCGTACCGTGTTTTGTGTTGTCCTTTCAATCTTACAAAGGGTAAGACAGTGGAATTGCGTAATCTCCAAAATGAGTGTGATAACATCTACTTTTTTAATGTCTGTTTTAAAAAGCGTTTTATTATCTACAATGTGATACATAACTATCATCTGTAATTACTTGTTGGTCTACCGTACCGTGTTTTGTGTTGTCCTTTTAACTTACAATGGGTAAGATAGGGGATTTGCGTAATCTCCAAAACGAGTGTGATAACATCTACTTTTTAAATGTCTGTTTTAATAAGCGTTTTATTATCTACAATGTGATACATAATTTTATCATCTGTAATTACATGTTGGTCTACCGTACCGTGTTTTGTGTTGTTCTTTCAATCTTACAATGTGTAAGATAGGGGAATTGCGTAATCTCCAAAACGAGTGAGATAACATCTATTTTTTAAATGTCTGTTTTAATAAGCGTTTTATTATCTACAATGTGATACATAATTTTATCATCTGTTAATTACATGTTGGTCTACCGTACCGTGTTTTGTGTTGTTCTTTCAATCTTACAATGTGTAAGATAGGGGAATTGCGTAATCTCCAAAACGAGTGAGATAACATCTACTTTTTAAATGTCTGTTTTAATAAGCGTTTTATTATCTACAATGTGATACATAATTTTATCATCTGTAATTACATGTTGGTCTACCGTACCGTGTTTTGTGTTGTCCTTTCAATCTTACAATGGGTAAGACAGGGGAATTGCGTAATCTCCAAAACGAGTGTGATAACATCTACTTTTTTAATGTCTGTTTTAAAAAGCGTTTTATTATCTACAATGTGATACATAATTTTATCATCTGTAATTACATGTTGGTCTACCGTACCGTGTTTTGTGTTGTCCTTTTAACTTACAATGGGTAAGATAGGGGAATGGCGTAATCTCCAAAACGAGTGTGATAACATCTACTTTTTAAATGTCTGTTTTAATTAACGATTTATTATCTACAATGTGATACATAATTTTATCTACTGTCATTACATGTTGGTCCACCGTACCGTGTTTTGTGTTGTTCTTTCAATCTTACAATGTGTAAGATAGGGGCATTGCGTAATCTCCAAAACGAGTGTGATAACATCTACTTTTTAAATGTCTGTTTTAATAAGCGTTTTATTATCTACAATGTGATACATAATTTAATCATCTGTAATTACATGTTGGTCTACCGTACCGTGTTTTGTGTTGTCCTTTTAATCTAACATTGGGTAAGATAGGGGAATTGCGTAATCTCCAAAACGAGTGTGATAACATCTACTTTTTAAATGTCTGTTTTAATAAGCGTTTTATTATCTACAATGTGATACATTATTAAATTATCTGTAATTATATGTTGGTCTACTGGAAGTGTTTTGTGTTGTCCTTTTAATCTTACAATGGGTAAGATAGGGGAATTGCGTAATCTCCAAAACGAGTGTGATAACATCTACTTTTTAAATGTCTGTTTTAATAAGCGTTTTATTATCTACAATGTGATACATAATTTAATCATCTGTAATTACATGTTGGTCTACTGGAAGTGTTTTGTGTTGTCCTTTCAATCTTACAATGGGTAAGATAGGGGAATTGCGTAATCTCCAAAACGCGTGTGATAACATCTACTTTTTAAATGTCTGTTTTAATAAGCGTTTTATTATCTACAATGTGATACATAATTTAATCATCTGTAATTACATGTTGGTCTACTGGAAGTGTTTTGTGTTGTCCTTTCAATCTTACAATGGGTAACATAGGGGAATTACGTAATCTCCAAAACGAGTGTGATAACATCTACTTTTTAAATGTCTGTTTTAATAAGCGTTTTATTATCTACAATGTGATACATAATTTTATCATCTGTAATTACATGTTGGTCTACCGTACCGTGTTTTGTGTTGTCCTTTCAATCTTACAATTGGTAAGATAGGGGAATTGCGTAATCTCCAAAACGAGTGTGATAACATCTACTTTTTAAATGTCTGTTTTAATAAGCGTTTTATTATCTACTATGTGATACATAATTTAATCATCTGTAATTACATGTTGGTCTACTGGAAGTGTTTTGTGTTGTCCTTTCAATCTTACAATGGTTAAGATAGGGGAATTGCGTAATCTCCAAAACGAGTGTGATAACATCTACTTTTTAAATGTCTGTTTTAATAAGCGTTTTATTATCTACAATGTGATACTTAATTTTATCATCTGTAATTATATGTTGGTCTTCCGAACCGTGTTTTGTGTTGTCCTTTCAATCTTACAATGGGTAAGATAGGGGAATTGCGTAATCTCCAAAACGAGTCTGATAACATCTACTTTTTAAATGTTTGTTTTAATAAGCGTTTTATTATCTACATTGTGATACATAATTTTATCATCTGTTATTACATGTTGGTCTACCGTACCGTGTTTTGTGTTGTCCTTTCAATCTTACAATTGGTAAGATAGGGGAATTGCGTAATCTCCAAAACGAGTGTGATAACATCTACTTTTTAAATGTCTGTTTTAATAAGCGTTTTATTATCTACAATGTGATACATAATTTTATCATCTGTAATTACATGTTGGTCTACCGTACCGTGTTTTGTGTTGTCCTTTTATCTTACAATGGGTAAGATGGGGGAATTGCGTAATCTCCAAAACGAGTGTGATAACATCTACTTTTTAAATGTCTGTTTTAATAAGCGTTTTATTATCTACAATGTGATACATAATTTTGTCTACTGTCATTACATGTTGGTCCACCGTACCGTGTTTTGTGTTGTTCTTTCAATCTTACAATGTGTAAGATAGGGGAATTGCGTAATCTCCAAAACGAGTGTGATAACATCTACTTTTTAAATGTCTGTTTTAATAAGCGTTTTATTATCTACAATGTGATACATAATTTAATCATCTGTTATTACATGTTGGTCTACCGTACCGTGTTTTGTGTTGTCCTTTTAATCTTACAATGGGTAAGATAGGGGAATTGCGTAATCTCCAAAACGAGTGTGATAACATCTACTTTTTAAATGTCTGTTTTAATAAGCGTTTAATTATCTACAATGTGATACATAATTTAATTATCTGTAATTACATGTTGGTCTACTGGAAGTGTTTTGTGTTGTCCTTTTAATCTTACAATGGGTAAGACAGGGGAATTGCGTAATCTCCAAAACGAGTGTGATAACATCTACTTTTTAAATGTCTGTTTTTATAAGCGTTTTATTATCTACAATGTGATATATAATTTAATCATCTGTAATTACATGTTGGTCTACTGAAAGTGTTTTGTGTTGTCCTTTCAATCTTACAATTGGTAAAATAGGGGAATTGCGTAATCTCCAAAACGAGTGTGATAACATCTACTTTTTAAATGTCTGTTTTAATAAGCGTTTTATTATCTACTATGTAATACATAATTTAATCATCTGTAATTACATGTTGGTCTACTGGAAGTGTTTTGTGTTGTCCTTTCAATCTTACAATGGTTAAGATAGGGGAATTGCGTAATCTCCAAAACGAGTGTGATAACATCTACTTTTTAAATGTCTGTTTTAATAAGCGTTTTATTATCTACAATGTGATACATAATTTTATCATCTGTTATTACATGTTGGTCTTCCGTACCGTGTTTTGTGTTGTCCTTTCAATCTTACAATGGGTAAGATAGGGGAATTGCGTAATCTCCAAAACGAGTCTGATAACATCTACTTTTTAAATGTTTGTTTTAATAAGCGTTTTATTATCTACAATGTTATACATAATTTTATCATCTGTAATTACATGTTGGTCTACTGGAAGTGTTTTGTGTTGTCCTTTTAATCTTACAATGGGTAAGATAGGGGAATTGCGTTATCTCCAAAACGAGTGTGATAACATCTACTTTTTAAATGTCTGTTTTAATAAGCGTTTTATTATCTACAATGTGATACATAATTTAATCATCTGTAATTACATGTTGGTCTACTGGAAGTGTTTTGTGTTGTCCTTTCAATCTTACAATGGGTAAGATAGGGGAATTGCGTAATCTCCAAAACGCGTGTGATAACATCTACTTTTTAAATGTCTGTTTTAATAAGCGTTTTATTATCTACAATGTGATACATAATTTAATCATCTGTAATTACATGTTGGTCTACTGGAAGTGTTTTGTGTTGTCCTTTCAATCTTACAATGGGTAACATAGGGGAATTGCGTAATCTCCAAAACGAGTGTGATAACATCTACTTTTTAAATGTTTGTTTTAATAAGCGTTTTATTATCTACAATGTGGTACATAATTTTATCATCTGTAATTACATGTTGGTCTACCGTACCGTGTTTTGTGTTGTCCTTTCAATCTTACAATGGGTAAGATAGGGGAATTGCGTACTCTCCAAAACGAGTGTGACATCTACTTTTTAAATGTCTGTTTTAATAAGCGTTTTATTATCTACAATGTGATACATAATTTAATCATCTGTAATTACATGTTGGTCTACTGGAAGTGTTTTGTGTTGTCCTTTCAATCTTACAATGGGTAAAATAGGGGAATTGCGTAATCTCCAAAACGAGTGTGATAACATCTACTTTTTAAATGTCTGTTTTAATAAGCGTTTTATTATCTACAATGTGATACATAATTTTATCATCTGTAATTACATGTTGGTCTACCGTACCGTGTTTTGTGTTGTTCTTTCAATCTTACAATGGGTAAGATAGGGGAATTGCGTAATCTCCAAAACGAGTGAGATAACATCTACTTTTTAAATGTCTGTTTTAATAAGCGTTTTATTATCTACAATGTGATACATAATTTTATCATCTGTAATTACATGTTGGTCTGCCGTACCGTGTTTTGTGTTGTCCTTTCAATCTTACAAAGGGTAAGACAGTGGAATTGCGTAATCTCCAAAACGAGTGTGATAACATATACTTTTTTAATGTCTGTTTTAAAAAGCGTTTTATTATCTACAATGTGATACATAACTATCATCTGTAATTACTTGTTGGTCTACCGTACCGTGTTTTGTGTTGTCCTTTTAACTTACAATGGGTAAGATAGGGGATTTGCGTAATCTCCAAAACGAGTGTGATAACATCTACTTTTTAAATGTCTGTTTTAATAAGCGTTTTATTATCTACAATGTGATACATAATTTTATCATCTGTAATTACATGTTGGTCTACCGTACCGTGTTTTGTGTTGTTCTTTCAATCTTACAATGTGTAAGATAGGGGAATTGCGTAATCTCCAAAACGAGTGAGATAACATCTACTTTTTAAATGTCTGTTTTAATAAGCGTTTTATTATCTACAATGTGATACATAATTTTATCATCTGTTAATTACATGTTGGTCTACCGTACCGTGTTTTGTGTTGTTCTTTCAATCTTACAATGTGTAAGATAGGGGAATTGCGTAATCTCCAAAACGAGTGAGATAACATCTACTTTTTAAATGTCTGTTTTAATAAGCGTTTTATTATCTACAATGTGATACATAATTTTATCATCTGTAATTACATGTTGGTCTACCGTACCGTGTTTTGTGTTGTCCTTTCAATCTTACAATGGGTAAGACAGGGGAATTGCGTAATCTCCAAAACGAGTGTGATAACATCTACTTTTTTAATGTCTGTTTTAAAAAGCGTTTTATTATCTACAATGTGATACATAATTTTATCATCTGTAATTATATGTTGGTCTACCGTACCGTGTTTTGTGTTGTCCTTTTAACTTACAATGGGTAAGATAGGGGAATGGCGTAATCTCCAAAACGAGTGTGATAACATCTACTTTTTAAATGTCTGTTTTAATAAGCGATTTATTATCTACAATGTGATACATAATTTTATCTACTGTCATTACATGTTGGTCCACCGTACCGTGTTTTGTGTTGTTCTTTCAATCTTACAATGTGTAAGATAGGGGCATTGCGTAATCTCCAAAACGAGTGTGATAACATCTACTTTTTAAATGTCTGTTTTAATAAGCGTTTTATTATCTACAATGTGATACATAATTTAATCATCTGTAATTACATGTTGGTCTACCGTACCGTGTTTTGTGTTGTCCTTTTAATCTAACATTGGGTAAGATAGGGGAATTGCGTAATCTCCAAAACGAGTGTGATAACATCTACTTTTTAAATGTCTGTTTTAATAAGCGTTTTATTATCTACAATGTGATACATTATTTAATTATCTGTAATTATATGTTGGTCTACTGGAAGTGTTTTGTGTTGTCCTTTTAATCTTACAATGGGTAAGATAGGGGAATTGCGTAATCTCCAAAACGAGTGTGATAACATCTACTTTTTAAATATCTGTTTTAATAAGCGTTTTATTATCTACAATGTGATACATAATTTAATCATCTGTAATTACATGTTGGTCTACTGGAAGTGTTTTGTGTTGTCCTTTCAATCTTACAATGGGTAAGATAGGGGAATTGCGTAATCTCCAAAACGCGTGTGATAACATCTACTTTTTAAATGTCTGTTTTAATAAGCGTTTTATTATCTACAATGTGATACATAATTTAATCATCTGTAATTACATGTTGGTCTACTGGAAGTGTTTTGTGTTGTCCTTTCAATCTTGCAATGGGTAACATAGGGGAATTACGTAATCTCCAAAACGAGTGTGATAACATCTACTTTTTAAATGTCTGTTTTAATAAGCGTTTTATTATCTACAATGTGATACATAATTTTATCATCTGTAATTACATGTTGGTCTACCGTACCGTGTTTTGTGTTGTCCTTTCAATCTTACAATTGGTAAGATAGGGGAATTGCGTAATCTCCAAAACGAGTGTGATAACATCTACTTTTTAAATGTCTGTTTTAATAAGCGTTTTATTATCTACTATGTGATACATAATTTAATCAGCTGTATTTACATGTTGGTCTACTGGAAGTGTTTTGTGTTGTCCTTTCAATCTTACAATGGTTAAGATAGGGGAATTGCGTAATCTCCAAAACGAGTGTGATAACATCTACTTTTTAAATGTCTGTTTTAATAAGCGTTTTATTATCTACAATGTGATACATAATTTTATCATCTGTAATTACATGTTGGTCTTCCGAACCGTGTTTTGTGTTGTCCTTTCAATCTTACAATGGGTAAGATAGGGGAATTGCGTAATCTCCAAAACGAGTCTGATAACATCTACTTTTTAAATGTTTGTTTTAATAAGCGTTTTATTATCTACATTGTGATACATAATTTTATTATCTGTAATTACATGTTGGTCTACCGTACCGTGTTTTGTGTTGTCCTTTCAATCTTACAATTGGTAAGATAGGGGAATTGCGTAATCTCCAAAACGAGTGTGATAACATCTACTTTTTAAATGTCTGTTTTAATAAGCGTTTTATTATCTACAATGTGATACATAATTTTATCATCTGTAATTACATGTTGGTCTACCGTACCGTGTTTTGTGTTGTCCTTTTATCTTACAATGGGTAAGATGGGGGAATTGCGTAATCTCCAAAACGAGTGTGATAACATCTACTTTTTAAATGTCTGTTTTAATAAGCGTTTTATTATCTACAATGTGATACATAATTTTGTCTACTGTCATTACATGTTGGTCCACCGTACCGTGTTTTGTGTTGTTCTTTCAATCTTACAATGTGTAAGATAGGGGAATTGCGTAATCTCCAAAACGAGTGTGATAACATCTACTTTTTAAATGTCTGTTTTAATAAGCGTTTTATTATCTACAATGTGATACATAATTTAATTATCTGTAATTACATGTTGGTCTACTGGAAGTGTTTTGTGTTGTCCTTTCAATCTTACAATGGGTAACATAGGGGAATTACGTAATCTCCAAAACGAGTGTGATAACATCTACTTTTTAAATGTCTGTTTTAATAAGCGTTTTATTATCTACAATGTGATACATAATTTTATCATCTGTAATTACATGTTGGTCTACTGGAAGTGTTTTGTGTTGTCCTTTCAATCTTACAATGGGTAAGATAGGGGAATTGCGTAATCTCCAAAACGCGTGTGATAACATCTACTTTTTAAATGTCTGTTTTAATAAGCGTTTTATTATCTACAATGTGATACATAATTTAATCATCTGTAATTACATGTTGGTCTACTGGAAGTGTTTTGTGTTGTCCTTTCAATCTTACAATGGGTAACATAGGGGAATTGCGTAATCTCCAAAACGAGTGTGATAACATCTACTTTTTAAATGTTTGTTTTAATAAGCGTTTTATTATCTACAATGTGATACATAATTTTATCATCTGTAATTACATGTTGGTCTACCGTACCGTGTTTTGTGTTGTCCTTTCAATCTTACAATGGGTAAGATAGGGGAATTGCGTACTCTCCAAAACGAGTGTGATAACATCTACTTTTTAAATGTCTGTTTTAATAAGCGTTTTATTATCTACAATGTGATACATAATTTAATCATCTGTAATTACATGTTGGTCTACTGGAAGTGTTTTGTGTTGTCCTTTCAATCTTACAATGGGTAAAATAGGGGAATTGCGTAATCTCCAAAACGAGTGTGATAACATCTACTTTTTAAATGTCTGTTTTAATAAGCGTTTTATTATCTACAATGTGATACATAATTTTATCATCTGTAATTACATGTTGGTCTACCGTACCGTGTTTTGTGTTGTTCTTTCAATCTTACAATGGGTAAGATAGGGGAATTGCGTACTCTCCAAAACGAGTGTGATAACATCTACTTTTAAAATGTCTGTTTTAATAAGCGTTTTATTACCTACAATGTGATACATAATTTAATCATCTGTAATTACATGTTGGTCTACTGGAAGTGTTTTGTGTTGTCCTTTCAATCTTACAATGGGTAAAATAGGGGAATTGCGTAATCTCCAAAACGAGTGTGATAACATCTACTTTTTAAATGTCTGTTTTAATAAGCGTTTTATTATCTACAATGTGATACATAATTTTATCATCTGTAATTACATGTTGGTCTACCGTACCGTGTTTTGTGTTGTTCTTTCAATCTTACAATGGGTAAGATAGGGGAATTGCGTAATCTCCAAAACGAGTGAGATAACATCTACTTTTTAAATGTCTGTTTTAATAAGCGTTTTATTATCTACAATGTGATACATAATTTTATCATCTGTAATTACATGTTGGTCTGCCGTACCGTGTTTTGTGTTGTCCTTTCAATCTTACAAAGGGTAAGAAATTGGAATTGCGTAATCTCCAAAATGAGTGTGATAACATCTACTTTTTTAATGTCTGTTTTAAAAAGCGTTTTATTATCTACAATGTGATACATAACTATCATCTGTAATTACTTGTTGGTCTACCGTACCGTGTTTTGTGTTGTCCTTTTAACTTACAATGGGTAAGATAGGGGATTTGCGTAATCTCCAAAACGAGTGTGATAACATCTACTTTTTAAATGTCTGTTTTAATAAGCGTTTTATTATCTACAATGTGATACATAATTTTATCATCTGTAATTACATGTTGGTCTACCGTACCGTGTTTTGTGTTGTTCTTTCAATCTTACAATGTGTAGATAGGGGAATTGCGTAATCTCCAAAACGAGTGAGATAACATCTATTTTTTAAATGTCTGTTTTAATAAGCGTTTTATTATCTACAATGTGATACATAATTTTATCATCTGTTAATTACATGTTGGTCTACCGTACCGTGTGTTGTGTTGTTCTTTCAATCTTACAATGTGTAAGATAGGGGAATTGCGTAATCTCCAAAACGAGTGAGATAACATCTACTTTTTAAATGTCTGTTTTAATAAGCGTTTTATTATCTACAATGTGATACATAATTTTATCATCTGTAATTACATGTTGGTCTACCGTACCGTGTTTTGTGTTGTCCTTTCAATCTTACAATGGGTAAGACAGGGGAATTGCGTAATCTCCAAAACGAGTGTGATAACATCTACTTTTTTAATGTCTGTTTTAAAAAGCGTTTTATTATCTACAATGTGATACATAATTTTATCATCTGTAATTACATGTTGGTCTACCGTACCGTGTTTTGTGTTGTCCTTTTAACTTACAATGGGTAAGATAGGGGAATGGCGTAATCTCCAAAACGAGTGTGATAACATCTACTTTTTAAATGTCTGTTTTAATTAACGATTTATTATCTACAATGTGATACATAATTTTATCTACTGTCATTACATGTTGGTCCACCGTACCGTGTTTTGTGTTGTTCTTTCAATCTTACAATGTGTAAGATAGGGGCATTGCGTAATCTCCAAAACGAGTGTGATAACATCTACTTTTTAAATGTCTGTTTTAATAAGCGTTTTATTATCTATAATGTGATACATAATTTAATCATCTGTAATTACATGTTGGTCTACCGTACCGTGTTTTGTGTTGTCCTTTTAATCTAACATTGGGTAAGATAGGGGAATTGCGTAATCTCCAAAACGAGTGTGATAACATCTACTTTTTAAATGTCTGTTTTAATAAGCGTTTTATTATCTACAATGTGATACATTATTTAATTATCTGTAATTATATGTTGGTCTACTGGAAGTGTTTTGTGTTGTCCTTTTAATCTTACAATGGGTAAGATAGGGGAATTGCGTAATCTCCAAAACGAGTGTGATAACATCTACTTTTTAAATGTCTGTTTTAATAAGCGTTTTATTATCTACAATGTGATACATAATTTAATCATCTGTAATTACATGTTAGTCTACTGGAAGTGTTTTGTGTTGTCCTTTCAATCTTACAATGGGTAAGATAGGGGAATTGCGTAATCTCCAAAACGCGTGTGATAACATCTACTTTTTAAATGTCTGTTTTAATAAGCGTTTTATTATCTACAATGTGATACATAATTTAATCATCTGTAATTACATGTTGGTCTACTGGAAGTGTTTTGTGTTGTCCTTTCAATCTTACAATGGGTAACATAGGGGAATTACGTAATCTCCAAAACGAGTGTGATAACATCTACTTTTTAAATGTCTGTTTTAATAAGCGTTTTATTATCTACAATGTGATACATAATTTTATCATCTGTAATTACATGTTGGTCTACCGTACCGTGTTTTGTGTTGTCCTTTCAATCTTACAATTGGTAAGATAGGGGAATTGCGTAATCTCCAAAACGAGTGTGATAACGTCTACTTTTTAAATGTCTGTTTTAATAAGCGTTTTATTATCTACTATGTGATACATAATTTAATCATCTGTAATTACATGTTGGTCTACTGGAAGTGTTTTGTGTTGTCCTTTCAATCTTACAATGGTTAAGATAGGGGAATTGCGTAATCTCCAAAACGAGTGTGATAACATCTACTTTTTAAATGTCTGTTTTAATAAGCGTTTTATTATCTACAATGTGATACTTAATTTTATCATCTGTAATTATATGTTGGTCTTCCGAACCGTGTTTTGTGTTGTCCTTTCAATCTTACAATGGGTAAGATAGGGGAATTGCGTAATCTCCAAAACGAGTCTGATAACATCTACTTTTTAAATGTTTGTTTTAATAAGCGTTTTATTATCTACATTGTGATACATAATTTTATCATCTGTAATTACATGTTGGTCTACCGTACCGTGTTTTGTGTTGTCCTTTCAATCTTACAATTGGTAAGATAGGGGAATTGCGTAATCTCCAAAACGAGTGTGATAACATCTACTTTTTAAATGTCTGTTTTAATAAGCGTTTTATTATCTACAATGTGATACATAATTTTATCATCTGTAATTACATGTTGGTCTACCGTACCGTGTTTTGTGTTGTCCTTTTATCTTACAATGGGTAAGATGGGGGAATTGCGTAATCTCCAAAACGAGTGTGATAACATCTACTTTTTAAATGTCTGTTTTAATAAGCGTTTTATTATCTACAATGTGATACATAATTTTGTCTACTGTCATTACATGTTGGTCCACCGTACCGTGTTTTGTGTTGTCCTTTCAATCTTACAATGGGTAAGATAGGGGAATTGCGTAATCTCCAAAACGAGTCTGATAACATCTACTTTTTAAATGTTTGTTTTAATTAGCGTTTTATTATCTACAATGTTATACATAATTTTATCATCTGTAATTACATGTTGGTCTACTGGAAGTGTTTTGTGTTGTCCTTTTAATCTTACAATGGGTAAGATAGGGGAATTGCGTAATCTCCAAAACGAGTGTGATAACATCTACTTTTTAAATGTCTGTTTTAATAAGCGTTTTATTATCTACAATGTGATACATAATTTAATCATCTGTAATTACATGTTGGTCTACTGGAAGTGTTTTGTGTTGTCCTTTCAATCTTACAATGGGTAAGATAGGGGAATTGCGTAATCTCCAAAACGCGTGTGATAATATCTACTTTTTAAATGTCTGTTTTAATAAGCGTTTTATTATCTACAATGTGATACATAATTTAATCATCTGTAATTACATGTTGGTCTACTGGAAGTGTTTTGTGTTGTCCTTTCAATCTTACAATGGGTAACATAGGGGAATTGCGTAATCTCCAAAACGAGTGTGATAACATCTACTTTTTAAATGTCTGTTTTAATAAGCGTTTTATTATCTACAATGTGATACATAATTTTATCATCTGTAATTACATGTTGGTCTACCGTACCGGGTTTTGTGTTGTCCTTTCAATCTTACAATGGGTAAGATAGGGGAATTGCGTAATCTCCAAAACGAGTGTGATAACATCTACTTTTTAAATGTCTGTTTTAATAAGCGTTTTATTATCTACAATGTGATACATAATTTAATCATCTGTAATTACATGTTGGTCTACTGGAAGTGTTTTGTGTTGTCCTTTCAATCTTACAATGGGTAAAATAGGGGAATTGCGTAATCTCCAAAACGAGTGTGATAACATCTTTTTTTTAAATGTCTGTTTTAATAAGCGTTTTATTATCTACAATGTGATACATAATTTTATCATCTGTAATTATATGTTGGTCTACCGTACCGTGTTTTGTGTTGTTCTTTCAATCTTACAATGGGTAAGATAGGGGAATTGCGTAATCTCCAAAACGAGTGAGATAACACCTACTTTTTAAATGTCTGTTTTAATAAGCGTTTTATTATCTACAATGTGATACATAATTTTATTATCTGTAATTACATGTTGGTCTACCGTACCGTGTTTTGTGTTGTCCTTTCAATCTTACAATGGGTAAGACAGGGGAATTGCGTAATCTCCAAAACGAGTGTGATAACATCTACTTTTTTAATGTCTGTTTTAAAAAGCGTTTTATTATCTACAATGTGATACATAATTTTATCATCTGTAATTACTTGTTGGTCCACCGTACCGTGTTTTGTGTTGTCCTTTTAACTTACAATGGGTAAGATAGGGGAATTGCGTAATCTCCAAAACGAGTGTGATATCATCTACTTTGTAAATGTCTGTTTTAATAAGCGTTTTATTATCTACAATGTGATACATAATTTTATCATCTGTAATTACATGTTGGTCTACCGTTCCGTGTTTTGTGTTGTTCTTTCAATCTTACAATGTGTAAGATAGGGGAATTGCGTAATCTCCAAAACGAGTGAGATAACATCTACTTTTTAAATGTCTGTTTTAATAAGCGTTTTATTATCTACTATGTAATACATAATTTAATCATCTGTAATTACATGTTGGTCTACTGGAAGTGTTTTGTGTTGTCCTTTCAATCTTACAATGGTTAAGATAGGGGAATTGCGTAATCTCCAAAACGAGTGTGATAACATCTACTTTTTAAATGTCTGTTTTAATAAGCGTTTTATTATCTACAATGTGATACATAATTTTATCATCTGTAATTACATGTTGGTCTTCCGTACCGTGTTTTGTGTTGTCCTTTCAATCTTACAATGGGTAAGATAGGGGAATTGCGTAATCTCCAAAACGAGTCTGATAACATCTACTTTTTAAATGTTTGTTTTAATTAGCGTTTTATTATCTACAATGTTATACATAATTTTATCATCTGTAATTACATGTTGGTCTACTGGAAGTGTTTTGTGTTGTCCTTTTAATCTTACAATGGGTAAGATAGGGGAATTGCGTAATCTCCAAAACGAGTGTGATAACATCTACTTTTTAAATGTCTGTTTTAATAAGCGTTTTATTATCTACAATGTGATACATAATTTAATCATCTGTAATTACATGTTGGTCTACTGGAAGTGTTTTGTGTTGTCCTTTCAATCTTACAATGGGTAAGATAGGGGAATTGCGTAATCTCCAAAACGCGTGTGATAATATCTACTTTTTAAATGTCTGTTTTAATAAGCGTTTTATTATCTACAATGTGATACATAATTTAATCATCTGTAATTACATGTTGGTCTACTGGAAGTGTTTTGTGTTGTCCTTTCAATCTTACAATGGGTAACATAGGGGAATTGCGTAATCTCCAAAACGAGTGTGATAACATCTACTTTTTAAATGTCTGTTTTAATAAGCGTTTTATTATCTACAATGTGATACATAATTTTATCATCTGTAATTACATGTTGGTCTACCGTACCGGGTTTTGTGTTGTCCTTTCAATCTTACAATGGGTAAGATAGGGGAATTGCGTAATCTCCAAAACGAGTGTGATAACATCTACTTTTTAAATGTCTGTTTTAATAAGCGTTTTATTATCTACAATGTGATACATAATTTAATCATCTGTAATTACATGTTGGTCTACTGGAAGTGTTTTGTGTTGTCCTTTCAATCTTACAATGGGTAAAATAGGGGAATTGCGTAATCTCCAAAACGAGTGTGATAACATCTTTTTTTTAAATGTCTGTTTTAATAAGCGTTTTATTATCTACAATGTGATACATAATTTTATCATCTGTAATTATATGTTGGTCTACCGTACCGTGTTTTGTGTTGTTCTTTCAATCTTACAATGGGTAAGATAGGGGAATTGCGTAATCTCCAAAACGAGTGAGATAACACCTACTTTTTAAATGTCTGTTTTAATAAGCGTTTTATTATCTACAATGTGATACATAATTTTATTATCTGTAATTACATGTTGGTCTACCGTACCGTGTTTTGTGTTGTCCTTTCAATCTTACAATGGGTAAGACAGGGGAATTGCGTAATCTCCAAAACGAGTGTGATAACATCTACTTTTTTAATGTCTGTTTTAAAAAGCGTTTTATTATCTACAATGTGATACATAATTTTATCATCTGTAATTACTTGTTGGTCCACCGTACCGTGTTTTGTGTTGTCCTTTTAACTTACAATGGGTAAGATAGGGGAATTGCGTAATCTCCAAAACGAGTGTGATATCATCTACTTTGTAAATGTCTGTTTTAATAAGCGTTTTATTATCTACAATGTGATACATAATTTTATCATCTGTAATTACATGTTGGTCTACCGTACCGTGTTTTGTGTTGTTCTTTCAATCTTACAATGTGTAAGATAGGGGAATTGCGTAATCTCCAAAACGAGTGAGATAACATCTACTTTTTAAATGTCTGTTTTAATAAGCGTTTTATTATCTACAATGTGATACATAATTTTATCATCTGTAATTACATGTTGGTCTACCGTACCGTGTTTTGTGTTGTCCTTTCAATCTTACAATGGGTAAGACAGGGGAATTGCGTAATCTCCAAAACGAGTGTGATATCATCTACTTTTTTAATGTCTGTTTTAAAAAGCGTTTTATTATCTACAATGTGATACATAATTTTATCATCTGTAATTACATGTTGGTCTACCACACCGTGTTTTGTGTTGTCCTTTTAACTTACAATGGGTAAGATAGGGGAATTGCGTAATCTCCAAAACGAGTGTGAAAACATCTACTTTTTAAATGTCTGTTTTAATAAGCGTTTTATTATCTACAATGTGATACATAATTTTATCTACTGTCATTACATGTTGGTCCACCGTACCGTGTTTTGTGTGGTTCTTTCAATCTTACAATGTGTAAGAAAGGGGAATTGCGTAATCTCCAAAACGAGTGTGATAACATCTACTTTTTAAATGTCTGTTTTAATAAGCGTTTTATTATCTACAATGTGATACATAATTTAATCATCTGTATTTACATGTTGGTCTACCGTACCGTGTTTTGTGTTGTCCTTTTAATCTTACAATGGGTAAGATAGGGAAATTGCGTAATCTCCAAAACGAGTGTGATAACATCTACTTTTTAAATGTCTGTTTTAATAAGCGTTTTATTATCTACAATGTGATACATAACTTAATTATCTGTAATTATATGTTGGTCTACTGGAAGTGTTTTGTGTTGTCCTTTTAATCTTACAATGGGTAAGATAGGGGAATTGCGTAATCTCCAAAACGAGTGTGATAACATCTACTTTTTAAATGTCTGTTTTAATAAGCGTTTTATTATCTACAATGTGATACATAATTTAATCATCTGTAATTACATGTTGGTCTACTGGAAGTGTTTTGTGTTGTCCTTTCAATCTTACAATGGGTAAGATAGGGGAATTGCGTAATCTCCAAAACGCGTGTGATAACATCTACTTTTTAAATGTCTGTTTTAATAAGCGTTTTATTATCTACAATGTGATACATAATTTAATCATCTGTAATTACATGTTGGTCTACTGGAAGTGTTTTGTGTTGTCCTTTCAATCTTACAATGGGTAACATAGGGGAATTACGTAATCTCCAAAACGAGTGTGATAACATCTACTTTTTAAATGTCTGTTTTAATAAGCGTTTTATTATCTACAATGTGATATATAATTTTATCATCTGTAATTACATGATGTTGGTCTACCGTACCGTGTTTTGTGTTGTCCTTTCAATCTTACAATTGGTAAGATAGGGGAATTGCGTAATCTCCAAAACGAGTGTGAAAACATCTACTTTTTAAATGTCTGTTTTAATAAGCGTTTTATTATCTACAATGTGATACATAATTTTATCATCTGTAATTACATGTTGGTCTACCGTACCGTGTTTTGTGTTGTCCATTCAATCTTACAATGGGTAAGATAGGGGAATTGCGTAATCTCCAAAACGAGTGTGATAACATCTACTTTTTAAATGTCTGTTTTAATAAGCGTTTTATTATCTACAATGTGATACATAATTTTATCATCTGTTAATTACATGTTGGTCTACCGTACCGTGTTTTGTGTTGTTCTTTCAATCTTACAATGTGTAAGATAGGGGAATTGCGTAATCTCCAAAACGAGTGAGATAACATCTACTTTTTAAATGTCTGTTTTAATAAGCGTTTTATTATCTACAATGTGATACATAATTTTATCATCTGTAATTACATGTTGGTCTACCGTACCGTGTTTTGTGTTGTCCTTTCAATCTTACAATGGGTAAGACAGGGGAATTGCGTAATCTCCAAAACGAGTGTGATAACATGTACTTTTTTAATGTCTGTTTTAAAAAGCGTTTTATTATCTACAATGTGATACATAATTTTATCATCTGTAATTACATGTTGGTCTACCGTACCGTGTTTTGTGTTGTCCTTTTAACATACAATGGGTAAGATAGGGGAATGGCGTAATCTCCAAAACGAGTGTGATAACATCTCCTTTTTAAATGTCTGTTTTAATAAGCGATTTATTATCTACAATGTGATACATAATTTTATCTACTGTCATTACATGTTGGTCCACCGTACCGTGTTTTGTGTTGTTCTTTCAATCTTACAATGTGTAAGATAGGGGAATTGCGTAATCTCCAAAACGAGTGTGATAACATCTACTTTTTAAATGTCTGTTTTAATAAGCGTTTTATTATCTACAATGTGATACATAATTTAATCATCTGTAATTACATGTTGGTCTACCGTACCGTGTTTTGTGTTGTCCTTTTAATCTAACATTGGGTAAGATAGGGGAATTGCGTAATCTCCAAAACGAGTGTGATAACATCTACTTTTTAAATGTCTGTTTTAATAAGCGTTTTATTATCTACAATGTGATACATCATTTAATTATCTGTAATTATATGTTGGTCTACTGGAAGTGTTTTGTGTTGTCCTTTTAATCTTACAATGGGTAAGATAGGGGAATTGCGTAATCTCCAAAACGAGTGTGATAACATCTACTTTTTAAATGTCTGTTTTAATAAGCGTTTTATTATCTACAATGTGATACATAATTTAATCATCTGTAATTACATGTTGGTCTACTGGAAGTGTTTTGTGTTGTCCTTTCAATCTTACAATGGGTAAGATAGGGGAATTGCGTAATCTCCAAAACGCGTGTGATAACATCTACTTTTTAAATGTCTGTTTTAATAAGCGTTTTATTATCTACAATGTGATACATAATTTAATCATCTGTAATTACATGTTGGTCTACTGGAAGTGTTTTGTGTTGTCCTTTCAATCTTACAATGGGTAACATAGGGGAATTACGTAATCTCCAAAACGAGTGTGATAACATCTACTTTTTAAATGTCTGTTTTAATAAGCGTTTTATTATCTACAATGTGATACATAATTTTATCATCTGTAATTACATGTTGGTCTACCGTACCGTGTTTTGTGTTGTCCTTTCAATCTTACAATTGGTAAGATAGGGGAATTGCGTAATCTCCAAAACGAGTGTGATAACATCTACTTTTTAAATGTCTGTTTTAATAAGCGTTTTATTATCTACTATGTGATACATAATTTAATCATCTGTAATTACATGTTGGTCTACTGGAAGTGTTTTGTGTTGTCCTTTCAATCTTACAATGGTTAAGATAGGGGAATTGCGTAATCTCCAAAACGAGTGTGATAACATCTACTTTTTAAATGTCTGTTTTAATAAGCGTTTTATTATCTACAATGTGATACATAATTTTATCATCTGTAATTACATGTTGGTCTTCCGAACCGTGTTTTGTGTTGTCCTTTCAATCTTACAATGGGTAAGATAGGGGAATTGCGTAATCTCCAAAACGAGTCTGATAACATCTACTTTTTAAATGTTTGTTTTAATAAGCGTTTTATTATCTACATTGTGATACATAATTTTATCATCTGTAATTACATGTTGGTCTACCGTACCGTGTTTTGTGTTGTCCTTTCAATCTTACAATTGGTAAGATAGGGGAATTGCGTAATCTCCAAAACGAGTGTAATAACATCTACTTTTTAAATGTCTGTTTTAATAAGCGTTTTATTATCTACAATGTGATACATAATTTTATCATCTGTAATTACATGTTGGTCTACCGTACCGTGTTTTGTGTTGTCCTTTTATCTTACAATGGGTAAGATGGGGGAATTGCGTAATCTCCAAAACGAGTGTGATAACATCTACTTTTTAAATGTCTGTTTTAATAAGCGTTTTATTATCTACAATGTGATACATAATTTTGTCTACTGTCATTACATGTTAGTCCACCGTACCGTGTTTTGTGTTGTTCTTCAATCTTACAATGTGTAAGATAGGGGAATTGCGTAATCTCCAAAACGAGTGTGATAACATCTACTTTTTAAATGTCTGTTTTAATAAGCGTTTTATTATCTACAATGTTATTCATAATTTTATCATCTGTAATTACATGTTGGTCTACTGGAAGTGTTTTGTGTTGTCCTTTTAATCTTACAATGGGTAAGATAGGGGAATTGCGTAATCTCCAAAACGAGTGTGATAACATCTACTTTTTAAATGTCTGTTTTAATAAGCGTTTTATTATCTACAATGTGATACATAATTTAATCATCTGTAATTACATGTTGGTCTACTGGAAGTGTTTTGTGTTGTCCTTTCAATCTTACAATGGGTAAGATAGGGGAATTGCGTAATCTCCAAAACGCGTGTGATAATATCTACTTTTTAAATGTCTGTTTTAATAAGCGTTTTATTATCTACAATGTGATACATAATTTAATCATCTGTAATTACATGTTGGTCTACTGGAAGTGTTTTGTGTTGTCCTTTCAATCTTACAATGGGTAACATAGGGGAATTGCGTAATCTCCAAAACGAGTGTGATAACATCTACTTTTTAAATGTCTGTTTTAATAAGCGTTTTATTATCTACAATGTGATACATAATTTTATCATCTGTAATTACATGTTGGTCTACCGTACCGGGTTTTGTGTTGTCCTTTCAATCTTACAATGGGTAAGATAGGGGAATTGCGTAATCTCCAAAACGAGTGTGATAACATCTACTTTTTAAATGTCTGTTTTAATAAGCGTTTTATTATCTACAATGTGATACATAATTTAATCATCTGTAATTACATGTTGGTCTACTGGAAGTGTTTTGTGTTGTCCTTTCAATCTTACAATGGGTAAAATAGGGGAATTGCGTAATCTCCAAAACGAGTGTGATAACATCTTTTTTTTTAATGTCTGTTTTAATAAGCGTTTTATTATCTACAATGTGATACATAATTTTATCATCTGTAATTATATGTTGGTCTACCGTACCGTGTTTTGTGTTGTTCTTTCAATCTTACAATGGGTAAGATAGGGGAATTGCGTAATCTCCAAAACGAGTGAGATAACACCTACTTTTTAAATGTCTGTTTTAATAAGCGTTTTATTATCTACAATGTGATACATAATTTTATTATCTGTAATTATATGTTGGTCTACTGGAAGTGTTTTGTGTTGTCCTTTTAATCTTACAATGGGTAAGATAGGGGAATTGCGTAATCTCCAAAACGAGTGTGATAACATCTACTTTTTAAATGTCTGTTTTAATAAGCGTTTTATTATCTACAATGTGATACATAATTTAATCATCTGTAATTACATGTTGGTCTACTGGAAGTGTTTTGTGTTGTCCTTTCAATCTTACAATGGGTAAGATAGGGGAATTGCGTAATCTCCAAAACGCGTGTGATAACATCTACTTTTTAAATGTCTGTTTTAATAAGCGTTTTATTATCTACAATGTGATACATAATTTAATCATCTCTAATTACATGTTGGTCTACTGGAAGTGTTTTGTGTTGTCCTTTCAATCTTACAATGGGTAACATAGGGGAATTACGTAATCTCCAAAACGAGTGTGATAACATCTACTTTTTAAATGTCTGTTTTAATAAGCGTTTTATTATCTACAATGTGATATATAATTTTATCATCTGTAATTACATGTTGGTCTACCGTACCGTGTTTTGTGTTGTCCTTTCAATCTTACAATTGGTAAGATAGGGGAATTGCGTAATCTCCAAAACGAGTGTGAAAACATCTACTTTTTAAATGTCTGTTTTAATAAGCGTTTTATTATCTACAATGTGATACATAATTTTATCATCTGTAATTACATGTTGGTCTACCGTACCGTGTTTTGTGTTGTCCATTCAATCTTACAATGGGTAAGATAGGGGAATTGCGTAATCTCCAAAACGAGTGTGATAACATCTACTTTTTAAATGTCTGTTTTAATAAGCGTTTTATTATCTACAATGTGATACATAATTTTATCATCTGTTAATTACATGTTGGTCT
Source organism: Isoperla grammatica (assembly GCA_945910005.1). Taxonomy (NCBI): domain Eukaryota; kingdom Metazoa; phylum Arthropoda; class Insecta; order Plecoptera; family Perlodidae; genus Isoperla; species Isoperla grammatica. The sequence goes on along the minus strand of OX246738.1, from coordinate 48,126,367 downwards.
ACCGTACCGTGTTTTGTGTTGTTCTTTCAATCTTACAATGTGTAAGATAGGGGAATTGCGTAATCTCCAAAACGAGTGAGATAACATCTACTTTTTAAATGTCTGTTTTAATAAGCGTTTTATTATCTACAATGTGATACATAATTTTATCATCTGTAATTACATGTTGGTCTACCGTACCGTGTTTTGTGTTGTCCTTTCAATCTTACAATGGGTAAGACAGGGGAATTGCGTAATCTCCAAAACGAGTGTGATAACATGTACTTTTTTAATGTCTGTTTTAAAAAGCGTTTTATTATCTACAATGTGATACATAATTTTATCATCTGTAATTACATGTTGGTCTACCGTACCGTGTTTTGTGTTGTCCTTTTAACTTACAATGGGTAAGATAGGGGAATGGCGTAATCTCCAAAACGAGTGTGATAACATCTACTTTTTAAATGTCTGTTTTAATAAGCGATTTATTATCTACAATGTGATACATAATTTTATCTACTGTCATTACATGTTGGTCCACCGTACCGTGTTTTGTGTTGTTCTTTCAATCTTACAATGTGTAAGATAGGGGAATTGCGTAATCTCCAAAACGAGTGTGATAACATCTACTTTTTAAATGTCTGTTTTAATAAGCGTTTTATTATCTACAATGTGATACATAATTTAATCATCTGTAATTACATGTTGGTCTACCGTACCGTGTTTTGTGTTGTCCTTTTAATCTAACATTGGGTAAGATAGGGGAACAGCGTAATCTCCAAAACGAGTGTGATAACATCTACTTTTTAAATGTCTGTTTTAATAAGCGTTTTATTATCTACAATGTGATACATTATTTAATTATCTGTAATTATATGTTGGTCTACTGGAAGTGTTTTGTGTTGTCCTTTTAATCTTACAATGGGTAAGATAGGGGAATTGCGTAATCTCCAAAACGAGTGTGATAACATCTACTTTTTAAATGTCTGTTTTAATAAGCGTTTTATTATCTACAATGTGATACATAATTTAATCATCTGTAATTACATGTTGGTCTACTGGAAGTGTTTTGTGTTGTCCTTTCAATCTTACAATGGGTAAGATAGGGGAATTGCGTAATCTCCAAAACGCGTGTGATAACATCTACTTTTTAAATGTCTGTTTTAATAAGCGTTTTATTATCTACAATGTGATACATAATTTAATCATCTGTAATTACATGTTGGTCTACTGGAAGTGTTTTGTGTTGTCCTTTCAATCTTACAATGGGTAACATAGGGGAATTACGTAATCCCCAAAACGAGTGTGATAACATCTACTTTTTAAATGTCTGTTTTAATAAGCGTTTTATTATCTACAATGTGATACATAATTTTATCATCTGTAATTACATGTTGGTCTACCGTACCGTGTTTTGTGTTGTCCTTTCAATCTTACAATTGGTAAGATAGGGGAATTGCGTAATCTCCAAAACGAGTGTGATAACATCTACTTTTTAAATGTCTGTTTTAATAAGCGTTTTATTATCTACTATGTGATACATAATTTAATCATCTGTAATTACATGTTGGTCTACTGGAAGTGTTTTGTGTTGTCCTTTCAATCTTACAATGGTTAAGATAGGGGAATTGCGTAATCTCCAAAACGAGTGTGATAACATCTACTTTTTAAATGTCTGTTTTAATAAGCGTTTTATTATCTACAATTTGATACATAATTTTATCATCTGTAATTACATGTTGGTCTTCCGAACCGTGTTTTGTGTTGTCCTTTCAATCTTACAATGGGTAAGATAGGGGAATTGCGTAATCTCCAAAACGAGTCTGATAACATCTACTTTTTAAATGTTTGTTTTAATAAGCGTTTTATTATCTACATTGTGATACATAATTTTATCATCTGTAATTACATGTTGGTCTACCGTACCGTGTTTTGTGTTGTCCTTTCAATCTTACAATTGGTAAGATAGGGGAATTGCGTAATCTCAAAAAGGAGTGTGATAACATCTACTTTTTAAATGTCTGTTTTAATAAGCGTTTTATTATCTACAATGTGATACATAATTTTATCATCTGTAATTACATGTTGGTCTACCGTACCGTGTTTTGTGTTGTCCTTTTATCTTACAATGGGTAAGATGGGGGAATTGCGTAATCTCCAAAACGAGTGTGATAACATCTACTTTTTAAATGTCTGTTTTAATAAGCGTTTTATTATCTACAATGTGATACATAATTTTGTCTACTGTCATTACATGTTAGTCCACCGTACCGTGTTTTGTGTTGTTCTTTCAATCTTACAATGTGTAAGATAGGGGAATTGCGTAATCTCCAAAACGAGTGTGATAACATCTACTTTTTAAATGTCTGTTTTAATAAGCGTTTTATTATCTACAATGTTATTCATAATTTTATCATCTGTAATTACATGTTGGTCTACTGGAAGTGTTTTGTGTTGTCCTTTTAATCTTACAATGGGTAAGATAGGGGAATTGCGTAATCTCCAAAACGAGTGTGATAACATCTACTTTTTAAATGTCTGTTTTAATAAGCGTTTTATTATCTACAATGTGATACATAATTTAATCATCTGTAATTACATGTTGGTCTACTGGAAGTGTTTTGTGTTGTCCTTTCAATCTTACAATGGGTAAGATAGGGGAATTGCGTAATCTCCAAAACGAGTCTGATAACATCTACTTTTTAAATGTCTGTTTTAATAAGCGTTTTATTATCTACAATGTGATACATAATTTTATCATCTGTAATTACATGTTGGTCTTCCGTACCGTGTTTTGTGTTGTCCTTTCATCTTACAATGGGTAAGATAGGGGAATTGCGTAATCTCCAAAACGAGTCTGATAACATCTACTTTTTAAATGTTTGTTTTAATAAACGTTTTATTATCTACAATGTTATACATAATTTTATCATCTGTAATTACATGTTGGTCTACTGGAAGTGTTTTGTGTTGTCCTTTTAATCTTACAATGGGTAAGATAGGGGAATTGCGTAATCTCCAAAACGAGTGTGATAACATCTACTTTTTAAATGTCTGTTTTAATAAGCGTTTTATTATCTACAATGTGATACATAATTTAATCATCTGTAATTACATGTTGGTCTACTGGAAGTGTTTTGTGTTGTCCTTTCAATCTTACAATGGGTAAGATAGGGGAATTGCGTAATCTCCAAAACGCGTGTGATAACATCTACTTTTTAAATGTCTGTTTTAATAAGCGTTTTATTATCTACAATGTGATACATAATTTTATCATCTGTTAATTACATGTTGGTCTACCGTACCGTGTTTTGTGTTGTTCTTTCAATCTTACAATGTGTAAGATAGAGGAATTGCGTAATCTCCAAAACGAGTGAGATAACATCTACTTTTTAAATGTCTGTTTAAATAAGCGTTTTATTATCTACAATGTGATACATAATTTTATCATCTGTGATTACATGTTGGTCTACCGTACCGTGTTTTGTGTTGTCCTTTCAATCTTACAATGGGTAAGACAGGGGAATTGCGTAATCTCCAAAACGAGTGTGATAACATCTACTTTTTTAATGTCTGTTTTAAAAAGCGTTTTATTATCTACAATGTGATACATAATTTTATCATCTGTAATTACATGTTGGTCTACCGTACCGTGTTTTGTGTTGTCCTTTTAACTTACAATGGGTAAGATAGGGGAATTGCGTAATCTCCAAAACGAGTGTGATAACATCTACTTTTTAAATGTCTGTTTTAATAAGCGTTTTATTATCTACAATGTGATACATAATTTTATCTACTGTCATTACATGTTGGTCCACCGTACCGTGTTTTGTGTTGTTCTTTCAATCTTACAATGTGTAAGATAGGGGAATTGCGTAATCTCCAAAACGAGTGTGATAACATCTACTTTTTAAATGTCTGTTTTAATAAGCGTTTTATTATCTACAATGTGAAACATAATTTAATCATCTGTAATTACATGTTGGTCTACCGTACCGTGTTTTGTGTTGTCCTTTTAATCTTACATTGGGTAAGATAGGGGAATTGCGTAATCTCCAAAACGAGTGTGATAACATCTACTTTTTAAATGTCTGTTTTAATAAGCGTTTTATTATCTACAATGTGATACATTATTTAATTATCTGTAATTATATGTTGGTCTACTGGAAGTGTTTTGTGTTGTCCTTTTAATCTTACAATGGGTAAGATAGGGGAATTGCGTTATCTCCAAAACGAGTGTGATAACATCTACTTTTTAAATGTCTGTTTTAATAAGCGTTTTATTATCTACAATGTGATACATAATTTAATCATCTGTAATTACATGTTGGTCTACTGGAAGTGTTTTGTGTTGTCCTTTCAATCTTACAATGGGTAAGATAGGGGAATTGCGTAATCTCCAAAACGCGTGTGATAACATCTACTTTTTAAATGTCTGTTTTAATAAGCGTTTTATTATCTACAATGTGATACATAATTTAATCATCTGTAATTACATGTTGGTCTACTGGAAGTGTTTTGTGTTGTCCTTTCAATCTTACAATGGGTAACATAGGGGAATTACGTAATCTCCAAAACGAGTGTGATAACATCTACTTTTTAAATGTCTGTTTTAATAAGCGTTTTATTATCTACAATGTGATACATAATTGTATCATCTGTAATTACATGTTGGTCTACCGTACCGTGTTTTGTGTTGTCCTTTCAATCTTACAATTGGTAAGATAGGGGAATTGCGTAATCTCCAAAACGAGTGTGATAACATCTACTTTTTAAATGTCTGTTTTAATAAGCGTTTTATTATCTACTATGTGATACATAATTTAATCATCTGTAATTACATGTTGGTCTTCTGGAAGTGTTTTGTGTTGTCCTTTCAATCTTACAATGGTTAAGATAGGGGAATTGCGTAATCTCCAAAACGAGTGTGATAACATCTACTTTTTAAATGTCTGTTTTCATAAGCGTTTTATTATCTACAATGTGATACATAATTTTATCATCTGTAATTACATGTTGGTCTTCCGTACCGTGTTTTGTGTTGTCCTTTCAATCTTACAATGGGTAAGATAGGGGAATTGCGTAATCTCCAAAACGAGTCTGATAACATCTACTTTTTAAATGTTTGTTTTAATAAGCGTTTTATTATCTACATTGTAATACATAATTTTATCATCTGTAATTACATGTTGGTCTACCGTACCGTGTTTTGTGTTATCCTTTCAATCTTACAATTGGTAAGATAGGGGAATTGCGTAATCTCCAAAACGAGTGTGATAACATCTACTTTTTAAATGTCTGTTTTAATAAGCGTTTTATTATCTACAATGTGATACATAATTTTATCATCTGTAATTACATGTTGGTCTACCGTACCGTGTTTTGTGTTGTCCTTTTAACTTACAATGGGTAAGATGGGGAAATTGCGTAATCTCCAAAACGAGTGTGATAACATCTACTTTTTAAATGTCTGTTTTAATAAGCGTTTTATTATCTACAATGTAATACATAATTTTGTCTACTGTCATTACATGTTGGTCCACCGTACCGTGTTTTGTGTTGTTCTTTCAATCTTACAATGTGTAAGATAGGGGAATTGCGTAATCTCCAAAACGAGTGTGATAACATCTACTTTTTAAATGTCTGTTTTAATAAGCGTTTTATTATCTACAATGTGATACATAATTTAATCATCTGTTATTACATGTTGGTCTACCGTACCGTGTTTTGTGTTGTCCTTTTAATCTTACAATGGGTAAGATAGGGGAATTGCGTAATCTCCAAAACGAGTGTAATAACATCTACTTTTTAAATGTCTGTTTTAATAAGCGTTTTATTATCTACAATGTGATACATAATTTAATCATCTGTAATTACATGTTGGTCTACTGGAAGTGTTTTGTGTTGTCCTTTCAATCTTTTAATGGGTAAGATAGGGGAATTGCGTAATCTCCAAAACGCGTGTGATAACATCTACTTTTTAAATGTCTGTTTTAATAAGCGTTTTGTTATCTACAATGTGATACATAATTTAATCATCTGTAATTACATGTTGGTCTACTGGAAGTGTTTTGTGTTGTCCTTTCAATCTTACAATGGGTAACATAGGGGAATTACGTAATCTCCAAAACGAGTGTGATAACATCTACTTTTTAAATGTCTGTTTTAATAAGCGTTTTATTATCTACAATGTGATACATAATTTTATCATCTGTAATTACATGTTGGTCTACCGTACCGTGTTTTGTGTTGTCCTTTCCATCTTACAATTGGTAAAATAGGGGAATTGCGTAATCTCCAAAACGAGTGTGATAACATCTACTTTTTAAATGTCTGTTTTAATAAGCGTTTTATTATCTACTATGTGATACATAATTTAATCATCTGTAATTACATGTTGGTCTACTGGAAGTGTTTTGTTCTGTCCTTTCAATCTTACAATGGTTAAGATAGGGGAATTGCGTAATCTCCAAAACGAGTGTGATAACATCTACTTTTTAAATGTCTGTTTTAATAAGCGTTTTATTATCTACAATGTGATACATAATTTTATCATCTGTAATTACATGTTGGTCTTCCGTACCGTGTTTTGTGTTGTCCTTTCAATCTTACAATGGGTAAGATAGGGGAATTGCGTAATCTCCAAAACGAGTCTAATAACATCTACTTTTTAAATGTTTGTTTTAATAAGCGTTTTATTATCTACAATGTTATACATAATTTTATCATCTGTAATTACATGTTGGTCTACTGGAAGTGTTTTGTGTTGTCCTTTTAATCTTACAATGGGTAAGATAGGGGAATTGCGTAATCTCCAAAACGAGTGTGATAACATCTACTTTTTAAATGTCTGTTTTAATAAGCGTTTTATTATCTACAATGTGATACATAATTTAATCATCTGTAATTACATGTTGGTCTACTGGAAGTGTTTTGTGTTGTCCTTTCAATCTTACAATGGATAAGATAGGGGAATTGCGTAATCTCCAAAACGCGTGTGATAACATCTACTTTTTAAATGTCTGTTTTAATAAGCGTTTTATTATCTACAATGTGATACATAATTTAATCATCTGTAATTACATGTTGGTCTACTGGAAGTGTTTTGTGTTGTCCTTTCAATCTTACAATGGGTAACATAGGGGAATTGCGTAATCTCCAAAACGAGTGTGATAACATCTACTTTTTAAATGTCTGTTTTAATAAGCGTTTTATTATCTACAATGTGATACATAATTTTATCATCTGTAATTACATGTTGGTCTACCGTACCGTGTTTTGTGTTGTCCTTTCAATCTTACAATGGGTAAGATAGGGGAATTGCGTAATCTCCAAAACGAGTGTGATAACATCTACTTTTTAAATGTCTGTTTTAATAAGCGTTTTATTATCTACAATGTGATACATAATTTAATCATCTGTTATTACATGTTGGTCTACTGGAAGTGTTTTGTGTTGTCCTTTCAATCTTACAATGGGTAAAATAGGGGAATTGCGTAATCTCCAAAACGAGTGTGATAACATCTACTTTTTAAATGTCTGTTTTAATAAGCGTTTTATTATCTACAATGTGATACATAATTTTATCATCTGTAATTATATGTTGGTCTACCGTACCGTGTTTTGTGTTGTTCTTTCAATCTTACAATGGGTAAGATAGGGGAATTGCGTAATCTCCAAAACGAGTGAGATAACATCTGCTTTTTAAATGTCTGTTTTAATAAGCGTTTTATTATCTACAATGTGATACATAATTTTATCATCTGTAATTACATGTTGGTCTACCGTACCGTGTTTTGTGTTGTCCTTTCAATCTTACAATGGGTAAGACAGGGGAATTGCGTAATCTCCAAAACGAGTGTGATAACATCTACTTTTTTAATGTCTGTTTTAAAAAGAGTATTATTATCTACAATGTGTTACATAATTTTATCATCTGTAATTACTTGTTGGTCTACCGTACCGTGTTTTGTGTTGTCCTTTTAACTTACAATGGGTAAGATAGGGGAATTGCGTAATCTCCAAAACGAGTGTGATAACATCTACTTTTTAAATGTCTGTTTTAATAAGCGTTTTATTATCTACAATGTGATACATAATTTTATCATCTGTAATTACATGTTGGTCTACCGTACCGTGTTTTGTGTTGTTCTTTCAATCTTACAATGTGTAAGATAGGGGAATTGCGTAATCTCCAAAACGAGTGAGATAACATCTACTTTTTAAATGTCTGTTTTAATAAGCGTTTTATTATCTACAATGTGATACATAATTTAATCATCTGTAATTACATGTTGGTCTACCGTACCGTGTTTTGTGTTGGCCTTTTAATCTTACATTGGGTAAGATAGGGGAATTGCGTAATCTCCAAAACGAGTGTGATAACATCTACTTTTAAAATGTCTGTTTTAATAAGCGTTTTATTATCTACAATGTGATACATTATTTAATTATCTGTAATTATATGTTGGTCTACTGGAAGTGTTTTGTGTTGTCCTTTTAATCTTACAATGGGTAAGATAGGGGAATTGCGTAATCTCCAAAACGCGTGTGATAACATCTACTTTTTAAATGTCTGTTTTAATAAGCGTTTTATTATCTACAATGTGATACATAATTTAATCATCTGTAATTACATGTTGGTCTACTGGAAGTGTTTTGTGTTGTCCTTTCAATCTTACAATGGGTAACATAGGGGAATTACGTAATCTCCAAAACGAGTGTGATAACATCTACTTTTTAAATGTCTGTTTTAATAAGCGTTTTATTATCTACAATGTGATACATAATTTTATCATCTGTAATTACATGTTGGTCTACCGTACCGTGTTTTGTGTTGTCCTTTCAATCTTACAATTGGTAAGATAGGGGAATTGCGTAATCTCCAAAACGAGTGTGATAACATCTACTTTTTAAATGTCTGTTTTAATAAGCGTTTTATTATCTACTATGTGATACATAATTTAATCATCTGTAATTACATGTTGGTCTACTGGAAGTGTTTTGTGTTGTCCTTTCAATCTTACAATGGTTAAGATAGGGGAATTGCGTAATCTCCAAAACGAGTGTGATAACATCTACTTTTTAAATGTCTGTTTTAATAAGCGTTTTATTATCTACAATGTGATACATAATTTTATCATCTGTAATTACATGTTGGTCTTCCGTACCGTGTTTTGTGTTGTCCTTTCAATCTTACAATGGGTAAGATAGGGGAATTGCGTAATCTCCAAAACGAGTCTGATAACATCTACTTTTTAAATGTTTGTTTTAATAAGCGTTTTATTATCTACATTGTGATACATAATTTTATCATCTGTAATTACATGTTGGTCTACCGTACCGTGTTTTGTGTTATCCTTTCAATCTTACAATTGGTAAGATAGGGGAATTGCGTAATCTCCAAAACGAGTGTGATAACATCTACTTTTTAAATGTCTGTTTTAATAAGCGTTTTATTATCTACAATGTGATACATAATTTTATCATCTGTAATTACATGTTGGTCTACCGTACCGTGTTTTGTGTTGTCCTTTTAACTTACAATGGGTAAGATGGGGAAATTGCGTAATCTCCAAAACGAGTGTGATAACATCTACTTTTTAAATGTCTGTTTTAATAAGCGTTTTATTATCTACAATGTGATACATAATTTTGTCTACTGTCATTACATGTTGGTCCACCGTACCGTGTTTTGTGTTGTTCTTTCAATCTTACAATGTGTAAGATAGGGGAATTGCGTAATCTCCAAAACGAGTGTGATAACATCTACTTTTTAAATGTCTGTTTTAATAAGCGTTTTATTATCTACAATGTGATACATAATTTAATCATCTGTTATTACATGTTGGTCTACCGTACCGTGTTTTGTGTTGTCCTTTTAATCTTACAATGGGTAAGATAGGGGAATTGCGTAATCTCCAAAACGAGTGTGATAACATCTACTTTTTAAATGTCTGTTTTAATAAGCGTTTTATTATCTACAATGTGATACATAATTTAATTATCTGTAATTACATGTTGGTCTACTGGAAGTGTTTTGTGTTGTCCTTTTAATCTTACAATGGGTAAGATAGGGGAATTGCGTAATCTCCAAAACGAGTGTAATAACATCTACTTTTTAAATGTCTGTTTTAATAAGCGTTTTATTATCTACAATGTGATACATAATTTAATCATCTGTAATTACATGTTGGTCTACTGGAAGTGTTTTGTGTTGTCCTTTCAATCTTTTAATGGGTAAGATAGAGTAATTGCGTAATCTCCAAAACGCGTGTGATAACATCTACTTTTTAAATGTCTGTTTTAATAAGCGTTTTGTTATCTACAATGTGATACATAATTTAATCATCTGTAATTACATGTTGGTCTACTGGAAGTGTTTTGTGTTGTCCTTTCAATCTTACAATGGGTAACATAGGGGAATTACGTAATCTCCAAAACGAGTGTGATAACATCTACTTTTTAAATGTCTGTTTTAATAAGCGTTTTATTATCTACAATGTGATACATAATTTTATCATCTGTAATTACATGTTGGTCTACCGTACCGTGTTTTGTGTTGTCCTTTCCATCTTACAATTGGTAAAATAGGGGAATTGCGTAATCTCCAAAACGAGTGTGATAACATCTACTTTTTAAATGTCTGTTTTAATAAGCGTTTTATTATCTACTATGTGATACATAATTTAATCATCTGTAATTACATGTTGGTCTACTGGAAGTGTTTTGTGTTGTCCTTTCAATCTTACAATGGTTAAGATAGGGGAATTGCGTAATCTCCAAAACGAGTGTGATAACATCTACTTTTTAAATGTCTGTTTTAATAAGCGTTTTATTATCTACAATGTGATACATAATTTTATCATCTGTAATTACATGTTGGTCTTCCGTACCGTGTTTTGTGTTGTCCTTTCAATCTTACAATGGGTAAGATAGGGGAATTGCGTAATCTCCAAAACGAGTCTAATAACATCTACTTTTTAAATGTTTGTTTTAATAAGCGTTTTATTATCTACAATGTTATACATAATTTTATCATCTGTAATTACATGTTGGTCTACTGGAAGTGTTTTGTTTTGTCCTTTTAATCTTACAATGGGTAAGATAGGGGAATTGCGTAATCTCCAAAACGAGTGTGATAACATCTACTTTTTAAATGTCTGTTTTAATAAGCGTTTTATTATCTACAATGTGATACATAATTTAATTATCTGTAATTACATGTTGGTCTACTGGAAGTGTTTTGTGTTGTCCTTTTAATCTTACAATGGGTAAGATAGGGGAATTGCGTAATCTCCAAAACGAGTGTGATAACATCTACTTTTTAAATGTCGGTTTTAATAAGCGTTTTATTATCTACAATGTGATACATAATTTAATCATCTGTAATTACATGTTGGTCTACTGGAAGTGTTTTGTGTTGTCCTTTCAATCTTACAATGGGTAAGATAGGGGAATTGCGTAATCTCCAAAACGCGTGTGATAACATCTACTTTTTAAATGTCTGTTTTAATAAGCGTTTTATAATCTACAATGTGATACTCAATTTAATCATCTGTTATTACATGTTGGTCTACTGGAAGTGTTTTGTGTTGTCCTTTCAATCTTACAATGGGTAAGATAGGGGAATTGCGTAATCTCCAAAACGAGTGTGATAACATCTACTTTTTAAATGTCTGTTTTAATAAGCGTTTTATTATCTACAATGTGATACATAATTTTATCATCTGTAATTATATGTTGGTCTACCGTACCGTGTTTTGTGTTGTCCTTTCAATCTTACAATGGGTAAGATAGGGGAATTGCGTAATCTCCAAAACGAGTGTGATAACATCTACTTTTTAAATGTCTGTTTTAAAAAGCGTTTTATTATCTACAATGTGATACATAATTTAATCATCTGTAATTACATGTTGGTCTACTGGAAGTGTTTTGTGTTGTCCTTTCAATCTTACAATGGGTAAAATAGGGGAAATGCGTAATCTCCAAAACGAGTGTGATAACATCTACTTTTTAAATGTCTGTTTTAATAAGCGTTTTATTATCTACAATGTGATACATAATTTTATCATCTGTAATTACATGTTGGTCTACTGGAAGTGTTTTGTGTTGTCCTTTCAATCTTACAATGGGTAAAATAGGGGAATTGCGTAATCTCCAAAACGAGTGTGATAACATCTACTTTTTAAATGTCTGTTTTAAAAAGCGTTTTATTATCTACAATGTGATACATAATTTAATCATCTGTAATTACATGTTGGTCTACTGGAAGTGTTTTGTGTTGTCCTTTCAATCTAACAATGGGTAAAATAGGGGAATTGCGTAATCTCCAAAACGAGTGTGATAACATCTAATTTTAAATGTCTGTTTTAATAAGCGTTTTATTATCTACAATGTGATACATAATTTTATCATCTGTAATTACATGTTGGTCTACCGTACCGTGTTTTGTGTTGTTCTTTCAATCTTACACATGGGTAAGATAGGGGAATTGCGTAATCTCCAAAACGAGTGAGATATCATCTACTTTTTAAATGTCTGTTTTAATAAGCGTTTTATTATCTACAATGTGATACATAATTTTATCATCTGTAATTACATGTTGGTCTACCGTACCGTGTTTTGTGTTGTCCTTTCAATCTTACAATGGGTAAGACAGGGGAATTGCGTAATCTCCAAAACGAGTGTGATAACATCTACTTTTTTAATGTCTGTTTTAAAAAGCGTTTTATTATCTACAATGTGATACATAATTTTATCATCTGTAATTACTTGTTGGTCTACCGTACCGTGTTTTGTGTTGTCCTTTTAACTTACAATGGGTAAGATAGGGGAATTGCGTAATCTCCAAAACGAGTGTGATAACATCTACTTTTTAAATGTCTGTTTTAATAAGCGTTTTATTATCTACAATGTGATACATAATTTTATCATCTGTAATTACATGTTGGTCTACCGTACCGTGTTTTGTGTTGTTCTTTCAATCTTACAATGTGTAAGATAGGGGAATTGCGTAATCTCCAAAACGAGTGAGATAACATCTACTTTTTAAATGTCTGTTTTAATAAGCGTTTTATTATCTACAATGTGATACATAATTTTATCATCTGTAATTACATGTTAGTCTACCGTACCGTGTTTTGTGTTGTCCTTTCAATCTTACAATGGGTAAGACAGGGGAATTGCGTAATCTCCAAAACGAGTGTGATAACATCTACTTTTTTAATGTCTGTTTTAAAAAGCGTTTTATTATCTACAATGTGATACATAATTGTATCATCTGTAATTACATGTTGGTCTACCGTACCGTGTTTTGTGTTGTCCTTTTAACTTACAATGGGTAAGATAGGGAAATTGCGTAATCTCCAAAACGAGTGTGATAACATCCATTTTTTAAATGTCTGTTTTAATAAGCGTTTTATTATCTACAATGTGATACTTAATTTTATCTACTGTCATTACATGTTGGTCCACCGTACCGTGTTTTGTGTTGTTCTTTCAATCTTACAATGTGTAAGATAGGGGAATTGCGTAATCTCCAAAACGAGTGTGATAACATCTTCTTTTTAAATGTCTGTTTTAATAAGCGTTTTATTATCTACAATGTGATACATAACTTAATCATCTGTAATTACATGTTGGTCTACCGTACCGTGTTTTGTGTTGTCCTTTTAATCTTACAATGGGTAAGATAGGGGAATTGCGTAATCTCCAAAACGAGTGTGATAACATCTACTTTTTAAATGTCTGTTTTAATAAGCGTTTTATTATCTACAATGTGATACATAATTTAATTATCTGTAATTATATGTTGGTCTACTGGAAGTGTTTTGTGTTGTCCTTTTAATCTTACAATGGGTAAGATAGGGGAATTGCGTAATCTCCAAAACGAGTGTGATAACATCTACTTTTTAAATGTCTGTTTTAATAAGCGTTTTGTTATCTACAATGTGATACATAATTTAATCATCTGTAATTACATGTTGGTCTACTGGAAGTGTTTTGTGTTGTCCTTTCAATCTTACAATGGGTAACATAGGGGAATTACGTAATCTCCAAAACGAGTGTGATAACATCTACTTTTTAAATGTCTGTTTTAATAAGCGTTTTATTATCTACAATGTGATACATAATTTTATCATCTGTAATTACATGTTGGTCTACCGTACCGTGTTTTGTGTTGTCCTTTCAATCTTACAATTGGTAAAATAGGGGAATTGCGTAATCTCCAAAACGAGTGTGATAACATCTACTTTTTAAATGTCTGTTTTAATAAGCGTTTTATTATCTACTATGTGATACATAATTTAATCATCTGTAATTACATGTTGGTCTACTGGAAGTGTTTTGTTCTGTCCTTTCAATCTTACAATGGTTAAGATAGGGGAATTGCGTAATCTCCAAAACGAGTGTGATAACATCTACTTTTTAAATGTCTGTTTTAATAAGCGTTTTATTATCTACAATGTGATACATAATTTTATCATCTGTAATTACATGTTGGTCTTCCGTACCGTGTTTTGTGTTGTCCTTTCAATCTTACAATGGGTAAGATAGGGGAATTGCGTAATCTCCAAAACGAGTCTAATAACATCTACTTTTTAAATGTTTGTTTTAATAAGCGTTTTATTATCTACAATGTTATACATAATTTTATCATCTGTAATTACATGTTGGTCTACTGGAAGTGTTTTGTGTTGTCCTTTTAATCTTACAATGGGTAAGATAGGGGAATTGCGTAATCTCCAAAACGAGTGTGATAACATCTACTTTTTAAATGTCTGTTTTAATAAGCGTTTTATTATCTACAATGTGATACATAATTTAATCATCTGTAATTACATGTTGGTCTACTGGAAGTGTTTTGTGTTGTCCTTTCAATCTTACAATGGATAAGATAGGGGAATTGCGTAATCTCCAAAACGCGTGTGATAACATCTACTTTTTAAATGTCTGTTTTAATAAGCGTTTTATTATCTACAATGTGATACATAATTTAATCATCTGTAATTACATGTTGGTCTACTGGAAGTGTTTTGTGTTGTCCTTTCAATCTTACAATGGGTAACATAGGGGAATTGCGTAATCTCCAAAACGAGTGTGATAACATCTACTTTTTAAATGTCTGTTTTAATAAGCGTTTTATTATCTACAATGTGATACATAATTTTATCATCTGGAATTACATGTTGGTCTACCGTACCGTGTTTTGTGTTGTCCTTTCAATCTTACAATGGGTAAGATAGGGGAATTGCGTAATCTCCAAAACGAGTGTGATAACATCTACTTTTTAAATGTCTGTTTTAATAAGCGTTTTATTATCTACAATGTGATACATAATTTAATCATCTGTAATTACATGTTGGTCTACTGGAAGTGTTTTGTGTTGTCCTTTCAATCTTACAATGGGTAAAATAGGGGAATTGCGTAATCTCCAAAACGAGTGTGATAACATCTACTTTTTAAATGTCTGTTTTAATAAGCGTTTTATTATCTACAATGTGATACATAATTTAATCATCTGTAATTATATGTTGGTCTACCGTACCGTGTTTTGTGTTGTTCTTTCAATCTTACAATGGGTAAGATAGGGGAATTGCGTAATCTCCAAAACGAGTGAGATAACATCTACTTTTTAAATGTCTGTTTTAATAAGCGTTTTATTATCTACAATGTGATACATAATTTTATCATCTGTAATTACATGTTGGTCTACCGTACCGTGTTTTGTGTTGTCCTTTCAATCTTACAATGGGTAAGACAGGGGAATTGCGTAATCTCCAAAACGAGTGTGATAACATCTACTTTTTTAATGTCTGTTTTAAAAAGCGTATTATTATCTACAATGTGATACATAATTTTATCATCTGTAATTACTTGTTGGTCTACAGTACCGTGTTTTGTGTTGTCCTTTTAACTTACAATGGGTAAGATAGGGGAATTGCGTAATCTCCAAAACGAGTGTGATAACATCTACTTTTTAAATGTCTGTTTTAATAAGCGTTTTATTATCTACAATGTGATACATAATTTTATCATCTGTAATTACATGTTGGTCTACCGTACCGTGTTTTGTGTTGTTCTTTCAATCTTACAATGTGTAAGATAGGGGAATTGCGTAATCTCCAAAACGAGTGAGATAACATCTACTTTTTAAATGTCTGTTTTAATAAGCGTTTTATTATCTACAATGTGATACATAATTTAATCATCTGTAATTACATGTTGGTCTACCGTACCGTGTTTTGTGTTGTCCTTTTAATCTTACATTGGGTAAGATAGGGGAATTGCGTAATCTCCAAAACGAGTGTGATAACATCTACTTTTAAAATGTCTGTTTTAATAAGCGTTTTATTATCTACAATGTGATACATTATTTAATTATCTGTAATTATATGTTGGTCTACTGGAAGTGTTTTGTGTTGTCCTTTTAATCTTACAATGGGTATGATAGGGGAATTGCGTAATCTCCAAAACGCGTGTGATAACATCTACTTTTTAAATGTCTGTTTTAATAAGCGTTTTATTATCTACAATGTGATACATAATTTAATCATCTGTAATTACATGTTGGTCTACTGGAAGTGTTTTGTGTTGTCCTTTCAATCTTACAATGGGTAACATAGGGGAACTACGTAATCTCCAAAACGAGTGTGATAACATCTACTTTTTAAATGTCTGTTTTAATAAGCGTTTTATTATCTACAATGTGATACATAATTTTATCATCTGTAATTACATGTTGGTCTACCGTACCGTGTTTTGTGTTGTCCTTTCAATCTTACAATTGGTAAGATAGGGGAATTGCGTAATCTCCAAAACGAGTGTGATAACATCTACTTTTTAATTGTCTGTTTTAATAAGCGTTTTATTATCTACTATGTGATACATAATTTAATCATCTGTAATTACATGTTGGTCTCCTGGATGTGTTTTGTGTTGTTCTTTCAATCTTACAATGGTTAAGATAGGGGAATTGCGTAATCTCCAAAACGAGTGTGATAACATCTACTTTTTAAATGTCTGTTTTAATAAGCGTTTTATTATCTACAATGTGATACATAATTTTATCATCTGTAATTACATGTTGGTCTTCCGTACCGTGTTTTGTGTTATCCTTTCAATCTTACAATTGGTAAGATAGGGGAATTGCGTAATCTCCAAAACGAGTGTGATAACATCTACTTTTTAAATGTCTGTTTTAATAAGCGTTTTATTATCTACAATGTGATACATAATTTTATCATCTGTAATTACATGTTGGTCTACCGTACCGTGTTTTGTGTTGTCCTTTTAACTTACAATGGGTAAGATGGGGAAATTGCGTAATCTACAAAACGAGTGTGATAACATCTACTTTTTAAATGTCTGTTTTAATAAGCGTTTTATTATCTACAATGTGATACATAATTTTGTCTACTGTCATTACATGTTGGTCCACCGTACCGTGTTTTGTGTTGTTCTTTCAATCTTACAATGTGTAAGATAGGGGAATTGCGTAATCTCCAAAACGAGTGTGATAACATCTACTTTTTAAATGTCTGTTTTAATAAGCGTTTTATTATCTACAATGTGATACATAATTTAATCATCTGTTATTACATGTTGGTCTACCGTACCGTGTTTTGTGTTGTCCTTTTAATCTTACAATGGGTAAGATAGGGGAATTGCGTAATCTCCAAAACGAGTGTGATAACATCTACTTTTTAAATGTCTGTTTTAATAAGCGTTTTATTATCTACAATGTGATACATAATTTAATTATCTGTAATTACATGTTGGTCTACTGGAAGTGTTTTGTGTTGTCCTTTTAATCTTACAATGGGTAAGATAGGGGAATTGCGTAATCTCCAAAACGAGTGTAATAACATCTACTTTTTAAATGTCTGTTTTAATAAGCGTTTTATTATCTACAATGTGATACATAATTTAATCATCTGTAATTACATGTTGGTCTACTGGAAGTGTTTTGTGTTGTCCTTTCAATCTTTTAATGGGTAAGATAGAGTAATTGCGTAATCTCCAAAACGCGTGTGATAACATCTACTTTTTAAATGTCTGTTTTAATAAGCGTTTTGTTATCTACAATGTGATACATAATTTAATCATCTGTAATTACATGTTGGTCTACTGGAAGTGTTTTGTGTTGTCCTTTCAATCTTACAATGGGTAACATAGGGGAATTACGTAATCTCCAAAACGAGTGTGATAACATCTACTTTTTAAATGTCTGTTTTAATAAGCGTTTTATTATCTACAATGTGATACATAATTTTATCATCTGTAATTACATGTTGGTCTACCGTACCGTGTTTTGTGTTGTCCTTTCCATCTTACAATTGGTAAAATAGGGGAATTGCGTAATCTCCAAAACGAGTGTGATAACATCTACTTTTTAAATGTCTGTTTTAATAAGCGTTTTATTATCTACTATGTGATACATAATTTAATCATCTGTAATTACATGTTGGTCTACTGGAAGTGTTTTGTGTTGTCCTTTCAATCTTACAATGGTTAAGATAGGGGAATTGCGTAATCTCCAAAACGAGTGTGATAACATCTACTTTTTAAATGTCTGTTTTAATAAGCGTTTTATTATCTACAATGTGATACATAATTTTATCATCTGTAATTACATGTTGGTCTTCCGTACCGTGTTTTGTGTTGTCCTTTCAATCTTACAATGGGTAAGATAGGGGAATTGCGTAATCTCCAAAACGAGTCTAATAACATCTACTTTTTAAATGTTTGTTTTAATAAGCGTTTTATTATCTACAATGTTATACATAATTTTATCATCTGTAATTACATGTTGGTCTACTGGAAGTGTTTTGTGTTGTCCTTTTAATCTTACAATGGGTAAGATAGGGGAATTGCGTAATCTCCAAAACGAGTGTGATAACATCTACTTTTTAAATGTCTGTTTTAATAAGCGTTTTATTATCTACAATGTGATACATAATTTAATCATCTGTAATTACATGTTGGTCTACTGGAAGTGTTTTGTATTGTCCTTTCAATCTTACAATGGGTAAGATAGGGGAATTGCGTAATCTCCAAAACGCGTGTGATAACATCTACTTTAAAATGTCTGTTTTAATAAGCGTTTTATTATTTACAATGTGATACATAATTTAATCATCTGTAATTACATGTTGGTCTACTGGAAGTGTTTTGTGTTGTCCTTTCAATCTTACAATGGGTAACATAGGGGAATTGCGTAATCTCCAAAACGAGTGTGATAACATCTACTTTTTAAATGTCTGTTTTAATAAGCGTTTTATTATCTACAATGTGATACATAATTTTATCATCTGTAATTACATGTTGGTCTACCGTACCGTGTTTTGTGTTGTCCTTTCAATCTTACAATGGGTAAGATAGGGGAATTGCGTAATCTCCAAAACGAGTGTGATAACATCTACTTTTTAAATGTCTGTTTTAATAAGCGTTTTATTATCTACAATGTGATACATAATTTAATCATCTGTAATTACATGTTGGTCTACTGGAAGTGTTTTGTGTTGTCCTTTCAATCTTACAATGGGTAAAATAGGGGAATTGCGTAATCTCCAAAACGAGTGTGATAACATCTACTTTTTAAATGTCTGTTTTAATAAGCGTTTTATTATCTACAATGTGATACATAATTTTATCATCTGTAATTATATGTTGGTCTACCGTACCGTGTTTTGTGTTGTTCTTTCAATCTTACAATGGGTAAGATAGGAGAATTGCGTAATCTCCAAAACGAGTGAGATAACATCTACTTTTTAAATGTCTGTTTTAATAAGCGTTTTATTATCTACAATGTGATACATAATTTTATCATCTGTAATTACATGTTGGTCTACCGTACCGTGTTTTGTGTTGTCCTTTCAATCTTACAATGGGTAAGACAGGGGAATTGCGTAATCTCCAAAACGAGTGTGATAACATCTACTTTTTTAATGTCTGTTTTAAAAAGCGTTTTATTATCTACAATGTGATACATAATTTTATCATCTGTAATTACTTGTTGGTCTACCGTACCGTGTTTTGTGTTGTCCTTTTAACTTACAATGGGTAAGATAGGGGAATTGCGTAATCTCCAAAACGAGTGTGATAACATCTACTTTTTAAATGTCTGTTTTAATAAGCGTTTTATTATCTACAATGTGATACATAATTTTATCATCTGTAATTACATGTTGGTCTACCGTACCGTGTTTTGTGTTGTTCTTTCAATCTTACAATGTGTAAGATAGGGGAATTGCGTAATCTCCAAAACGAGTGAGATAACATCTACTTTTTAAATGTCTGTTTTAATAAGCGTTTTATTATCTACAATGTGATACATAATTTTATCATCTGTAATTACATGTTGGTCTACCGTACCGTGTTTTGTGTTGTCCTTTCAATCTTACAATTGGTAAGATAGGGGAATTGCGTAATCTCCAAAACGAGTGTGATAACATCTACTTTTTAAATGTCTGTTTTAAAAAGCGTTTTATTATCTACAATGTAATACATAATTTTATCATCTGTAATTACATGTTGGTCTACCGTACCGTGTTTTGTGTTGTCCTTTTAACTTACAATGTGTAAGATAGGGGAATTGCGTAATCTCCAAAACGAGTGTGATAACATCTACTTTTTAAATGTCTGTTTTAATAAGCGTTTTATTATCTACAATGTGATACATAATTTTGTCTACTGTCATTACATGTTGGTCCACCGTACCGTGTTTTGTGTTGTTCTTTCAATCTAACAATGTGTAAGATAGGGGAATTGCGTAATCTCCAAAACGAGTGTGATAACATCTACTTTTTAAATGTCTGTTTTAATAAGCGTTTTATTATCTTCAATGTGATACATAATTTAATCATCTGTAATTACATGTTGGTCTACCGTACCGTGTTTTGTGTTGTCCTTTCAATCTTACAATTGGTAAAATAGGGGAATTGCGTAATCTCCAAAACGAGTGTGATAACATCTACTTTTTAAATGTCTGTTTTAATAAGCGTTTTATTATCTACTATGTGATACATAATTTAATCATCTGTAATTACATGTTGGTCTACTGGAAGTGTTTTGTTCTGTCCTTTCAATCTTACAATGGTTAAGATAGGGGAATTGCGTAATCTCCAAAACGAGTGTGATAACATCTACTTTTTAAATGTCTGTTTTAATAAGCGTTTTATTATCTACAATGTGATACATAATTTTATCATCTGTAATTACATGTTGGTCTTCCGTACCGTGTTTTGTGTTGTCCTTTCAATCTTACAATGGGTAAGATAGGGGAATTGCGTAATCTCCAAAACGAGTCTAATAACATCTACTTTTTAAATGTTTGTTTTAATAAGCGTTTTATTATCTACAATGTTATACATAATTTTATCATCTGTAATTACATGTTGGTCTACTGGAAGTGTTTTGTGTTGTCCTTTTAATCTTACAATGGGTAAGATAGGGGAATTGCGTAATCTCCAAAACGAGTGTGATAACATCTACTTTTTAAATGTCTGTTTTAATAAGCGTTTTATTATCTACAATGTGATACATAATTTAATCATCTGTAATTACATGTTGGTCTACTGGAAGTGTTTTGTGTTGTCCTTTCAATCTTACAATGGATAAGATAGGGGAATTGCGTAATCTCCAAAACGCGTGTGATAACATCTACTTTTTAAATGTCTGTTTTAATAAGCGTTTTATTATCTACAATGTGATACATAATTTAATCATCTGTAATTACATGTTGGTCTACTGGAAGTGTTTTGTGTTGTCCTTTCAATCTTACAATGGGTAACATAGGGGAATTGCGTAATCTCCAAAACGAGTGTGATAACATCTACTTTTTAAATGTCTGTTTTAATAAGCGTTTTATTATCTACAATGTGATACATAATTTTATCATCTGGAATTACATGTTGGTCTACCGTACCGTGTTTTGTGTTGTCCTTTCAATCTTACAATGGGTTAGATAGGGGAATTGCGTAATCTCCAAAACGAGTGTGATAACATCTACTTTTTAAATGTCTGTTTTAATAAGCGTTTTATTATCTACAATGTGATACATAATTTAATCATCTGTAATTACATGTTGGTCTACTGGAAGTGTTTTGTGTTGTCCTTTCAATCTTACAATGGGTAAAATAGGGGAATTGCGTAATCTCCAAAACGAGTGTGATAACATCTACTTTTTAAATGTCTGTTTTAATAAGCGTTTTATTATCTACAATGTGATACATAATTTAATCATCTGTAATTATATGTTGGTCTACCGTACCGTGTTTTGTGTTGTTCTTTCAATCTTACAATGGGTAAGATAGGGGATTTGCGTAATCTCCAAAACGAGTGAGATAACATCTACTTTTTAAATGTCTGTTTTAATAAGCGTTTTATTATCTACAATGTGATACATAATTTTATCATCTGTAATTACATGTTGGTCTACCGTACCGTGTTTTGTGTTGTCCTTTCAATCTTACAATGGGTAAGACAGGGGAATTGCGTAATCTCCAAAACGAGTGTGATAACATCTACTTTTTTAATGTCTGTTTTAAAAAGCGTATTATTATCTACAATGTGATACATAATTTTATCATCTGTAATTACTTGTTGGTCTACCGTACCGTGTTTTGTGTTGTCCTTTTAACTTACAATGGGTAAGATAGGGGAATTGCGTAATCTCCAAAACGAGTGTGATAACATCTACTTTTTAAATGTCTGTTTTAATAAGCGTTTTATTATCTACAATGTGATACATAATTTTATCATCTGTAATTACATGTTGGTCTACCGTACCGTGTTTTGTGTTGTTCTTTCAATCTTACAATGTGTAAGATAGGGGAATTGCGTAATCTCCAAAACGAGTGAGATAACATCTACTTTTTAAATGTCTGTTTTAATAAGCGTTTTATTATCTACAATGTGATACATAATTTAATCATCTGTAATTACATGTTGGTCTACCGTACCGTGTTTTGTGTTGTCCTTTTAATCTTACATTGGGTAAGATAGGGGAATTGCGTAATCTCCAAAACGAGTGTGATAACATCTACTTTTAAAATGTCTGTTTTAATAAGCGTTTTATTATCTACAATGTGATACATTATTTAATTATCTGTAATTATATGTTGGTCTACTGGAAGTGTTTTGTGTTGTCCTTTTAATCTTACAATGGGTATGATAGGGGAATTGCGTAATCTCCAAAACGCGTGTGATAACATCTACTTTTTAAATGTCTGTTTTAATAAGCGTTTTATTATCTACAATGTGATACATAATTTAATCATCTGTAATTACATGTTGGTCTACTGGAAGTGTTTTGTGTTGTCCTTTCAATCTTACAATGGGTAACATAGGGGAACTACGTAATCTCCAAAACGAGTGTGATAACATCTACTTTTTAAATGTCTGTTTTAATAAGCGTTTTATTATCTACAATGTGATACATAATTTTATCATCTGTAATTACATGTTGGTCTACCGTACCGTGTTTTGTGTTGTCCTTTCAATCTTACAATTGGTAAGATAGGGGAATTGCGTAATCTCCAAAACGAGTGTGATAACATCTACTTTTTAATTGTCTGTTTTAATAAGCGTTTTATTATCTACTATGTGATACATAATTTAATCATCTGTAATTACATGTTGGTCTCCTGGATGTGTTTTGTGTTGTTCTTTCAATCTTACAATGGTTAAGATAGGGGAATTGCGTAATCTCCAAAACGAGTGTGATAACATCTACTTTTTAAATGTCTGTTTTAATAAGCGTTTTATTATCTACAATGTGATACATAATTTTATCATCTGTAATTACATGTTGGTCTTCCGTACCGTGTTTTGTGTTGTCCTTTCAATCTTACAATGGGTAAGATAGGGGAATTGCGTAATCTCCAAAACGAGTCTGATAACATCTACTTTTTAAATGTTTGTTTTAATAAGCGTTTTATTATCTACATTGTGATACATAATTTTATCATCTGTAATTACATGTTGGTCTACCGTACCGTGTTTTGTGTTATCCTTTCAATCTTACAATTGGTAAGATAGGGGAATTGCGTAATCTCCAAAACGAGTGTGATAAC
Organism: Isoperla grammatica; assembly: GCA_945910005.1. NCBI lineage: Eukaryota > Metazoa > Arthropoda > Insecta > Plecoptera > Perlodidae > Isoperla > Isoperla grammatica. Next base: position 48,102,308 of record OX246738.1, on the reverse strand, counting down.
ATCTACTTTTTAAATGTCTGTTTTAATAAGCGTTTTATTATCTACAATGTGATACATAATTTAATCATCTGTTATTACATGTTGGTCTACCGTACCGTGTTTTGTGTTGTCCTTTTAATCTTACAATGGGTAAGATAGGGGAATTGCGTAATCTCCAAAACGAGTGTGATAACATCTACTTTTTAAATGTCTGTTTTAATAAGCGTTTTATTATCTACAATGTGATACATAATTTAATTATCTGTAATTACATGTTGGTCTACTGGAAGTGTTTTGTGTTGTCCTTTTAATCTTACAATGGGTAAGATAGGGGAATTGCGTAATCTCCAAAACGAGTGTAATAACATCTACTTTTTAAATGTCTGTTTTAATAAGCGTTTTATTATCTACAATGTGATACATAATTTAATCATCTGTAATTACATGTTGGTCTACTGGAAGTGTTTTGTGTTGTCCTTTCAATCTTTTAATGGGTAAGATAGAGTAATTGCGTAATCTCCAAAACGCGTGTGATAACATCTACTTTTTAAATGTCTGTTTTAATAAGCGTTTTGTTATCTACAATGTGATACATAATTTAATCATCTGTAATTACATGTTGGTCTACTGGAAGTGTTTTGTGTTGTCCTTTCAATCTTACAATGGGTAACATAGGGGAATTACGTAATCTCCAAAACGAGTGTGATAACATCTACTTTTTAAATGTCTGTTTTAATAAGCGTTTTATTATCTACAATGTGATACATAATTTTATCATCTGTAATTACATGTTGGTCTACCGTACCGTGTTTTGTGTTGTCCTTTCCATCTTACAATTGGTAAAATAGGGGAATTGCGTAATCTCCAAAACGAGTGTGATAACATCTACTTTTTAAATGTCTGTTTTAATAAGCGTTTTATTATCTACTATGTGATACATAATTTAATCATCTGTAATTACATGTTGGTCTACTGGAAGTGTTTTGTGTTGTCCTTTCAATCTTACAATGGTTAAGATAGGGGAATTGCGTAATCTCCAAAACGAGTGTGATAACATCTACTTTTTAAATGTCTGTTTTAATAAGCGTTTTATTATCTACAATGTGATACATAATTTTATCATCTGTAATTACATGTTGGTCTTCCGTACCGTGTTTTGTGTTGTCCTTTCAATCTTACAATGGGTAAGATAGGGGAATTGCGTAATCTCCAAAACGAGTCTAATAACATCTACTTTTTAAATGTTTGTTTTAATAAGCGTTTTATTATCTACAATGTTATACATAATTTTATCATCTGTAATTACATGTTGGTCTACTGGAAGTGTTTTGTGTTGTCCTTTTAATCTTACAATGGGTAAGATAGGGGAATTGCGTAATCTCCAAAACGAGTGTGATAACATCTACTTTTTAAATGTCTGTTTTAATAAGCGTTTTATTATCTACAATGTGATACATAATTTAATCATCTGTAATTACATGTTGGTCTACTGGAAGTGTTTTGTATTGTCCTTTCAATCTTACAATGGGTAAGATAGGGGAATTGCGTAATCTCCAAAACGCGTGTGATAACATCTACTTTAAAATGTCTGTTTTAATAAGCGTTTTATTATTTACAATGTGATACATAATTTAATCATCTGTAATTACATGTTGGTCTACTGGAAGTGTTTTGTGTTGTCCTTTCAATCTTACAATGGGTAACATAGGGGAATTGCGTAATCTCCAAAACGAGTGTGATAACATCTACTTTTTAAATGTCTGTTTTAATAAGCGTTTTATTATCTACAATGTGATACATAATTTTATCATCTGTAATTACATGTTGGTCTACCGTACCGTGTTTTGTGTTGTCCTTTCAATCTTACAATGGGTAAGATAGGGGAATTGCGTAATCTCCAAAACGAGTGTGATAACATCTACTTTTTAAATGTCTGTTTTAATAAGCGTTTTATTATCTACAATGTGATACATAATTTAATCATCTGTAATTACATGTTGGTCTACTGGAAGTGTTTTGTGTTGTCCTTTCAATCTTACAATGGGTAAAATAGGGGAATTGCGTAATCTCCAAAACGAGTGTGATAACATCTACTTTTTAAATGTCTGTTTTAATAAGCGTTTTATTATCTACAATGTGATACATAATTTTATCATCTGTAATTATATGTTGGTCTACCGTACCGTGTTTTGTGTTGTTCTTTCAATCTTACAATGGGTAAGATAGGAGAATTGCGTAATCTCCAAAACGAGTGAGATAACATCTACTTTTTAAATGTCTGTTTTAATAAGCGTTTTATTATCTACAATGTGATACATAATTTTATCATCTGTAATTACATGTTGGTCTACCGTACCGTGTTTTGTGTTGTCCTTTCAATCTTACAATGGGTAAGACAGGGGAATTGCGTAATCTCCAAAACGAGTGTGATAACATCTACTTTTTTAATGTCTGTTTTAAAAAGCGTTTTATTATCTACAATGTGATACATAATTTTATCATCTGTAATTACTTGTTGGTCTACCGTACCGTGTTTTGTGTTGTCCTTTTAACTTACAATGGGTAAGATAGGGGAATTGCGTAATCTCCAAAACGAGTGTGATAACATCTACTTTTTAAATGTCTGTTTTAATAAGCGTTTTATTATCTACAATGTGATACATAATTTTATCATCTGTAATTACATGTTGGTCTACCGTACCGTGTTTTGTGTTGTTCTTTCAATCTTACAATGTGTAAGATAGGGGAATTGCGTAATCTCCAAAACGAGTGAGATAACATCTACTTTTTAAATGTCTGTTTTAATAAGCGTTTTATTATCTACAATGTGATACATAATTTTATCATCTGTAATTACATGTTGGTCTACCGTACCGTGTTTTGTGTTGTCCTTTCAATCTTACAATTGGTAAGATAGGGGAATTGCGTAATCTCCAAAACGAGTGTGATAACATCTACTTTTTAAATGTCTGTTTTAAAAAGCGTTTTATTATCTACAATGTAATACATAATTTTATCATCTGTAATTACATGTTGGTCTACCGTACCGTGTTTTGTGTTGTCCTTTTAACTTACAATGTGTAAGATAGGGGAATTGCGTAATCTCCAAAACGAGTGTGATAACATCTACTTTTTAAATGTCTGTTTTAATAAGCGTTTTATTATCTACAATGTGATACATAATTTTGTCTACTGTCATTACATGTTGGTCCACCGTACCGTGTTTTGTGTTGTTCTTTCAATCTAACAATGTGTAAGATAGGGGAATTGCGTAATCTCCAAAACGAGTGTGATAACATCTACTTTTTAAATGTCTGTTTTAATAAGCGTTTTATTATCTTCAATGTGATACATAATTTAATCATCTGTAATTACATGTTGGTCTACCGTACCGTGTTTTGTGTTGTCCTTTTAATCTTACAATGGGTAAGATAGGGGAATTGCGTAATCTCCAAAACGAGTGTGATAACATCTACTTTTTAAATGTCTGTTTTAATAAGCGTTTTATTATCTACAATGTGATACATAATTTAATCATCTGTAATTACATGTTGGTCTACTGGAAGTGTTTTGTGTTGTCCTTTCAATCTTACAATGGGTAAGATAGGGGAATTGCGTAATCTCCAAAACGCGTGTGATAACATCTACTTTTTAAATGTCTGTTTTAATAAGCGTTTTATTATCTACAATGTGATACTCAATTTAATCATCTGTTATTACATGTTGGTCTACTGGAAGTGTTTTGTGTTGTCCTTTCAATCTTACAATGGGTAAGATAGGGGAATTGCGTAATCTCCAAAACGAGTGTGATAACATCTACTTTTTAAATGTCTGTTTTAATAAGCGTTTTATTATCTACAATGTGATACATAATTTTATCATCTGTAATTATATGTTGGTCTACCGTACCGTGTTTTGTGTTGTCCTTTCAATCTTACAATGGGTAAGATAGGGGAATTGCGTAATCTCCAAAACGAGTGTGATAACATCTACTTTTTAAATGTCTGTTTTAAAAAGCGTTTTATTATCTACAATGTGATACATAATTTAATCATCTGTAATTACATGTTGGTCTACTGGAAGTGTTTTGTGTTGTCCTTTCAATCTTACAATGGGTAAAATAGGGGAAATGCGTAATCTCCAAAACGAGTGTGATAACATCTACTTTTTAAATGTCTGTTTTAATAAGCGTTTTATTATCTACAATGTGATACATAATTTTATCATCTGTAATTACATGTTGGTCTACTGGAAGTGTTTTGTGTTGTCCTTTCAATCTTACAATGGGTAAAATAGGGGAATTGCGTAATCTCCAAAACGAGTGTGATAACATCTACTTTTTAAATGTCTGTTTTAATAAACGTTTTATTATCTACAATGTGATACATAATTTAATCATCTGTAATTACATGTTGGTCTACTGGAAGTGTTTTGTGTTGTCCTTTCAATCTTACAATAGGTAAAATAGGGGAATTGCGTAATCTCCAAAACGAGTGTGATAACATCTACTTTTTAAATGTCTGTTTTAATAAGCGTTTTATTATCTACAATGTGATACATAATTTTATCATCTGTAATTACATGTTCGTCTACCGTACCGTGTTTTGTGTTGTTCTTTCAATCTTACACATGGGTAAGATAGGGGAATTGCGTAATCTCCAAAACGAGTGAGATATCATCTACTTTTTAAATGTCTGTTTTAATAAGCGTTTTATTATCTACAATGTGATACATAATTTTATCATCTGTAATTACATGTTGGTCTACCGTACCGTGTTTTGTGTTGTCCTTTCAATCTTACAATGGGTAAGACAGGGGAATTGCGTAATCTCCAAAACGAGTGTGATAACATCTACTTTTTTAATGTCTGTTTTAAAAAGCGTTTTATTATCTACAATGTGATACATAATTTTATCATCTGTAATTACTTGTTGGTCTACCGTACCGTGTTTTGTGTTGTCCTTTTAACTTACAATGGGTAAGATAGGGGAATTGCGTAATCTCCAAAACGAGTGTAATAACATCTACTTTTTAAATGTCTGTTTTAATAAGCGTTTTATTATCTACAATGTGATACATAATTTTATCATCTGTAATTACATGTTGGTCTACCGTACCGTGTTTTGTGTTGTTCTTTCAATCTTACAATGTGTAAGATAGGGGAATTGCGTAATCTCCAAAACGAGTGAGATAACATCTACTTTTTAAATGTCTGTTTTAATAAGCGTTTTATTATCTACAATGTGATACATAATTTTATCATCTGTAATTACATGTTAGTCTACCGTACCGTGTTTTGTGTTGTCCTTTCAATCTTACAATGGGTAAGACAGGGGAATTGCGTAATCTCCAAAACGAGTGTGATAACATCTACTTTTTTAATGTCTGTTTTAAAAAGCGTTTTATTATCTACAATGTGATACATAATTGTATCATCTGTAATTACATGTTGGTCCACCGTACCGTGTTTTGTGTTGTTCTTTCAATCTTACAATGTGTAAGATAGGGGAATTGCGTAATCTCCAAAACGAGTGAGATAACATCTACTTTTTAAATGTCTGTTTTAATAAGCGTTTTATTATCTACAATGTGATACATAATTTTATCATCTGTAATTACATGTTGGTCTACCGTACCGTGTTTTGTGTTGTCCTTTCAATCTTACAATTGGTAAGATAGGGGAATTGCGTAATCTCCAAAACGAGTGTGATAACATCTACTTTTTAAATGTCTGTTTTAAAAAGCGTTTTATTATCTACAATGTAATACATAATTTTATCATCTGTAATTACATGTTGGTCTACCGTACCGTGTTTTGTGTTGTCCTTTTAACTTACAATGTGTAAGATAGGGGAATTGCGTAATCTCCAAAACGAGTGTGATAACATCTACTTTTTAAATGTCTGTTTTAATAAGCGTTTTATTATCTACAATGTGATACATAATTTTGTCTACTGTCATTACATGTTGGTCCACCGTACCGTGTTTTGTGTTGTTCTTTCAATCTAACAATGTGTAAGATAGGGGAATTGCGTAATCTCCAAAACGAGTGTGATAACATCTACTTTTTAAATGTCTGTTTTAATAAGCGTTTTATTATCTTCAATGTGATACATAATTTAATCATCTGTAATTACATGTTGGTCTACCGTACCGTGTTTTGTGTTGTCCTTTCAATCTTACAATTGGTAAAATAGGGGAATTGCGTAATCTCCAAAACGAGTGTGATAACATCTACTTTTTAAATGTCTGTTTTAATAAGCGTTTTATTATCTACTATGTGATACATAATTTAATCATCTGTAATTACATGTTGGTCTACTGGAAGTGTTTTGTTCTGTCCTTTCAATCTTACAATGGTTAAGATAGGGGAATTGCGTAATCTCCAAAACGAGTGTGATAACATCTACTTTTTAAATGTCTGTTTTAATAAGCGTTTTATTATCTACAATGTGATACATAATTTTATCATCTGTAATTACATGTTGGTCTTCCGTACCGTGTTTTGTGTTGTCCTTTCAATCTTACAATGGGTAAGATAGGGGAATTGCGTAATCTCCAAAACGAGTCTAATAACATCTACTTTTTAAATGTTTGTTTTAATAAGCGTTTTATTATCTACAATGTTATACATAATTTTATCATCTGTAATTACATGTTGGTCTACTGGAAGTGTTTTGTGTTGTCCTTTTAATCTTACAATGGGTAAGATAGGGGAATTGCGTAATCTCCAAAACGCGTGTGATAACATCTACTTTAAAATGTCTGTTTTAATAAGCGTTTTATTATTTACAATGTGATACATAATTTAATCATCTGTAATTACATGTTGGTCTACTGGAAGTGTTTTGTGTTGTCCTTTCAATCTTACAATGGGTAACATAGGGGAATTGCGTAATCTCCAAAACGAGTGTGATAACATCTACTTTTTAAATGTCTGTTTTAATAAGCGTTTTATTATCTACAATGTGATACATAATTTTATCATCTGTAATTACATGTTGGTCTACCGTACCGTGTTTTGTGTTGTCCTTTCAATCTTACAATGGGTAAGATAGGGGAATTGCGTAATCTCCAAAACGAGTGTGATAACATCTACTTTTTAAATGTCTGTTTTAATAAGCGTTTTATTATCTACAATGTGATACATAATTTAATCATCTGTAATTACATGTTGGTCTACTGGAAGTGTTTTGTGTTGTCCTTTCAATCTTACAATGGGTAAAATAGGGGAATTGCGTAATCTCCAAAACGAGTGTGATAACATCTACTTTTTAAATGTCTGTTTTAATAAGCGTTTTATTATCTACAATGTGATACATAATTTTATCATCTGTAATTATATGTTGGTCTACCGTACCGTGTTTTGTGTTGTTCTTTCAATCTTACAATGGGTAAGATAGGAGAATTGCGTAATCTCCAAAACGAGTGAGATAACATCTACTTTTTAAATGTCTGTTTTAATAAGCGTTTTATTATCTACAATGTGATACATAATTTTATCATCTGTAATTACATGTTGGTCTACCGTACCGTGTTTTGTGTTGTCCTTTCAATCTTACAATGGGTAAGACAGGGGAATTGCGTAATCTCCAAAACGAGTGTGATAACATCTACTTTTTTAATGTCTGTTTTAAAAAGCGTTTTATTATCTACAATGTGATACATAATTTTATCATCTGTAATTACTTGTTGGTCTACCGTACCGTGTTTTGTGTTGTCCTTTTAACTTACAATGGGTAAGATAGGGGAATTGCGTAATCTCCAAAACGAGTGTGATAACATCTACTTTTTAAATGTCTGTTTTAATAAGCGTTTTATTATCTACAATGTGATACATAATTTTATCATCTGTAATTACATGTTGGTCTACCGTACCGTGTTTTGTGTTGTTCTTTCAATCTTACAATGTGTAAGATAGGGGAATTGCGTAATCTCCAAAACGAGTGAGATAACATCTACTTTTTAAATGTCTGTTTTAATAAGCGTTTTATTATCTACAATGTGATACATAATTTTATCATCTGTAATTACATGTTGGTCTACCGTACCGTGTTTTGTGTTGTCCTTTCAATCTTACAATTGGTAAGATAGGGGAATTGCGTAATCTCCAAAACGAGTGTGATAACATCTACTTTTTAAATGTCTGTTTTAAAAAGCGTTTTATTATCTACAATGTAATACATAATTTTATCATCTGTAATTACATGTTGGTCTACCGTACCGTGTTTTGTGTTGTCCTTTTAACTTACAATGTGTAAGATAGGGGAATTGCGTAATCTCCAAAACGAGTGTGATAACATCTACTTTTTAAATGTCTGTTTTAATAAGCGTTTTATTATCTACAATGTGATACATAATTTTGTCTACTGTCATTACATGTTGGTCCACCGTACCGTGTTTTGTGTTGTTCTTTCAATCTAACAATGTGTAAGATAGGGGAATTGCGTAATCTCCAAAACGAGTGTGATAACATCTACTTTTTAAATGTCTGTTTTAATAAGCGTTTTATTATCTTCAATGTGATACATAATTTAATCATCTGTAATTACATGTTGGTCTACCGTACCGTGTTTTGTGTTGTCCTTTCAATCTTACAATTGGTAAAATAGGGGAATTGCGTAATCTCCAAAACGAGTGTGATAACATCTACTTTTTAAATGTCTGTTTTAATAAGCGTTTTATTATCTACTATGTGATACATAATTTAATCATCTGTAATTACATGTTGGTCTACTGGAAGTGTTTTGTTCTGTCCTTTCAATCTTACAATGGTTAAGATAGGGGAATTGCGTAATCTCCAAAACGAGTGTGATAACATCTACTTTTTAAATGTCTGTTTTAATAAGCGTTTTATTATCTACAATGTGATACATAATTTTATCATCTGTAATTACATGTTGGTCTTCCGTACCGTGTTTTGTGTTGTCCTTTCAATCTTACAATGGGTAAGATAGGGGAATTGCGTAATCTCCAAAACGAGTCTAATAACATCTACTTTTTAAATGTTTGTTTTAATAAGCGTTTTATTATCTACAATGTTATACATAATTTTATCATCTGTAATTACATGTTGGTCTACTGGAAGTGTTTTGTGTTGTCCTTTTAATCTTACAATGGGTAAGATAGGGGAATTGCGTAATCTCCAAAACGAGTGTGATAACATCTACTTTTTAAATGTCTGTTTTAATAAGCGTTTTATTATCTACAATGTGATACATAATTTAATCATCTGTAATTACATGTTGGTCTACTGGAAGTGTTTTGTGTTGTCCTTTCAATCTTACAATGGATAAGATAGGGGAATTGCGTAATCTCCAAAACGCGTGTGATAACATCTACTTTTTAAATGTCTGTTTTAATAAGCGTTTTATTATCTACAATGTGATACATAATTTAATCATCTGTAATTACATGTTGGTCTACTGGAAGTGTTTTGTGTTGTCCTTTCAATCTTACAATGGGTAACATAGGGGAATTGCGTAATCTCCAAAACGAGTGTGATAACATCTACTTTTTAAATGTCTGTTTTAATAAGCGTTTTATTATCTACAATGTGATACATAATTTTATCATCTGGAATTACATGTTGGTCTACCGTACCGTGTTTTGTGTTGTCCTTTCAATCTTACAATGGGTAAGATAGGGGAATTGCGTAATCTCCAAAACGAGTGTGATAACATCTACTTTTTAAATGTCTGTTTTAATAAGCGTTTTATTATCTACAATGTGATACATAATTTAATCATCTGTAATTACATGTTGGTCTACTGGAAGTGTTTTGTGTTGTCCTTTCAATCTTACAATGGGTAAAATAGGGGAATTGCGTAATCTCCAAAACGAGTGTGATAACATCTACTTTTTAAATGTCTGTTTTAATAAGCGTTTTATTATCTACAATGTGATACATAATTTAATCATCTGTAATTATATGTTGGTCTACCGTACCGTGTTTTGTGTTGTTCTTTCAATCTTACAATGGGTAAGATAGGGGATTTGCGTAATCTCCAAAACGAGTGAGATAACATCTACTTTTTAAATGTCTGTTTTAATAAGCGTTTTATTATCTACAATGTGATACATAATTTTATCATCTGTAATTACATGTTGGTCTACCGTACCGTGTTTTGTGTTGTCCTTTCAATCTTACAATGGGTAAGACAGGGGAATTGCGTAATCTCCAAAACGAGTGTGATAACATCTACTTTTTTAATGTCTGTTTTAAAAAGCGTATTATTATCTACAATGTGATACATAATTTTATCATCTGTAATTACTTGTTGGTCTACCGTACCGTGTTTTGTGTTGTCCTTTTAACTTACAATGGGTAAGATAGGGGAATTGCGTAATCTCCAAAACGAGTGTGATAACATCTACTTTTTAAATGTCTGTTTTAATAAGCGTTTTATTATCTACAATGTGATACATAATTTTATCATCTGTAATTACATGTTGGTCTACCGTACCGTGTTTTGTGTTGTTCTTTCAATCTTACAATGTGTAAGATAGGGGAATTGCGTAATCTCCAAAACGAGTGAGATAACATCTACTTTTTAAATGTCTGTTTTAATAAGCGTTTTATTATCTACAATGTGATACATAATTTAATCATCTGTAATTACATGTTGGTCTACCGTACCGTGTTTTGTGTTGTCCTTTTAATCTTACATTGGGTAAGATAGGGGAATTGCGTAATCTCCAAAACGAGTGTGATAACATCTACTTTTAAAATGTCTGTTTTAATAAGCGTTTTATTATCTACAATGTGATACATTATTTAATTATCTGTAATTATATGTTGGTCTACTGGAAGTGTTTTGTGTTGTCCTTTTAATCTTACAATGGGTATGATAGGGGAATTGCGTAATCTCCAAAACGCGTGTGATAACATCTACTTTTTAAATGTCTGTTTTAATAAGCGTTTTATTATCTACAATGTGATACATAATTTAATCATCTGTAATTACATGTTGGTCTACTGGAAGTGTTTTGTGTTGTCCTTTCAATCTTACAATGGGTAACATAGGGGAACTACGTAATCTCCAAAACGAGTGTGATAACATCTACTTTTTAAATGTCTGTTTTAATAAGCGTTTTATTATCTACAATGTGATACATAATTTTATCATCTGTAATTACATGTTGGTCTACCGTACCGTGTTTTGTGTTGTCCTTTCAATCTTACAATTGGTAAGATAGGGGAATTGCGTAATCTCCAAAACGAGTGTGATAACATCTACTTTTTAATTGTCTGTTTTAATAAGCGTTTTATTATCTACTATGTGATACATAATTTAATCATCTGTAATTACATGTTGGTCTCCTGGATGTGTTTTGTGTTGTTCTTTCAATCTTACAATGGTTAAGATAGGGGAATTGCGTAATCTCCAAAACGAGTGTGATAACATCTACTTTTTAAATGTCTGTTTTAATAAGCGTTTTATTATCTACAATGTGATACATAATTTTATCATCTGTAATTACATGTTGGTCTTCCGTACCGTGTTTTGTGTTGTCCTTTCAATCTTACAATGGGTAAGATAGGGGAATTGCGTAATCTCCAAAACGAGTCTGATAACATCTACTTTTTAAATGTTTGTTTTAATAAGCGTTTTATTATCTACATTGTGATACATAATTTTATCATCTGTAATTACATGTTGGTCTACCGTACCGTGTTTTGTGTTATCCTTTCAATCTTACAATTGGTAAGATAGGGGAATTGCGTAATCTCCAAAACGAGTGTGATAACATCTACTTTTTAAATGTCTGTTTTAATAAGCGTTTTATTATCTACAATGTGATACATAATTTAATCATCTGTTATTACATGTTGGTCTACCGTACCGTGTTTTGTGTTGTCCTTTTAATCTTACAATGGGTAAGATAGGGGAATTGCGTAATCTCCAAAACGAGTGTGATAACATCTACTTTTTAAATGTCTGTTTTAATAAGCGTTTTATTATCTACAATGTGATACATAATTTAATTATCTGTAATTACATGTTGGTCTACTGGAAGTGTTTTGTGTTGTCCTTTTAATCTTACAATGGGTAAGATAGGGGAATTGCGTAATCTCCAAAACGAGTGTAATAACATCTACTTTTTAAATGTCTGTTTTAATAAGCGTTTTATTATCTACAATGTGATACATAATTTAATCATCTGTAATTACATGTTGGTCTACTGGAAGTGTTTTGTGTTGTCCTTTCAATCTTTTAATGGGTAAGATAGAGTAATTGCGTAATCTCCAAAACGCGTGTGATAACATCTACTTTTTAAATGTCTGTTTTAATAAGCGTTTTGTTATCTACAATGTGATACATAATTTAATCATCTGTAATTACATGTTGGTCTACTGGAAGTGTTTTGTGTTGTCCTTTCAATCTTACAATGGGTAACATAGGGGAATTACGTAATCTCCAAAACGAGTGTGATAACATCTACTTTTTAAATGTCTGTTTTAATAAGCGTTTTATTATCTACAATGTGATACATAATTTTATCATCTGTAATTACATGTTGGTCTACCGTACCGTGTTTTGTGTTGTCCTTTCCATCTTACAATTGGTAAAATAGGGGAATTGCGTAATCTCCAAAACGAGTGTGATAACATCTACTTTTTAAATGTCTGTTTTAATAAGCGTTTTATTATCTACTATGTGATACATAATTTAATCATCTGTAATTACATGTTGGTCTACTGGAAGTGTTTTGTGTTGTCCTTTCAATCTTACAATGGTTAAGATAGGGGAATTGCGTAATCTCCAAAACGAGTGTGATAACATCTACTTTTTAAATGTCTGTTTTAATAAGCGTTTTATTATCTACAATGTGATACATAATTTTATCATCTGTAATTACATGTTGGTCTTCCGTACCGTGTTTTGTGTTGTCCTTTCAATCTTACAATGGGTAAGATAGGGGAATTGCGTAATCTCCAAAACGAGTCTAATAACATCTACTTTTTAAATGTTTGTTTTAATAAGCGTTTTATTATCTACAATGTTATACATAATTTTATCATCTGTAATTACATGTTGGTCTACTGGAAGTGTTTTGTGTTGTCCTTTTAATCTTACAATGGGTAAGATAGGGGAATTGCGTAATCTCCAAAACGAGTGTGATAACATCTACTTTTTAAATGTCTGTTTTAATAAGCGTTTTATTATCTACAATGTGATACATAATTTAATCATCTGTAATTACATGTTGGTCTACTGGAAGTGTTTTGTATTGTCCTTTCAATCTTACAATGGGTAAGATAGGGGAATTGCGTAATCTCCAAAACGCGTGTGATAACATCTACTTTAAAATGTCTGTTTTAATAAGCGTTTTATTATTTACAATGTGATACATAATTTAATCATCTGTAATTACATGTTGGTCTACTGGAAGTGTTTTGTGTTGTCCTTTCAATCTTACAATGGGTAACATAGGGGAATTGCGTAATCTCCAAAACGAGTGTGATAACATCTACTTTTTAAATGTCTGTTTTAATAAGCGTTTTATTATCTACAATGTGATACATAATTTTATCATCTGTAATTACATGTTGGTCTACCGTACCGTGTTTTGTGTTGTCCTTTCAATCTTACAATGGGTAAGATAGGGGAATTGCGTAATCTCCAAAACGAGTGTGATAACATCTACTTTTTAAATGTCTGTTTTAATAAGCGTTTTATTATCTACAATGTGATACATAATTTAATCATCTGTAATTACATGTTGGTCTACTGGAAGTGTTTTGTGTTGTCCTTTCAATCTTACAATGGGTAAAATAGGGGAATTGCGTAATCTCCAAAACGAGTGTGATAACATCTACTTTTTAAATGTCTGTTTTAATAAGCGTTTTATTATCTACAATGTGATACATAATTTTATCATCTGTAATTATATGTTGGTCTACCGTACCGTGTTTTGTGTTGTTCTTTCAATCTTACAATGGGTAAGATAGGAGAATTGCGTAATCTCCAAAACGAGTGAGATAACATCTACTTTTTAAATGTCTGTTTTAATAAGCGTTTTATTATCTACAATGTGATACATAATTTTATCATCTGTAATTACATGTTGGTCTACCGTACCGTGTTTTGTGTTGTCCTTTCAATCTTACAATGGGTAAGACAGGGGAATTGCGTAATCTCCAAAACGAGTGTGATAACATCTACTTTTTTAATGTCTGTTTTAAAAAGCGTTTTATTATCTACAATGTGATACATAATTTTATCATCTGTAATTACTTGTTGGTCTACCGTACCGTGTTTTGTGTTGTCCTTTTAACTTACAATGGGTAAGATAGGGGAATTGCGTAATCTCCAAAACGAGTGTGATAACATCTACTTTTTAAATGTCTGTTTTAATAAGCGTTTTATTATCTACAATGTGATACATAATTTTATCATCTGTAATTACATGTTGGTCTACCGTACCGTGTTTTGTGTTGTTCTTTCAATCTTACAATGTGTAAGATAGGGGAATTGCGTAATCTCCAAAACGAGTGAGATAACATCTACTTTTTAAATGTCTGTTTTAATAAGCGTTTTATTATCTACAATGTGATACATAATTTTATCATCTGTAATTACATGTTGGTCTACCGTACCGTGTTTTGTGTTGTCCTTTCAATCTTACAATTGGTAAGATAGGGGAATTGCGTAATCTCCAAAACGAGTGTGATAACATCTACTTTTTAAATGTCTGTTTTAAAAAGCGTTTTATTATCTACAATGTAATACATAATTTTATCATCTGTAATTACATGTTGGTCTACCGTACCGTGTTTTGTGTTGTCCTTTTAACTTACAATGTGTAAGATAGGGGAATTGCGTAATCTCCAAAACGAGTGTGATAACATCTACTTTTTAAATGTCTGTTTTAATAAGCGTTTTATTATCTACAATGTGATACATAATTTTGTCTACTGTCATTACATGTTGGTCCACCGTACCGTGTTTTGTGTTGTTCTTTCAATCTAACAATGTGTAAGATAGGGGAATTGCGTAATCTCCAAAACGAGTGTGATAACATCTACTTTTTAAATGTCTGTTTTAATAAGCGTTTTATTATCTTCAATGTGATACATAATTTAATCATCTGTAATTACATGTTGGTCTACCGTACCGTGTTTTGTGTTGTCCTTTTAATCTTACAATGGGTAAGATAGGGGAATTGCGTAATCTCCAAAACGAGTGTGATAACATCTACTTTTTAAATGTCTGTTTTAATAAGCGTTTTATTATCTACAATGTGATACATAATTTAATCATCTGTAATTACATGTTGGTCTACTGGAAGTGTTTTGTGTTGTCCTTTCAATCTTACAATGGGTAAGATAGGGGAATTGCGTAATCTCCAAAACGCGTGTGATAACATCTACTTTTTAAATGTCTGTTTTAATAAGCGTTTTATTATCTACAATGTGATACTCAATTTAATCATCTGTTATTACATGTTGGTCTACTGGAAGTGTTTTGTGTTGTCCTTTCAATCTTACAATGGGTAAGATAGGGGAATTGCGTAATCTCCAAAACGAGTGTGATAACATCTACTTTTTAAATGTCTGTTTTAATAAGCGTTTTATTATCTACAATGTGATACATAATTTTATCATCTGTAATTATATGTTGGTCTACCGTACCGTGTTTTGTGTTGTCCTTTCAATCTTACAATGGGTAAGATAGGGGAATTGCGTAATCTCCAAAACGAGTGTGATAACATCTACTTTTTAAATGTCTGTTTTAAAAAGCGTTTTATTATCTACAATGTGATACATAATTTAATCATCTGTAATTACATGTTGGTCTACTGGAAGTGTTTTGTGTTGTCCTTTCAATCTTACAATGGGTAAAATAGGGGAAATGCGTAATCTCCAAAACGAGTGTGATAACATCTACTTTTTAAATGTCTGTTTTAATAAGCGTTTTATTATCTACAATGTGATACATAATTTTATCATCTGTAATTACATGTTGGTCTACTGGAAGTGTTTTGTGTTGTCCTTTCAATCTTACAATGGGTAAAATAGGGGAATTGCGTAATCTCCAAAACGAGTGTGATAACATCTACTTTTTAAATGTCTGTTTTAATAAACGTTTTATTATCTACAATGTGATACATAATTTAATCATCTGTAATTACATGTTGGTCTACTGGAAGTGTTTTGTGTTGTCCTTTCAATCTTACAATAGGTAAAATAGGGGAATTGCGTAATCTCCAAAACGAGTGTGATAACATCTACTTTTTAAATGTCTGTTTTAATAAGCGTTTTATTATCTACAATGTGATACATAATTTTATCATCTGTAATTACATGTTCGTCTACCGTACCGTGTTTTGTGTTGTTCTTTCAATCTTACACATGGGTAAGATAGGGGAATTGCGTAATCTACAAAACGAGTGAGATATCATCTACTTTTTAAATGTCTGTTTTAATAAGCGTTTTATTATCTACAATGTGATACATAATTTTATCATCTGTAATTACATGTTGGTCTACCGTACCGTGTTTTGTGTTGTCCTTTCAATCTTACAATGGGTAAGACAGGGGAATTGCGTAATCTCCAAAACGAGTGTGATAACATCTACTTTTTTAATGTCTGTTTTAAAAAGCGTTTTATTATCTACAATGTGATACATAATTTTATCATCTGTAATTACTTGTTGGTCTACCGTACCGTGTTTTGTGTTGTCCTTTTAACTTACAATGGGTAAGATAGGGGAATTGCGTAATCTCCAAAACGAGTGTAATAACATCTACTTTTTAAATGTCTGTTTTAATAAGCGTTTTATTATCTACAATGTGATACATAATTTTATCATCTGTAATTACATGTTGGTCTACCGTACCGTGTTTTGTGTTGTTCTTTCAATCTTACAATGTGTAAGATAGGGGAATTGCGTAATCTCCAAAACGAGTGAGATAACATCTACTTTTTAAATGTCTGTTTTAATAAGCGTTTTATTATCTACAATGTGATACATAATTTTATCATCTGTAATTACATGTTAGTCTACCGTACCGTGTTTTGTGTTGTCCTTTCAATCTTACAATGGGTAAGACAGGGGAATTGCGTAATCTCCAAAACGAGTGTGATAACATCTACTTTTTTAATGTCTGTTTTAAAAAGCGTTTTATTATCTACAATGTGATACATAATTGTATCATCTGTAATTACATGTTGGTCCACCGTACCGTGTTTTGTGTTGTTCTTTCAATCTTACAATGTGTAAGATAGGGGAATTGCGTAATCTCCAAAACGAGTGAGATAACATCTACTTTTTAAATGTCTGTTTTAATAAGCGTTTTATTATCTACAATGTGATACATAATTTTATCATCTGTAATTACATGTTGGTCTACCGTACCGTGTTTTGTGTTGTCCTTTCAATCTTACAATTGGTAAGATAGGGGA
Organism: Isoperla grammatica; assembly: GCA_945910005.1. Lineage (NCBI taxonomy): Eukaryota > Metazoa > Arthropoda > Insecta > Plecoptera > Perlodidae > Isoperla > Isoperla grammatica. The sequence continues at coordinate 48,084,915 of OX246738.1, read as the reverse complement.
ATTGCGTAATCTCCAAAACGAGTGTGATAACATCTACTTTTTAAATGTCTGTTTTAAAAAGCGTTTTATTATCTACAATGTAATACATAATTTTATCATCTGTAATTACATGTTGGTCTACCGTACCGTGTTTTGTGTTGTCCTTTTAACTTACAATGTGTAAGATAGGGGAATTGCGTAATCTCCAAAACGAGTGTGATAACATCTACTTTTTAAATGTCTGTTTTAATAAGCGTTTTATTATCTACAATGTGATACATAATTTTGTCTACTGTCATTACATGTTGGTCCACCGTACCGTGTTTTGTGTTGTTCTTTCAATCTAACAATGTGTAAGATAGGGGAATTGCGTAATCTCCAAAACGAGTGTGATAACATCTACTTTTTAAATGTCTGTTTTAATAAGCGTTTTATTATCTTCAATGTGATACATAATTTAATCATCTGTAATTACATGTTGGTCTACCGTACCGTGTTTTGTGTTGTCCTTTCAATCTTACAATTGGTAAAATAGGGGAATTGCGTAATCTCCAAAACGAGTGTGATAACATCTACTTTTTAAATGTCTGTTTTAATAAGCGTTTTATTATCTACTATGTGATACATAATTTAATCATCTGTAATTACATGTTGGTCTACTGGAAGTGTTTTGTTCTGTCCTTTCAATCTTACAATGGTTAAGATAGGGGAATTGCGTAATCTCCAAAACGAGTGTGATAACATCTACTTTTTAAATGTCTGTTTTAATAAGCGTTTTATTATCTACAATGTGATACATAATTTTATCATCTGTAATTACATGTTGGTCTTCCGTACCGTGTTTTGTGTTGTCCTTTCAATCTTACAATGGGTAAGATAGGGGAATTGCGTAATCTCCAAAACGAGTCTAATAACATCTACTTTTTAAATGTTTGTTTTAATAAGCGTTTTATTATCTACAATGTTATACATAATTTTATCATCTGTAATTACATGTTGGTCTACTGGAAGTGTTTTGTGTTGTCCTTTTAATCTTACAATGGGTAAGATAGGGGAATTGCGTAATCTCCAAAACGAGTGTGATAACATCTACTTTTTAAATGTCTGTTTTAATAAGCGTTTTATTATCTACAATGTGATACATAATTTAATCATCTGTAATTACATGTTGGTCTACTGGAAGTGTTTTGTGTTGTCCTTTCAATCTTACAATGGATAAGATAGGGGAATTGCGTAATCTCCAAAACGCGTGTGATAACATCTACTTTTTAAATGTCTGTTTTAATAAGCGTTTTATTATCTACAATGTGATACATAATTTAATCATCTGTAATTACATGTTGGTCTACTGGAAGTGTTTTGTGTTGTCCTTTCAATCTTACAATGGGTAACATAGGGGAATTGCGTAATCTCCAAAACGAGTGTGATAACATCTACTTTTTAAATGTCTGTTTTAATAAGCGTTTTATTATCTACAATGTGATACATAATTTTATCATCTGGAATTACATGTTGGTCTACCGTACCGTGTTTTGTGTTGTCCTTTCAATCTTACAATGGGTAAGATAGGGGAATTGCGTAATCTCCAAAACGAGTGTGATAACATCTACTTTTTAAATGTCTGTTTTAATAAGCGTTTTATTATCTACAATGTGATACATAATTTAATCATCTGTAATTACATGTTGGTCTACTGGAAGTGTTTTGTGTTGTCCTTTCAATCTTACAATGGGTAAAATAGGGGAATTGCGTAATCTCCAAAACGAGTGTGATAACATCTACTTTTTAAATGTCTGTTTTAATAAGCGTTTTATTATCTACAATGTGATACATAATTTAATCATCTGTAATTATATGTTGGTCTACCGTACCGTGTTTTGTGTTGTTCTTTCAATCTTACAATGGGTAAGATAGGGGATTTGCGTAATCTCCAAAACGAGTGAGATAACATCTACTTTTTAAATGTCTGTTTTAATAAGCGTTTTATTATCTACAATGTGATACATAATTTTATCATCTGTAATTACATGTTGGTCTACCGTACCGTGTTTTGTGTTGTCCTTTCAATCTTACAATGGGTAAGACAGGGGAATTGCGTAATCTCCAAAACGAGTGTGATAACATCTACTTTTTTAATGTCTGTTTTAAAAAGCGTATTATTATCTACAATGTGATACATAATTTTATCATCTGTAATTACTTGTTGGTCTACCGTACCGTGTTTTGTGTTGTCCTTTTAACTTACAATGGGTAAGATAGGGGAATTGCGTAATCTCCAAAACGAGTGTGATAACATCTACTTTTTAAATGTCTGTTTTAATAAGCGTTTTATTATCTACAATGTGATACATAATTTTATCATCTGTAATTACATGTTGGTCTACCGTACCGTGTTTTGTGTTGTTCTTTCAATCTTACAATGTGTAAGATAGGGGAATTGCGTAATCTCCAAAACGAGTGAGATAACATCTACTTTTTAAATGTCTGTTTTAATAAGCGTTTTATTATCTACAATGTGATACATAATTTAATCATCTGTAATTACATGTTGGTCTACCGTACCGTGTTTTGTGTTGTCCTTTTAATCTTACATTGGGTAAGATAGGGGAATTGCGTAATCTCCAAAACGAGTGTGATAACATCTACTTTTAAAATGTCTGTTTTAATAAGCGTTTTATTATCTACAATGTGATACATTATTTAATTATCTGTAATTATATGTTGGTCTACTGGAAGTGTTTTGTGTTGTCCTTTTAATCTTACAATGGGTATGATAGGGGAATTGCGTAATCTCCAAAACGCGTGTGATAACATCTACTTTTTAAATGTCTGTTTTAATAAGCGTTTTATTATCTACAATGTGATACATAATTTAATCATCTGTAATTACATGTTGGTCTACTGGAAGTGTTTTGTGTTGTCCTTTCAATCTTACAATGGGTAACATAGGGGAACTACGTAATCTCCAAAACGAGTGTGATAACATCTACTTTTTAAATGTCTGTTTTAATAAGCGTTTTATTATCTACAATGTGATACATAATTTTATCATCTGTAATTACATGTTGGTCTACCGTACCGTGTTTTGTGTTGTCCTTTCAATCTTACAATTGGTAAGATAGGGGAATTGCGTAATCTCCAAAACGAGTGTGATAACATCTACTTTTTAATTGTCTGTTTTAATAAGCGTTTTATTATCTACTATGTGATACATAATTTAATCATCTGTAATTACATGTTGGTCTCCTGGATGTGTTTTGTGTTGTTCTTTCAATCTTACAATGGTTAAGATAGGGGAATTGCGTAATCTCCAAAACGAGTGTGATAACATCTACTTTTTAAATGTCTGTTTTAATAAGCGTTTTATTATCTACAATGTGATACATAATTTTATCATCTGTAATTACATGTTGGTCTTCCGTACCGTGTTTTGTGTTGTCCTTTCAATCTTACAATGGGTAAGATAGGGGAATTGCGTAATCTCCAAAACGAGTCTGATAACATCTACTTTTTAAATGTTTGTTTTAATAAGCGTTTTATTATCTACATTGTGATACATAATTTTATCATCTGTAATTACATGTTGGTCTACCGTACCGTGTTTTGTGTTATCCTTTCAATCTTACAATTGGTAAGATAGGGGAATTGCGTAATCTCCAAAACGAGTGTGATAACATCTACTTTTTAAATGTCTGTTTTAATAAGCGTTTTATTATCTACAATGTGATACATAATTTAATCATCTGTTATTACATGTTGGTCTACCGTACCGTGTTTTGTGTTGTCCTTTTAATCTTACAATGGGTAAGATAGGGGAATTGCGTAATCTCCAAAACGAGTGTGATAACATCTACTTTTTAAATGTCTGTTTTAATAAGCGTTTTATTATCTACAATGTGATACATAATTTAATTATCTGTAATTACATGTTGGTCTACTGGAAGTGTTTTGTGTTGTCCTTTTAATCTTACAATGGGTAAGATAGGGGAATTGCGTAATCTCCAAAACGAGTGTAATAACATCTACTTTTTAAATGTCTGTTTTAATAAGCGTTTTATTATCTACAATGTGATACATAATTTAATCATCTGTAATTACATGTTGGTCTACTGGAAGTGTTTTGTGTTGTCCTTTCAATCTTTTAATGGGTAAGATAGAGTAATTGCGTAATCTCCAAAACGCGTGTGATAACATCTACTTTTTAAATGTCTGTTTTAATAAGCGTTTTGTTATCTACAATGTGATACATAATTTAATCATCTGTAATTACATGTTGGTCTACTGGAAGTGTTTTGTGTTGTCCTTTCAATCTTACAATGGGTAACATAGGGGAATTACGTAATCTCCAAAACGAGTGTGATAACATCTACTTTTTAAATGTCTGTTTTAATAAGCGTTTTATTATCTACAATGTGATACATAATTTTATCATCTGTAATTACATGTTGGTCTACCGTACCGTGTTTTGTGTTGTCCTTTCCATCTTACAATTGGTAAAATAGGGGAATTGCGTAATCTCCAAAACGAGTGTGATAACATCTACTTTTTAAATGTCTGTTTTAATAAGCGTTTTATTATCTACTATGTGATACATAATTTAATCATCTGTAATTACATGTTGGTCTACTGGAAGTGTTTTGTGTTGTCCTTTCAATCTTACAATGGTTAAGATAGGGGAATTGCGTAATCTCCAAAACGAGTGTGATAACATCTACTTTTTAAATGTCTGTTTTAATAAGCGTTTTATTATCTACAATGTGATACATAATTTTATCATCTGTAATTACATGTTGGTCTTCCGTACCGTGTTTTGTGTTGTCCTTTCAATCTTACAATGGGTAAGATAGGGGAATTGCGTAATCTCCAAAACGAGTCTAATAACATCTACTTTTTAAATGTTTGTTTTAATAAGCGTTTTATTATCTACAATGTTATACATAATTTTATCATCTGTAATTACATGTTGGTCTACTGGAAGTGTTTTGTGTTGTCCTTTTAATCTTACAATGGGTAAGATAGGGGAATTGCGTAATCTCCAAAACGAGTGTGATAACATCTACTTTTTAAATGTCTGTTTTAATAAGCGTTTTATTATCTACAATGTGATACATAATTTAATCATCTGTAATTACATGTTGGTCTACTGGAAGTGTTTTGTATTGTCCTTTCAATCTTACAATGGGTAAGATAGGGGAATTGCGTAATCTCCAAAACGCGTGTGATAACATCTACTTTAAAATGTCTGTTTTAATAAGCGTTTTATTATTTACAATGTGATACATAATTTAATCATCTGTAATTACATGTTGGTCTACTGGAAGTGTTTTGTGTTGTCCTTTCAATCTTACAATGGGTAACATAGGGGAATTGCGTAATCTCCAAAACGAGTGTGATAACATCTACTTTTTAAATGTCTGTTTTAATAAGCGTTTTATTATCTACAATGTGATACATAATTTTATCATCTGTAATTACATGTTGGTCTACCGTACCGTGTTTTGTGTTGTCCTTTCAATCTTACAATGGGTAAGATAGGGGAATTGCGTAATCTCCAAAACGAGTGTGATAACATCTACTTTTTAAATGTCTGTTTTAATAAGCGTTTTATTATCTACAATGTGATACATAATTTAATCATCTGTAATTACATGTTGGTCTACTGGAAGTGTTTTGTGTTGTCCTTTCAATCTTACAATGGGTAAAATAGGGGAATTGCGTAATCTCCAAAACGAGTGTGATAACATCTACTTTTTAAATGTCTGTTTTAATAAGCGTTTTATTATCTACAATGTGATACATAATTTTATCATCTGTAATTATATGTTGGTCTACCGTACCGTGTTTTGTGTTGTTCTTTCAATCTTACAATGGGTAAGATAGGAGAATTGCGTAATCTCCAAAACGAGTGAGATAACATCTACTTTTTAAATGTCTGTTTTAATAAGCGTTTTATTATCTACAATGTGATACATAATTTTATCATCTGTAATTACATGTTGGTCTACCGTACCGTGTTTTGTGTTGTCCTTTCAATCTTACAATGGGTAAGACAGGGGAATTGCGTAATCTCCAAAACGAGTGTGATAACATCTACTTTTTTAATGTCTGTTTTAAAAAGCGTTTTATTATCTACAATGTGATACATAATTTTATCATCTGTAATTACTTGTTGGTCTACCGTACCGTGTTTTGTGTTGTCCTTTTAACTTACAATGGGTAAGATAGGGGAATTGCGTAATCTCCAAAACGAGTGTGATAACATCTACTTTTTAAATGTCTGTTTTAATAAGCGTTTTATTATCTACAATGTGATACATAATTTTATCATCTGTAATTACATGTTGGTCTACCGTACCGTGTTTTGTGTTGTTCTTTCAATCTTACAATGTGTAAGATAGGGGAATTGCGTAATCTCCAAAACGAGTGAGATAACATCTACTTTTTAAATGTCTGTTTTAATAAGCGTTTTATTATCTACAATGTGATACATAATTTTATCATCTGTAATTACATGTTGGTCTACCGTACCGTGTTTTGTGTTGTCCTTTCAATCTTACAATTGGTAAGATAGGGGAATTGCGTAATCTCCAAAACGAGTGTGATAACATCTACTTTTTAAATGTCTGTTTTAAAAAGCGTTTTATTATCTACAATGTAATACATAATTTTATCATCTGTAATTACATGTTGGTCTACCGTACCGTGTTTTGTGTTGTCCTTTTAACTTACAATGTGTAAGATAGGGGAATTGCGTAATCTCCAAAACGAGTGTGATAACATCTACTTTTTAAATGTCTGTTTTAATAAGCGTTTTATTATCTACAATGTGATACATAATTTTGTCTACTGTCATTACATGTTGGTCCACCGTACCGTGTTTTGTGTTGTTCTTTCAATCTAACAATGTGTAAGATAGGGGAATTGCGTAATCTCCAAAACGAGTGTGATAACATCTACTTTTTAAATGTCTGTTTTAATAAGCGTTTTATTATCTTCAATGTGATACATAATTTAATCATCTGTAATTACATGTTGGTCTACCGTACCGTGTTTTGTGTTGTCCTTTTAATCTTACAATGGGTAAGATAGGGGAATTGCGTAATCTCCAAAACGAGTGTGATAACATCTACTTTTTAAATGTCTGTTTTAATAAGCGTTTTATTATCTACAATGTGATACATAATTTAATCATCTGTAATTACATGTTGGTCTACTGGAAGTGTTTTGTGTTGTCCTTTCAATCTTACAATGGGTAAGATAGGGGAATTGCGTAATCTCCAAAACGCGTGTGATAACATCTACTTTTTAAATGTCTGTTTTAATAAGCGTTTTATTATCTACAATGTGATACTCAATTTAATCATCTGTTATTACATGTTGGTCTACTGGAAGTGTTTTGTGTTGTCCTTTCAATCTTACAATGGGTAAGATAGGGGAATTGCGTAATCTCCAAAACGAGTGTGATAACATCTACTTTTTAAATGTCTGTTTTAATAAGCGTTTTATTATCTACAATGTGATACATAATTTTATCATCTGTAATTATATGTTGGTCTACCGTACCGTGTTTTGTGTTGTCCTTTCAATCTTACAATGGGTAAGATAGGGGAATTGCGTAATCTCCAAAACGAGTGTGATAACATCTACTTTTTAAATGTCTGTTTTAAAAAGCGTTTTATTATCTACAATGTGATACATAATTTAATCATCTGTAATTACATGTTGGTCTACTGGAAGTGTTTTGTGTTGTCCTTTCAATCTTACAATGGGTAAAATAGGGGAAATGCGTAATCTCCAAAACGAGTGTGATAACATCTACTTTTTAAATGTCTGTTTTAATAAGCGTTTTATTATCTACAATGTGATACATAATTTTATCATCTGTAATTACATGTTGGTCTACTGGAAGTGTTTTGTGTTGTCCTTTCAATCTTACAATGGGTAAAATAGGGGAATTGCGTAATCTCCAAAACGAGTGTGATAACATCTACTTTTTAAATGTCTGTTTTAATAAACGTTTTATTATCTACAATGTGATACATAATTTAATCATCTGTAATTACATGTTGGTCTACTGGAAGTGTTTTGTGTTGTCCTTTCAATCTTACAATAGGTAAAATAGGGGAATTGCGTAATCTCCAAAACGAGTGTGATAACATCTACTTTTTAAATGTCTGTTTTAATAAGCGTTTTATTATCTACAATGTGATACATAATTTTATCATCTGTAATTACATGTTCGTCTACCGTACCGTGTTTTGTGTTGTTCTTTCAATCTTACACATGGGTAAGATAGGGGAATTGCGTAATCTCCAAAACGAGTGAGATATCATCTACTTTTTAAATGTCTGTTTTAATAAGCGTTTTATTATCTACAATGTGATACATAATTTTATCATCTGTAATTACATGTTGGTCTACCGTACCGTGTTTTGTGTTGTCCTTTCAATCTTACAATGGGTAAGACAGGGGAATTGCGTAATCTCCAAAACGAGTGTGATAACATCTACTTTTTTAATGTCTGTTTTAAAAAGCGTTTTATTATCTACAATGTGATACATAATTTTATCATCTGTAATTACTTGTTGGTCTACCGTACCGTGTTTTGTGTTGTCCTTTTAACTTACAATGGGTAAGATAGGGGAATTGCGTAATCTCCAAAACGAGTGTAATAACATCTACTTTTTAAATGTCTGTTTTAATAAGCGTTTTATTATCTACAATGTGATACATAATTTTATCATCTGTAATTACATGTTGGTCTACCGTACCGTGTTTTGTGTTGTTCTTTCAATCTTACAATGTGTAAGATAGGGGAATTGCGTAATCTCCAAAACGAGTGAGATAACATCTACTTTTTAAATGTCTGTTTTAATAAGCGTTTTATTATCTACAATGTGATACATAATTTTATCATCTGTAATTACATGTTAGTCTACCGTACCGTGTTTTGTGTTGTCCTTTCAATCTTACAATGGGTAAGACAGGGGAATTGCGTAATCTCCAAAACGAGTGTGATAACATCTACTTTTTTAATGTCTGTTTTAAAAAGCGTTTTATTATCTACAATGTGATACATAATTGTATCATCTGTAATTACATGTTGGTCCACCGTACCGTGTTTTGTGTTGTTCTTTCAATCTTACAATGTGTAAGATAGGGGAATTGCGTAATCTCCAAAACGAGTGTGATAACATCTTCTTTTTAAATGTCTGTTTTAATAAGCGTTTTATTATCTACAATGTGATACATAACTTAATCATCTGTAATTACATGTTGGTCTACCGTACCGTGTTTTGTGTTGTCCTTTTAATCTAACAATGGGTAAGATAGGGGAATTGCGTAATCTCCAAAACGAGTGTGATAACATCTACTTTTTAAATGTCTGTTTTAATAAGCGTTTTATTATCTACAATGTGATACATAATTTAATTATCTGTAATTATATGTTGGTCTACTGGAAGTGTTTTGTGTTGTCCTTTTAATCTTACAATGGGTAAGATAGGGGAATTGCGTAATCTCCAAAACGAGTGTGATAACATCTACTTTTTAAATGTCTGTTTTAATAAGCGTTTTATTATCTACAATGTGATACATAATTTAATCATCTGTAATTACATGTTGGTCTACTGGAAGTGTTTTGTGTTGTCCTTTCAATCTTACAATGGGTTAGATAGGGGAATTGTGTAATCTCCAAAACGCGTGTGATAACATCTACTTTTTAAATGTCTGTTTTAATACGCGTTTTATTATCTACAATGTGATACATAATTTAATCATCTGTAATTACATGTTGGTCTACCGTACCGTGTTTTGTGTTGTCCTTTTAATCTTACAATGGGTAAGATAGGGGAATTGCGTAATCTCCAAAACGAGTGTGATAACATCTACTTTTTAAATGTCTGTTTTAATAAGCGTTTTATTATCTACTATGTGATACATAATTTAATCATCTGTAATTACATGTTGGTCTACTGGAAGTGTTTTGTGTTGTCCTTTCAATCTTACAATGGTTAAGATAGGGGAATTGCGTAATCTCCAAAACGAGTGTGATAACATCTACTTTTTAAATGTCTGTTTTAATAAGCGTTTTATTATTTACAATGTGATACATAATTTTATCATCTGTAATTACATGTTGGTCTTCCGTACCGTGTTTTGTGTTGTCCTTTCAATCTTACAATGGGTAAGATAGGGGAATTGCGTAATCTCCAAAACGAGTCTGATAACATCTACTTTTTAAATGTTTGTTTTAATAAGCGTTTTATTATCTACAATGTTAAACATAATTTTATCATCTGTAATTACATGTTGGTCTACCGTACCGTGTTTTGTGTTGACCTTTCAATCTAAAAATGGGTAAGATAGGGGAATTGCGTAATCTCCAAAACGAGTGTGATAACATCTGCTTTTTAAATGTCTGCTTTAATAAGCGTTTTATTATCTACAATGTGATACATAATTTAATCGTATGTAATTACATTGGTCTACTGGAAGTGTTTTGTGTTGTCCTTTCAATCTTACAATGGGTAAGATAGGGGAATTGCGTAATCTCCAAAACGAGTGTGATAACATCTACTTTTTAAATGTCTGTTTTACTAAGCGTTTTTTTTAACTACAATGTGATACATAATTTTATCATCTGTAATTACATGTTGGTCTACCGTACCGTGTTTTGTGTTGTCCTTTCAATCTTACAATGGGTAAGATAGGGGAATTGCGTAATCTCCAAAACGAGTGTGATAACATCTACTTTTTAAATGTCTGTTTTAAAAAGCGTTTTATTATCTACATTGTGATACATAATTTTATCATCTGTAATTACATGTTGGTCTACCGTACCGTGTTTTGTGTTGTCCTTTCAATCTTACAATTGGTAAGATAGGGGAATTGCGTAATCTCCAAAACGAGTGTGATTACATCTACTTTTTAAATGTCTGTTTTAAAAAGCGTTTTATTATCTACAATGTGATACATAATTTTATCATCTGTAATTACATGTTGGTCTACCGTACCGTGTTTTGTGTTGTCCTTTTAACTTACAATGGGTAAGATAGGGGAATTGCGTAATCTCCAAAACGAGTGTGATAACATCTACTTTTTAAATTTCTGTTTTAATAAGCGTTTTATTATCTACAATGTGATACATAATTTTGTCTACTGTCATTACATGTTGGTCCACCGTACCGTGTTTTGTGTTGTTCTTTCAATCTTACAATGTGTAAGATAGGGGAATTGCGTAATCTCCAAAACGAGTGTGATAACATCTACTTTTTAAATGTCTGTTTTAATAAGCGTTTTATTATCTACAATGTGATACATAATTTAATCATCTGTAATTTATGTTGGTCTACCGTACCGTGTTTTGTGTTGTCCTTTTAATCTTACAATGGGTAAGATAAGGGAATTGCGTAATCTCCAAAACGAGTGTGATAACATCTTCTTTTTAAATGTCTGTTTTAATAAGCGTTTTATTATCTACAATGTGATACATAATTTAATTATCTGTAATTACATGTTGGTCTACTGGAAGTGTTTTGTGTTGTCCTTTTAATCTTACAATGGGTAAGATAGGGGAATTGCGTAATCTCCAAAACGAGTGTGATAACATCTACTTTTTAAATGTCTGTTTTAATAAGCGTTTTATTATCTACAATGTGATACATAATTTTATCATCTGTAATTACATGTTGGTCTACCGTACCGTGTTTTGTGTTGTTCTTTCAATCTTACAATGTGTAAGATAGGGGAATTGCGTAATCTCCAAAACGAGTGAGATAACATCTACTTTTTAAATGTCTGTTTTAATGAGCGTTTTATTATCTACAATGTGATACATAATTTTATTATCTGTAATTACATGTTGGTCTACCGTACCGTGTTTTGTGTTGTCCTTTCAATCTTACAATGGGTAAGACAGGGGAATTGCGTAATCTCCAAAACGAGTGTGATAACATCTACTTTTTTAATGTCTGTTTTAAAAAGCGTTTTATTATCTACAATGTGACACATAATTGTATCATCTGTAATTACATGTTGGTCTACCGTACCGTGTTTTGTGTTGTCCTTTTAACTTACAATGGGTAAGATAGGGGAATTGCGTAATCTCCAAAACGAGTGTGATAACATCTACTTTTTAAATGTCTGTTTTAATAAGCGTTTTATTATCTACAATGTGATACATAATTTTATCTACTGTCATTACATGTTGGTCCACCGTACCGTGTTTTGTGTTGTTCTTTCAATCTTACAATGTGTAAGATAGGGGAATTGCGTAATCTCCAAAACGAGTGTGATAACATCTACTTTTTAAATGTCTGTTTTAATAAGCGTTTTATTATCTTCAATGTGATACATAATTTAATCATCTGGAATTACATGTTGGTCTACCGTACCGTGTTTTGTGTTGTCCTTTTAATCTTACAATGGGTAAGATAGGGGAATTGCGTAATCTCCAAAACGAGTGTGATAACATCTACTTTTTAAATGTCTGTTTTAATAAGCGTTTTATTATCTACAATGTGATACATAATTTAATCATCTGTAATTACATGTTGGTCTACTGGAAGTGTTTTGTGTTGTCCTTTCAATCTTACAATGGGTAAGATAGGGGAATTGCGTAATCTCCAAAACGCGTGTGATAACATCTACTTTTTAAATGTCTGTTTTAATAAGCGTTTTATTATCTACAATGTGATACTCAATTTAATCATCTGTTATTACATGTTGGTCTACTGGAAGTGTTTTGTGTTGTCCTTTCAATCTTACAATGGGTAAGATAGGGGAATTGCGTAATCTCCAAAACGAGTGTGATAACATCTACTTTTTAAATGTCTGTTTTAATAAGCGTTTTATTATCTACAATGTGATACATAATTTTATCATCTGTAATTATATGTTGGTCTACCGTACCGTGTTTTGTGTTGTCCTTTCAATCTTACAATGGGTAAGATAGGGGAATTGCGTAATCTCCAAAACGAGTGTGATAACATCTACTTTTTAAATGTCTGTTTTAAAAAGCGTTTTATTATCTACAATGTGATACATAATTTAATCATCTGTAATTACATGTTGGTCTACTGGAAGTGTTTTGTGTTGTCCTTTCAATCTTACAATGGGTAAAATAGGGGAAATGCGTAATCTCCAAAACGAGTGTGATAACATCTACTTTTTAAATGTCTGTTTTAATAAGCGTTTTATTATCTACAATGTGATACATAATTTTATCATCTGTAATTACATGTTGGTCTACTGGAAGTGTTTTGTGTTGTCCTTTCAATCTTACAATGGGTAAAATAGGGGAATTGCGTAATCTCCAAAACGAGTGTGATAACATCTACTTTTTAAATGTCTGTTTTAATAAACGTTTTATTATCTACAATGTGATACATAATTTAATCATCTGTAATTACATGTTGGTCTACTGGAAGTGTTTTGTGTTGTCCTTTCAATCTTACAATGGGTAAAATAGGGGAATTGCGTAATCTCCAAAACGAGTGTGATAACATCTACTTTTTAAATGTCTGTTTTAATAAGCGTATTATTATCTACAATGTGATACATAATTTTATCATCTGTAATTACATGTTGGTCTACCGTACCGTGTTTTGTGTTGTTCTTTCAATCTTACACATGGGTAAGATAGGGGAATTGCGTAATCTCCAAAACGAGTGAGATATCATCTACTTTTTAAATGTCTGTTTTAATAAGCGTTTTATTATCTACAATGTGATACATAATTTTATCATCTGTAATTACATGTTGGTCTACCGTACCGTGTTTTGTGTTGTCCTTTCAATCTTACAATGGGTAAGACAGGGGAATTGCGTAATCTCCAAAACGAGTGTGATAACATCTACTTTTTTAATGTCTGTTTTAAAAAGCGTTTTATTATCTACAATGTGATACATAATTTTATCATCTGTAATTACTTGTTGGTCTACCGTACCGTGTTTTGTGTTGTCCTTTTAACTTACAATGGGTAAGATAGGGGAATTGCGTAATCTCCAAAACGAGTGTAATAACATCTACTTTTTAAATGTCTGTTTTAATAAGCGTTTTATTATCTACAATGTGATACATAATTTTATCATCTGTAATTACATGTTGGTCTACCGTACCGTGTTTTGTGTTGTTCTTTCAATCTTACAATGTGTAAGATAGGGGAATTGCGTAATCTCCAAAACGAGTGAGATAACATCTACTTTTTAAATGTCTGTTTTAATAAGCGTTTTATTATCTACAATGTGATACATAATTTTATCATCTGTTATTACATGTTAGTCTACCGTACCGTGTTTTGTGTTGTCCTTTCAATCTTACAATGGGTAAGACAGGGGAATTGCGTAATCTCCAAAACGAGTGTGATAACATCTACTTTTTTAATGTCTGTTTTAAAAAGCGTTTTATTATCTACAATGTGATACATAATTGTATCATCTGTAATTACATGTTGGTCCACCGTACCGTGTTTTGTGTTGTTCTTTCAATCTTACAATGTGTAAGATAGGGGAATTGCGTAATCTCCAAAACGAGTGTGATAACATCTACTTTTTAAATGTCTGTTTTAATAAGCGTTTTATTATCTACAATGTGATACATAACTTAATCATCTGTAATTACATGTTGGTCTACCGTACCGTGTTTTGTGTTGTCCTTTTAATCTAACAATGGGTAAGATAGGGGAATTGCGTAATCTCCAAAACGAGTGTGATAACATCTACTTTTTAAATGTCTGTTTTAATAAGCGTTTTATTATCTACAATGTGATACATAATTTAATTATCTGTAATTATATGTTGGTCTACTGGAAGTGTTTTGTGTTGTCCTTTTAATCTTACAATGGGTAAGATAGGGGAATTGCGTAATCTCCAAAACGAGTGTGATAACATCTACTTTTTAAATGTCTGTTTTAATAAGCGTTTTATTATCTACAATGTGATACATAATTTAATCATCTGTAATTACATGTTGGTCTACTGGAAGTGTTTTGTGTTGTCCTTTCAATCTTACAATGGGTTAGATAGGGGAATTGTGTAATCTCCAAAACGCGTGTGATAACATCTACTTTTTAAATGTCTGTTTTAATACGCGTTTTATTATCTACAATGTGATACATAATTTAATCATCTGTAATTACATGTTGGTCTACCGTACCGTGTTTTGTGTTGTCCTTTTAATCTTACAATGGGTAAGATAGGGGAATTGCGTTATCTCCAAAACGAGTGTGATAACATCTACTTTTTAAATGTCTGTTTTAATAAGCGTTTTATTATCTATTATGTGATACATAATTTAATCATCTGTAATTACATGTTGGTCTACTGGAAGTGTTTTGTGTTGTCCTTTCAATCTTACAATGGTTAAGATAGGGGAATTGCGTAATCTCCAAAACGAGTGTGATAACATCTACTTTTTAAATGTCTGTTTTAATAAGCGTTTTATTATTTACAATGTGATACATAATTTTATCATCTGTAATTACATGTTGGTCTTCCGTACCGTGTTTTGTGTTGTCCTTTCAATCTTACAATGGGTAAGATAGGGGAATTGCGTAATCTCCAAAACGAGTCTGATAACATCTACTTTTTAAATGTTTGTTTTAATAAGCGTTTTATTATCTACAATGTTAAACATAATTTTATCATCTGTAATTACATGTTGGTCTACCGTACCGTGTTTTGTGTTGACCTTTCAATCTAAAAATGGGTAAAATAGGGGAATTGCGTAATCTCCAAAACGAGTAAGATAACATCTGCTTTTTAAATGTCTGCTTTAATAAGCGTTTTATTATCTACAATGTGATACATAATTTAATCGTATGTAATTACATTGGTCTACTGGAAGTGTTTTGTGTTGTCCTTTCAATCTTACAATGGGTAAGATAGGGGAATTGCGTAATCTCCAAAACGAGTGTGATAACATCTACTTTTTAAATGTCTGTTTTACTAAGCGTTTTTTTTAACTACAATGTGATACATAATTTTATCATCTGTAATTACATGTTGGTCTACCGTACCGTGTTTTGTGTTGTCCTTTCAATCTTACAATGGGTAAGATAGGGGAATTGCGTAATCTCCAAAACGAGTGTGATAACATCTACTTTTTAAATGTCTGTTTTAAAAAGCGTTTTATTATCTACATTGTGATACATAATTTTATCATCTGTAATTACATGTTGGTCTACCGTACCGTGTTTTGTGTTGTCCTTTCAATCTTACAATTGGTAAGATAGGGGAATTGCGTAATCTCCAAAACGAGTGTGATTACATCTACTTTTTAAATGTCTGTTTTAAAAAGCGTTTTATTATCTACAATGTGATACATAATTTTATCATCTGTAATTACATGTTGGTCTACCGTACCGTGTTTTGTGTTGTCCTTTTAACTTACAATGGGTAAGATAGGGGAATTGCGTAATCTCCAAAACGAGTGTGATAACATCTACTTTTTAAATTTCTGTTTTAATAAGCGTTTTATTATCTACAATGTGATACATAATTTTGTCTTCTGTCATTACATGTTGGTCCACCGTACCGTGTTTTGTGTTGTTCTTTCAATCTTACAATGTGTAAGATAGGGGAATTGCGTAATCTCCAAAACGAGTGTGATAACATCTACTTTTTAAATGTCTGTTTTAATAAGCGTTTTATTATCTACAATGTGATACATAATTTAATCATCTGTAATTTATGTTGGTCTACCGTACCGTGTTTTGTGTTGTCCTTTTAATCTTACAATGGGTAAGATAAGGGAATTGCGTAATCTCCAAAACGAGTGTGATAACATCTTCTTTTTAAATGTCTGTTTTAATAAGCGTTTTATTATCTACAATGTGATACATAATTTAATTATCTGTAATTACATGTTGGTCTACTGGAAGTGTTTTGTGTTGTCCTTTTAATCTTACAATGGGTAAGATAGGGGAATTGCGTAATCTCCAAAACGAGTGTGATAACATCTACTTTTTAAATGTCTGTTTTAATAAGCGTTTTATTATCTACAATGTGATACATAATTTTATCATCTGTAATTACATGTTGGTCTACCGTACCGTGTTTTGTGTTGTTCTTTCAATCTTACAATGTGTAAGATAGGGGAATTGCGTAATCTCCAAAACGAGTGAGATAACATCTACTTTTTAAATGTCTGTTTTAATGAGCGTTTTATTATCTACAATGTGATACATAATTTTATTATCTGTAATTACATGTTGGTCTACCGTACCGTGTTTTGTGTTGTCCTTTCAATCTTACAATGGGTAAGACAGGGGAATTGCGTAATCTCCAAAACGAGTGTGATAACATCTACTTTTTTAATGTCTGTTTTAAAAAGCGTTTTATTATCTACAATGTGACACATAATTGTATCATCTGTAATTACATGTTGGTCTACCGTACCGTGTTTTGTGTTGTCCTTTTAACTTACAATGGGTAAGATAGGGGAATTGCGTAATCTCCAAAACGAGTGTGATAACATCTACTTTTTAAATGTCTGTTTTAATAAGCGTTTTATTATCTACAATGTGATACATAATTTTATCTACTGTCATTACATGTTGGTCCACCGTACCGTGTTTTGTGTTGTTCTTTCAATCTTACAATGTGTAAGATAGGGGAATTGCGTAATCTCCAAAACGAGTGTGATAACATCTACTTTTTAAATGTCTGTTTTAATAAGCGTTTTATTATCTACAATGTGATACATAACTTAATCATCTGGAATTACATGTTGGTCTACCGTACCGTGTTTTGTGTTGTCCTTTTAATCTTACAATGGGTAAGATAAGGGAATTGCGTAATCTCCAAAACGAGTGTGATAACATCTACTTTTTAAATGTCTGTTTTAATAAGCGTTTTATTATCTACAATGTGATACATAATTTAATTATCTGTAATTATATGTTGGTCTACTGGAAGTGTTTTGTGTTGTCCTTTTAATCTTACAATGGGTAAGATAGGGGAATTGCGTAATCTCCAAAACAAGTGTGATAACATCTACTTTTTAAATGTCTGTTTTAATAAGCGTTTTATTATCTACAATGTGATACATAATTTAATCATCTGTAAATACATGTTGGTCTACTGGAAGTGTTTTGTGTTGTCCTTTCAATCTTACAATGGGTAAGATAGGGGAATTGCGTAATCTCCAAAACGCGTGTGATAACATCTACTTTTTAAATGTCTGTTTTAATAAGCGTTTTAATATCTACAATGTGATACATAATTTTATCATCTGTAATTACATGTTGGTCTACCGTACCGTGTTTTGTGTTGTCCTTTTAATCTTACAATGGGTAAGATAGGGGAATTGCGTAATCTCCAAAACGAGTGTGATAACATCTACTTTTTAAATGTCTGTTTTAATAAGCGTTTTATTATCTACTATGTGATACATAATTTAATCATCTGTAATTACATGTTGGTCTACTGGAAGTGTTTTGTGTTGTCCTTTCAATCTTACAATGGCTAAGATAGGGGAATTGCGTAATCTCCAAAACGAGTGTGATAACATCTACTTTTTAAATGTCTGTTTTAATAAGCGTTTTATTATCTACAATGTGATACATAATTTTATCATCTGTAATTACATGTTGGTCTTCCGTACCGTGTTTTGTGTTGTCCTTTCAATCTTACAATGGGTAAGATAGGGGAATTGCGTAATCTCCAAAACGAGTCTGATAACATCTACTTTTTAAATGTTTGTTTTAATAAGCGTTTTATTATCTACAATGTTATACATAATTTTATCATCTGTAATTACATGTTGGTCTACCGTACCGTGTTTTGTGTTGACCTTTCAATCTAAAAATGGGTAAGATAGGGGAATTGCGTAATCTCCAAAACGAGTGTGATAACATCTGCTTTTTAAATGTCTGCTTTAATAAGCGTTTTATTATCTACAATGTGATACATAATTTAATCGTATGTAATTACATTGGTCTACTGGAAGTGTTTTGTGTTGTCCTTTCAATCTTACAATGGGTAAGATAGGGGAATTGCGTAATCTCCAAAACGAGTGTGATAACATCTACTTTTTAAATGTCTGTTTTACTAAGCGTTTTTTTTATCTACAATGTGATACATAATTTTATCATCTGTAATTACATGTTGGTCTACTGGAAGTGTTTTGTGTTGTCCTTTCAATCTTACAATGGGTAAGATAGGGGAATTGCGTAATCTCCAAAACGAGTGTGATAACATCTACTTTTTAAATGTCTGTTTTAAAAAGCGTTTTATTATCTACATTGTGATACATAATTTTATCATCTGTAATTACATGTTGGTCTACCGTACCGTGTTTTGTGTTGTCCTTTCAATCTTACAATGGGTAAGATAGGGGAATTGCGTAATCTCCAAAACGAGTGTGATAACATCTACTTTTTAAATGTCTGTTTTAAAAAGCGTTTTATTATCTACAATGTGATACATAATTTTATCATCTGTAATTACATGTTGGTCTACCGTACCGTGTTTTGTGTTGTCCTTTTAACTTACAATGGGTAAGATAGGGGAATTGCGTAATCTCCAAAACGAGTGTGATAACATCTACTTTTTAAATGTCTGTTTTAATAAGCGTTTTATTATCTACAATGTGATACATAATTTTGTCTACTGTCATTACATGTTGGTCCACCGTACCGTGTTTTGTGTTGTTCTTTCAATCTTACAATGTGTAAGATAGGGGAATTGCGTAATCTCCAAAACGAGTGTGATAACATCTACTTTTTAAATGTCTGTTTTAATAAGCGTTTTATTATCTACAATGTGATACATAATGTAATCATCTGTAATTACATGTTGGTCTACCGTACCGTGTTTTGTGTTGTCCTTTTAATCTTACAATGGTTAAGATAGGGGAATTGCGTAATCTCCAAAACGAGTGTGATAACATCTTCTTTTTAAATGTCTGTTTTAATAAGCGTTTTATTATCTACAATGTGATACATAATTTAATTATCTGTAATTACATGTTGGTCTACTGGAAGTGTTTTGTATTGTCCTTTTAATCTTACAATGGGTAAGATAGGGGAATTGCGTAATCTCCAAAACGAGTGTGATAACATCTACTTTTTAAATGTCTGTTTTAATAAGCGTTTTATTATCTACAATGTGATACATAATTTTATCATCTGTAATTAAATGTTGGTCTACCGTACCGTGTTTTGTGTTGTTCTTTCAATCTTACAATGTGTAAGATAGGGGAATTGCGTAATCTCCAAAACGAGTGAGATAACATCTACTTTTTAAATGTCTGTTTTAATAAGCGTTTTATTATCTACAATGTAATACATAATTTTATCTTCTGTAATTACATGTTGGTCTACCGTACCGTGTTTTGTGTTGTCCTTTCAATCTTACAATGGGTAAGACAGGGGAATTGCGTAATCTCCAAAACGAGTGTGATAACATCTACTTTTTTAATGTCTGTTTTAAAAAGCGCTTAATTATCTACAATGTGATACATAATTTTATCATCTGTAATTACATGTTGGTCTACCGTACCGTGTTTTGTGTTGTCCTTTTAACTTTCAATGGGTAAGATAGGGGAATTGCGTAATCTCCAAAACGAGTGTGATAACATCTACTATTTAAATGTCTGTTTTAATAAGCGTTTTATTATCTACAATGTTATACATAATTTTATCTACTGTCATTACATGTTGGTCCACCGTACCGTGTTTTGTGTTGTTCTTTCAATCTTACAATGTGTAAGATAGGGGAATTGCGTAATCTCCAAAACGAGTGTGATAACATCTACTTTTTAAATGTCTGTTTTAATAAGCGTTTTATTATGTACAATGTGATACATAATTTAATCATCTGTAATTACATGTTGGTCTACCGTACCGTGTTTTGTGTTGTCCTTTTAATCTTACAATGGGTAAGATAGGGGAATTGCGTAATCTCCAAAACGAGTGTGATAACATCTACTTTTTAAATGTCTGTTTTAATAAGCGTTTTATTATCTACAATGTGATAAATAATTTTATCATCTGTAATTACATGTTGGTCTTCCGTACCGTGTTTTGTGTTGTCCTTTCAATCTTACAATGGGTAAGATAGGGGAATTGCGTAATCTCCAAAACGCGTGTGATAACATCTACTTTTTAAATGTCTGTTTTAATAAGCGTTTTATTATCAACAATGTGATACATAATTTAATCATCTGTAATTACATGTTGGTCTACTGGAAGTGTTTTGTGTTGTCCTTTCAATCTTACAATGGGTAACATAGGGGAATTACGTAATCTCCAAAACGAGTGTGATAACATCTACTTTTTAAATGTCTGTTTTAATAAGCGTTTTATTATCTACAATGTGATACATAATTTTATCATCTGTAATTACATGTTGGTCTACCGTACCGTGTTTTGTGTTGTCCTTTTAATCTTACAATTGGTAAGATAGGGGAATTGCGTAATCTCCAAAACGAGTGTGATAACATCTACTTTTTAAATGTCTGTTTTAATAAGCGTTTTATTATCTACTATGTGATACATAATTTAATCATCTGTAATTACATGTTGGTCTACTGGAAGTGTTTTGTGTTGTCCTTTCAATCTTACAATGGTTAAGATAGGGGAATTGCGTAATCTCCAAAACGAGTGTGATAACATCTACTTTTTAAATGTCTGTTTTAATAAGCGTTTTATTATCTACAATGTGATACATAATTTTATCATCTGTTATTACATGTTGGTCTACCGTACCGTGTTTTGTGTTGTCCTTTCAATCTTACAATGGGTAAGATAGGGGAATTGCGTAATCTCCAAAACGAGTCTGATAACATCTACTTTTTAAATGTTTGTTTTAATAAGCGTTTTATTATCTACAATGTTATACATAATTTTATCATCTGTAATTACATGTTAATCTACTGTACCGTGTTTTGTGTTGACCTTTCAATCTAAAAATGGGTAAGATAGGGGAATTGCGTAATCTCCAAAACGAGTGTGATAACATCTGCTTTTTAAATGTCTGCTTTAATAAGCGTTTTATTATCTACAATGTGATACATAATTAAATCGTATGTAATTACATTGGTCTACTGGAAGTGTTTTGTGTTGTCCTTTCAATCTTACAATGGGTAAGATAGGGGAATTGCGTAATCTCCAAAACGAGTGTGATAACATCTACTTTTTAAATGACTGTTTTACTAAGCGTTTTTTTTATCTACAATGTGATACATAATTTTATCATCTGTAATTACATGTTGGTCTACCGTACCGTGTTTTGTGTTGTCCTTTCAATCTTACAATGGGTAAGATAGGGGAATTGCGTAATCTCCAAAACTAGTGTGATAACATCTACTTTTTAAATGTCTGTTTTAAAAAGCGTTTTATTATCTACATTGTGATACATAATTTTATCATCTGTAATTACATGTTGGTCTACCGTACCGTGTTTTGTGTTGTCCTTTTAACTTACAATGGGTAAGATAGGGGAATTGCGTAATCTCCAAAACGAGTGTGATAACATCTACTTTATAAATGTCTGTTTTAATAAGCGTTTTATTATACACCATGTGATACATTATTTTATCTACTGTCATTACATGTTGGTCCACCGTACCGTGTTTTGTGTTGTTCTTTCAATCTTACAATGTGTAAGATAGGGGAATTGCGTAATCTCCAAAACGAGTGTGATAACATCTACTTTTTAAATGTCTGTTTTAATAAGCGTTTTATTATCTACAATGTGATACATAATTTAATCATCTGTAATTACATGTTGGTCTACCGTACCGTGTTTTGTGTTGTCCTTTTAATCTTACAATGGGTAAGATAGGGGAATTGCGTAATCTCCAAAACGAGTGTGATAACATCTACTTTTTAAATGTCTGTTTTAATAAGCGTTTTATTATCTACAATGTGATACATAATTTAATTATCCGTAATTACATGTTGGTCTACTGGAAGTGTTTTGTGTTGTCCTTTTAATCTTACAATGGGTAAGATAGGGGAATTGCGTAATCTCCAAAACGAGTGTGATAACATCTACTTTTTAATTGTCTGTTTTAATAAGCGTTTTATTATCTACAATGTGATACATAATTTAATCATCTGTAATTACATGTTGGTCTACTGGAAGTGTTTTGTGTTGTCCTTTCAATCTTACAATGGGTAAGATAGGGGAATTGCGTAATCTCCAAAACGCGTGTGATAACATCTACTTTTTAAATGTCTTTTTTAATAAGCGTTTTATTATCTACAATGTGATACATAATTTAATCATCTGTAATTACATGTTGGTCTACTGGAAGTGTTTTGTGTTGTCCTTTCAATCTTACAATGGGTAACATAGGGGAATTACGTAATCTCCAAAACGAGTGTGATAACATCTACTTTTTAAATGTCTGTTTTAATAAGCGTTTTATTATCTACAATGTGATACATAATTTTATCATCTGTAATTACATGTTGGTCTACCGTACCGTGTTTTGTGTTGTCCTTTCAATCTTACAATTGGTAAGATAGGGGAATTGCGTAATCTCCAAAACGAGTGCGATAACATCTACTTTTTAAATGTCTGTTTTAATAAGCGTTTTATTATCTACTATGTGATTCATAATTGAATCATCTGTAATTACATGTTGGTCTACTGGAAGTGTTTTGTGTTGTCCTTTCAATCTTACAATGGTTAAGATAGGGGAATTGCGTAATCTCAAAAACGAGTGTGATAACATCTACTTTTTAAATGTCTGTTTTTATCAGCGTTTTATTATCTACAATGTGATACATAATTTTATCATCTGTAATTACATGTTGGTCTTCCGTACCGTGTTTTGTGTTGTCCTTTCAATCTTACAATGGGTAAGATAGGGGAATTGCGTAATCTCCAAAACGAGTCTGATAACATCTACTTTTTAAATGTTTGTTTTAATAAGCGTTTTATTATCTACAATGTTATACATAATTTTATCATCTGTAATTACATGTTGGTCTACCGTACCGTCTTTTGTGTTGACCTTTCAATCTAAAAATGGGTAAGATAGGGGAATTGCGTAATCTCCAAAACGAGTGTGATAACATCTGCTTTTTAAATGTCTGCTTTAATAAGCGTTTTATTATCTACAATGTGATACATAATTTAATCGTATGTAATTACATTGGTCTACTGGAAGTGTTTTGTGTTGTCCTTTCAATCTTACAATGGGTAAGATAGGGGAATTGCGTAATCTCCAAAACGAGTGTGATAACATCTACTTTTTAAATGTCTGTTTTACTAAGCGTTTTTTTTAACTACAATGTGATACATAATTTTATCATCTGTAATTACATGTTGGTCTACCGTACCGTGTTTTGTGTTGTCCTTTCAATCTTACAATGGGTAAGATAGGGGAATTGCGTAATCTCCAAAACGAGTGTGATAACATCTACTTTTTAAATGTCTGTTTTAAAAAGCGTTTTATTATCTACATTGTGATACATAATTTTATCATCTGTAATTACATGTTGGTCTACCGTACCGTGTTTTGTGTTGTCCTTTCAATCTTACAATTGGTAAGATAGGGGAATTGCGTAATCTCCAAAACGAGTGTGATTACATCTACTTTTTAAATGTCTGTTTTAAAAAGCGTTTTATTATCTACAATGTGATACATAATTTTATCATCTGTAATTACATGTTGGTCTACCGTACCGTGTTTTGTGTTGTCCTTTTAACTTACAATGGGTAAGATAGGGGAATTGCGTAATCTCCAAAACGAGTGTGATAACATCTACTTTTTAAATTTCTGTTTTAATAAGCGTTTTATTATCTACAATGTGATACATAATTTTGTCTACTGTCATTACATGTTGGTCCACCGTACCGTGTTTTGTGTTGTTCTTTCAATCTTACAATGTGTAAGATAGGGGAATTGCGTAATCTCCAAAACGAGTGTGATAACATCTACTTTTTAAATGTCTGTTTTAATAAGCGTTTTATTATCTACAATGTGATACATAATTTAATCATCTGTAATTTATGTTGGTCTACCGTACCGTGTTTTGTGTTGTCCTTTTAATCTTACAATGGGTAAGATAAGGGAATTGCGTAATCTCCAAAACGAGTGTGATAACATCTTCTTTTTAAATGTCTGTTTTAATAAGCGTTTTATTATCTACAATGTGATACATAATTTAATTATCTGTAATTACATGTTGGTCTACTGGAAGTGTTTTGTGTTGTCCTTTTAATCTTACAATGGGTAAGATAGGGGAATTGCGTAATCTCCAAAACGAGTGTGATAACATCTACTTTTTAAATGTCTGTTTTAATAAGCGTTTTATTATCTACAATGTGATACATAATTTAATCATCTGTAATTACATGTTGGTCTACCGTACCGTGTTTTGTGTTGTTCTTTCAATCTTACAATGTGTAAGATAGGGGAATTGCGTAATCTCCAAAACGAGTGAGATAACATCTACTTTTTAAATGTCTGTTTTAATGAGCGTTTTATTATCTACAATGTGATACATAATTTTATTATCTGTAATTACATGTTGGTCTACCGTACCGTGTTTTGTGTTGTCCTTTCAATCTTACAATGGGTAAGACAGGGGAATTGCGTAATCTCCAAAACGAGTGTGATAACATCTACTTTTTTAATGTCTGTTTTAAAAAGCGTTTTATTATCTACAATGTGACACATAATTGTATCATCTGTAATTACATGTTGGTCTACCGTACCGTGTTTTGTGTTGTCCTTTTAACTTACAATGGGTAAGATAGGGGAATTGCGTAATCTCCAAAACGAGTGTGATAACATCTACTTTTTAAATGTCTGTTTTAATAAGCGTTTTATTATCTACAATGTGATACATAATTTTATCTACTGTCATTACATGTTGGTCCACCGTACCGTGTTTTGTGTTGTTCTTTCAATCTTACAATGTGTAAGATAGGGGAATTGCGTAATCTCCAAAACGAGTGTGATAACATCTACTTTTTAAATGTCTGTTTTAATAAGCGTTTTATTATCTACAATGTGATACATAACTTAATCATCTGGAATTACATGTTGGTCTACCGTACCGTGTTTTGTGTTGTCCTTTTAATCTTACAATGGGTAAGATAAGGGAATTGCGTAATCTCCAAAACGAGTGTGATAACATCTACTTTTTAAATGTCTGTTTAAATAAGCGTTTTATTATCTACAATGTGATACATAATTTAATTATCTGTAATTATATGTTGGTCTACTGGAAGTGTTTTGTGTTGTCCTTTTAATCTTACAATGGGTAAGATAGGGGAATTGCGTAATCTCCAAAATGAGTGTGATAACATCTACTTTTTAAATGTCTGTTTTAATAAGCGTTTTATTATCTACAATGTGATACATAATTTAATCATCTGTAAATACATGTTGGTCTACTGGAAGTGTTTTGTGTTGTCCTTTCAATCTTACAATGGGTAAGATAGGGGAATTGCGTAATCTCCAAAACGCGTGTGATAACATCTACTTTTTAAATGTCTGTTTTAATAAGCGTTTTAATATCTACAATGTGATACATAATTTTATCATCTGTAATTACATGTTGGTCTACCGTACCGTGTTTTGTGTTGTCCTTTTAATCTTACAATGGGTAAGATAGGGGAATTGCGTAATCTCCAAAACGAGTGTGATAACATCTACTTTTTAAATGTCTGTTTTAATAAGCGTTTTATTATCTACTATGTGATACATAATTTAATCATCTGTAATTACATGTTGGTCTACTGGAAGTGTTTTGTGTTGTCCTTTCAATCTTACAATGGCTAAGATAGGGGAATTGCGTAATCTCCAAAACGAGTGTGATAACATCTACTTTTTAAATGTCTGTTTTAATAAGCGTTTTATTATCTACAATGTGATACATAATTTTATCATCTGTAATTACATGTTGGTCTTCCGTACCGTGTTTTGTGTTGTCCTTTCAATCTTACAATGGGTAAGATAGGGGAATTGCGTAATCTCCAAAACGAGTCTGATAACATCTACTTTTTTAATGTTTGTTTTAATAAGCGTTTTATTATCTACAATGTTATACATAATTTTATCATCTGTAATTACATGTTGGTCTACCGTACCGTGTTTTGTGTTGACCTTTCAATCTAAAAATGGGTAAGATAGGGGAATTGCGTAATCTCCAAAACGAGTGTGATAACATCTGCTTTTTAAATGTCTGCTTTAATAAGCGTTTTATTATCTACAATGTGATACATAATTTAATCGTATGTAATTACATTGGTCTACTGGAAGTGTTTTGTGTTGTCCTTTCAATCTTACAATGGGTAAGATAGGGGAATTGCGTAATCTCCAAAACGAGTGTGATAACATCTACTTTTTAAATGTCTGTTTTACTAAGCGTTTTTTTTATCTACAATGTGATACATAATTTTATCATCTGTAATTACATGTTGGTCTACTGGAAGTGTTTTGTGTTGTCCTTTCAATCTTACAATGGGTAAGATAGGGGAATTGCGTAATCTCCAAAACGAGTGTGATAACATCTACTTTTTAAATGTCTGTTTTAAAAAGCGTTTTATTATCTACATTGTGATACATAATTTTATCATCTGTAATTACATGTTGGTCTACCGTACCGTGTTTTGTGTTGTCCTTTCAATCTTACAATTGGTAAGATAGGGGAATTGCGTAATCTCCAAAACGAGTGTGATAACATCTACTTTTTAAATGTCTGTTTTAAAAAGCGTTTTATTATCTACAATGTGATACATAATTTTATCATCTGTAATTACATGTTGGTCTACCGTACCGTGTTTTGTGTTGTCCTTTTAACTTACAATGGGTAAGATAGGGGAATTGCGTAATCTCCAAAACGAGTGTGATAACATCTACTTTTTAAATGTCTGTTTTAATAAGCGTTTTATTATCTACAATGTGATACATAATTTTGTCTACTGTCATTACATGTTGGTCCACCGTACCGTGTTTTGTGTTGTTCTTTCAATCTTACAATGTGTAAGATAGGGGAATTGCGTAATCTCCAAAACGAGTGTGATAACATCTACTTTTTAAATGTCTGTTTTAATAAGCGTTTTATTATCTACAATGTGATACATAATGTAATCATCTGTAATTACATGTTGGTCTACCGTACCGTGTTTTGTGTTGTCCTTTTAATCTTACAATGGTTAAGATAGGGGAATTGCGTAATCTCCAAAACGAGTGTGATAACATCTTCTTTTTAAATGTCTGTTTTAATAAGCGTTTTATTATCTACAATGTGATACATAATTTAATTATCTGTAATTACATGTTGGTCTACTGGAAGTTTTTGTATTGTCCTTTTAATCTTACAATGGGTAAGATAGGGGAATTGCGTAATCTCCAAAACGAGTGTGATAACATCTACTTTTTAAATGTCTGTTTTAATAAGCGTTTTATTATCTACAATGTGATACATAATTTTATCATCTGTAATTAAATGTTGGTCTACCGTACCGTGTTTTGTGTTGTTCTTTCAATCTTACAATGTGTAAGATAGGGGAATTGCGTAATCTCCAAAACGAGTGAGATAACATCTACTTTTTAAATGTCTGTTTTAATAAGCGTTTTATTATCTACAATGTGATACATAATTTTATCTTCTGTAATTACATGTTGGTCTACCGTACCGTGTTTTGTGTTGTCCTTTCAATCTTACAATGGGTAAGACAGGGGAATTGCGTAATCTCCAAAACGAGTGTGATAACATCTACTTTTTTAATGTCTGTTTTAAAAAGCGCTTAATTATCTACAATGTGATACATAATTTTATCATCTGTAATTACATGTTGGTCTACCGTACCGTGTTTTGTGTTGTCCTTTTAACTTTCAATGGGTAAGATAGGGGAATTGCGTAATCTCCAAAACGAGTGTGATAACATCTACTATTTAAATGTCTGTTTTAATAAGCGTTTTATTATCTACAATGTTATACATAATTTTATCTACTGTCATTACATGTTGGTCCACCGTACCGTGTTTTGTGTTGTTCTTTCAATCTTACATTGTGTAAGATAGGGGAATTGCGTAATCTCCAAAACGAGTGTGATAACATCTACTTTTTAAATGTCTGTTTTAATAAGCGTTTTATTATGTACAATGTGATACATAATTTAATCATCTGTAATTACATGTTGGTCTACCGTACCGTGTTTTGTGTTGTCCTTTTAATCTTACAATGGGTAAGATAGGGGAATTGCGTAATCTCCAAAACGAGTGTGATAACATCTACTTTTTAAATGTCTGTTTTAATAAGCGTTTTATTATCTACAATGTGATAAATAATTTTATCATCTGTAATTACATGTTGGTCTTCCGTACCGTGTTTTGTGTTGTCCTTTCAATCTTACAATGGGTAAGATAGGGGAATTGCGTAATCTCCAAAACGCGTGTGATAACATCTACTTTTTAAATGTCTGTTTTAATAAGCGTTTTATTATCAACAATGTGATACATAATTTAATCATCTGTAATTACATGTTGGTCTACTGGAAGTGTTTTGTGTTGTCCTTTCAATCTTACAATGGGTAACATAGGGGAATTACGTAATCTCCAAAACGAGTGTGATAACATCTACTTTTTAAATGTCTGTTTTAATAAGCGTTTTATTATCTACAATGTGATACATAATTTTATCATCTGTAATTACATGTTGGTCTACCGTACCGTGTTTTGTGTTGTCCTTTTAATCTTACAATTGGTAAGATAGGGGAATTGCGTAATCTCCAAAACGAGTGTGATAACATCTACTTTTTAAATGTCTGTTTTAATAAGCGTTTTATTATCTACTATGTGATACATAATTTAATCATCTGTAATTACATGTTGGTCTACTGGAAGTGTTTTATGTTGTCCTTTCAATCTTACAATGGTTAAGATAGGGGAATTGCGTAATCTCCAAAACGAGTGTGATAACATCTACTTTTTAAATGTCTGTTTTAATAAGCGTTTTATTATCTACAATGTGATACATAATTTTATCATCTGTTATTACATGTTGGTCTACCGTACCGTGTTTTGTGTTGTCCTTTCAATCTTACAATGGGTAAGATAGGGGAATTGCGTAATCTCCAAAACGAGTCTGATAACATCTACTTTTTAAATGTTTGTTTTAATAAGCGTTATATTATCTACAATGTTATACATAATTTTATCATCTGTAATTACATGTTAATCTACTGTACCGTGTTTTGTGTTGACCTTTCAATCTAAAAATGGGTAAGATAGGGGAATTGCGTAATCTCCAAAACGAGTGTGATAACATCTGCTTTTTAAATGTCTGCTTTAATAAGCGTTTTATTATCTACAATGTGATACATAATTTAATCGTATGTAATTACATTGGTCTACTGGAAGTGTTTTGTGTTGTCCTTTCAATCTTACAATGGGTAAGATAGGGGAATTGCGTAATCTCCAAAACGAGTGTGATAACATCTACTTTTTAAATGACTGTTTTACTAAGCGTTTTTTTTATCTACAATGTGATACATAATTTTATCATCTGTAATTACATGTTGGTCTACCGTACCGTGTTTTGTGTTGTCCTTTCAATCTTACAATGGGTAAGATAGGGGAATTGCGTAATCTCCAAAACTAGTGTGATAACATCTACTTTTTAAATGTCTGTTTTAAAAAGCGTTTTATTATCTACATTGTGATACATAATTTTATCATCTGTAATTACATGTTGGTCTACCGTACCGTGTTTTGTGTTGTCCTTTTAACTTACAATGGGTAAGATAGGGGAATTGCGTAATCTCCAAAACGAGTGTGATAACATCTACTTTATAAATGTCTGTTTTAATAAGCGTTTTATTATACACCATGTGATACATTATTTTATCTACTGTCATTACATGTTGGTCCACCGTACCGTGTTTTGTGTTGTTCTTTCAATCTTACAATGTGTAAGATAGGGGAATTGCGTAATCTCCAAAACGAGTGTGATAACATCTACTTTTTAAATGTCTGTTTTAATAAGCGTTTTATTATCTACAATGTGATACATAATTTTATCATCTGTAATTACATGTTGGTCTACCGTACCGTGTTTTGTGTTGTCCTTTTAATCTTACAATGGGTAAGATAGGGGAATTGCGTAATCTCCAAAACGAGTGTGATAACATCTACTTTTTAAATGTCTGTTTTAATAAGCGTTTTATTATCTAC
Source organism: Isoperla grammatica (assembly GCA_945910005.1). NCBI lineage: Eukaryota > Metazoa > Arthropoda > Insecta > Plecoptera > Perlodidae > Isoperla > Isoperla grammatica. The sequence goes on along the minus strand of OX246738.1, from coordinate 48,053,787 downwards.
AATGTGATACATAATTTAATTATCCGTAATTACATGTTGGTCTACTGGAAGTGTTTTGTGTTGTCCTTTTAATCTTACAATGGGTAAGATAGGGGAATTGCGTAATCTCCAAAACGAGTGTGATAACATCTACTTTTTAATTGTCTGTTTTAATAAGCGTTTTATTATCTACAATGTGATACATAATTTAATCATCTGTAATTACATGTTGGTCTACTGGAAGTGTTTTGTGTTGTCCTTTCAATCTTACAATGGGTAAGATAGGGGAATTGCGTAATCTCCAAAACGCGTGTGATAACATCTACTTTTTAAATGTCTTTTTTAATAAGCGTTTTATTATCTACAATGTGATACATAATTTAATCATCTGTAATTACATGTTGGTCTACTGGAAGTGTTTTGTGTTGTCCTTTCAATCTTACAATGGGTAACATAGGGGAATTACGTAATCTCCAAAACGAGTGTGATAACATCTACTTTTTAAATGTCTGTTTTAATAAGCGTTTTATTATCTACAATGTGATACATAATTTTATCATCTGTAATTACATGTTGGTCTACCGTACCGTGTTTTGTGTTGTCCTTTCAATCTTACAATTGGTAAGATAGGGGAATTGCGTAATCTCCAAAACGAGTGCGATAACATCTACTTTTTAAATGTCTGTTTTAATAAGCGTTTTATTATCTACTATGTGATTCATAATTTAATCATCTGTAATTACATGTTGGTCTACTGGAAGTGTTTTGTGTTGTCCTTTCAATCTTACAATGGTTAAGATAGGGGAATTGCGTAATCTCCAAAACGAGTGTGATAACATCTACTTTTTAAATGTCTGTTTTAATCAGCGTTTTATTATCTACAATGTGATACATAATTTTATCATCTGTAATTACATGTTGGTCTTCCGTACCGTGTTTTGTGTTGTCCTTTCAATCTTACAATGGGTAAGATAGGGGAATTGCGTAATCTCCAAAACGAGTCTGATAACATCTACTTTTTAAATGTTTGTTTTAATAAGCGTTTTATTATCTACAATGTTATACATAATTTTATCATCTGTAATTACATGTTGGTCTACCGTACCGTCTTTTGTGTTGACCTTTCAATCTAAAAATGGGTAAGATAGGGGAATTGCGTAATCTCCAAAACGAGTGTGATAACATCTGCTTTTTAAATGTCTGCTTTAATAAGCGTTTTATTATCTACAATGTGATACATAATTTAATCGTATGTAATTACATTGGTCTACTGGAAGTGTTTTGTGTTGTCCTTTCAATCTTACCATGGGTAAGATAGGGGAATTGCGTAATCTCCAAAACGAGTGTGATAACATCTACTTTTTAAATGTCTGTTTTACTAAGCGTTTTTTTTATCTACAATGTGATACATAATTTTATCATCTGTAATTACATGTTGGTCTACCGTACCGTGTTTTGTGTTGTCCTTTCAATCTTACAATGGGCAAGATAGGGGAATTGCGTAATCTCCAAAACGAGTGTGATAACATCTACTTTTTAAATGTCTGTTTTAATAAGCGTTTTATTATCTACAATGTGATACATAATTTAATCATCTGTTATTACATGTTGGTCTACCGTACCGTGTTTTGTGTTGTCCTTTCAATTTTACAATGGGTAAGATAGGGGAATTGCGTAATCTCCAAAACAAGTGTGATAACATCTACTTTTTAAATGTCTGTTTTAATAAGCGTTTTATTATCTACAATGTGATACATAATTTTATCATCTGTAATTACATGTTGGTCTACCGAACCGTGTTTTGTGTTGTTTCTTTCAATCTTACAATGTGTAAGATAGGGGAATTGCGTAATCTCCAAAACGAGTGTGATAACATCTACTTTTTAAATGTCTGTTTTAATAAGCGTTTTATTATCTTCAATGTGATACATAATTTTATCATCCGTAATTACATGTTGGTCTACCGTACCGTGTTTTGTGTTGTCCTTTCAATCTTACAATGGGTAAGATAGGGGAATTGCGTAATCTCCAAAACGAGTGTGATAACATCTACTTTTTAAATGTCTGTTTTAATAAGCGTTTTATTATCTACAATGTGATACATAATTTAATCATCTGTAGGCCTAACTTTTAAATGGTACTTTTTTAAATAATTAAACGGGCGAAGGTTCTTTTGCTATGAGAGAGTCTTCGACTTGAACGTCAATGTATTTACAAACTTGTATTTGTATTTACATACTTTACTTCAAACGGAAACTTTCTGTTCAGACATTTCAAAGTAACGAAGATGTGGCAGCTTTGTAGTGCGGCACTTGTCTAGAAGGTGATAACGATCTCAAACGTAAAGTAGACGACATCACTGTAGTTTTACACTACAATCTAGTTTGTACTGATCCACACGGCCTAAAATGGAATACTGGCGTAGTTAATAATATAACGGTATAATTAAGATTACATTTCCAAGTACTTAAGGTTACATGAAGTTGTGGTTTTGAAGGGTGCAACAAGTTACGTTCTCCGAACCTTCCTGAGTTTGGGGAACTTTGGAACTCATTCCCCGACTACGCTGTCACTTTCGCACTAGGCTAGGTCAAGTACACACTCAGCAAGGAGTGAGCATTTAGACGCGCCCTTCGTGTCAGTTAGTACACTCGGTGTAACACCGCACTTGGCTAGGTCAAGTACACACTCAGCAAGGAGTGAGCTTTTAGACGCGCCCTTCGTGTCAGTTAGTACACTCGGTGTAACACCGCACTAGGTCAAGTACACACTCAGCAAGGAGTGAGCTTTTAGACGCGCCCTTCGTGTCAGTTAGTACACTCGGTGTTACAACATGCAACATTACGCGGGTCTCCGATGCGGAGGAGGGGGAGGGGGTTCGATTTCTCTACCTGTTGTCACGAATAAGTTCTTACAGTAGTTTCTCACCAGTCGCAATACTTGCATGGAGGGATTTACTTCTGTAATTTACCCTTAAACGCAGAATCTGTAGTTATTCACAATCTACAACATCATTTTGGACATTGGACGATCTCTAGGTATTATCCAGTAAAAATATATATGTATGCCAATGAATATTGTACATGACACACTATCGTTTCACGTCACGCTCCTCTAAATATAATGTGTTTATTCCTGCTTCGAGAAGTCGAAATAGAAATGAAAAACAAAAATGGTATCAAAAGCCTTCTCTCTACAAATCCACCTTGAAACTAACTGACTGGTTAGACAATAAACAGATATATATTGAATGGTCATGGGAATCATGCATTCATTATAATCACATATTCGCATATACATTTATTTTAATACACCACTTCCGCAATTCAGTAGATGAAGGATTCCGATCCTATGTGTTTTATACAGCCAATAAAATGATATTTGTATAATTTCTTGCTTCATTTGAAATTAAAATAGTTTCCATGAACGAACGTTACTACTAAAACACATGGATTCCACTAGATGAACAAACATGCTAAACCTTCAACGGAATTCAAATACGAGATGTGAGGTTTCGAAATTTAAATATGTGCAAGAATATTCCCCGACCGCAGTCGCAGGTCACATCTTGCTCGTGTTTGCAGACGATGCTCAATAATTCAACATTCCCACGGGAATCGTATCCCGGATTTTTACAATGAAATTACACGGCCGGGGAAATATTATTGACATAAATTTTAGTTCGGATGCGTATGAAAATAATGCGCTCAGAGACGGAGACGGCGTCAGCGTTGCCCTAACCTTTTGTGGCTTTTGTCGTTGATGTTAGTAATAGAGAGATGATATTATAATACTCATTAAAGTTTTTTTTTATAATTAATTCATTTTTTTGTTTATTTTCAACGAAAAAAGTACAAAGTAGAATTATTTTTTATTTGTGTTTCTTTCTTTGTGTTCTTTGCAAATATAATTTCTAATCATCCTCCTTTGTTGTATAACTGAATAGCATAGAATTTAATAACGTAATAATTTCACAGTTTTCTTCGATCCTTACACAAGGCCGTATAATAATAATAATTTTTGTAGGAATACCCGTTCTAGGGTGCACACCAGCTTTACCTGATGTTCCCCTCTTCAGGTGACTAACTAGGTTATTAGGGTGTTTGGATAGTTGGGAAGGATTGTCCGAGGGCTGATAGTATGACTCAATCCCAGCACTCGCTTTTACGACTGAGGAAAATCTCGGAAAAAACCTTCAGTCAGGACTGCCGGTGGCCGGAATCGAACCGGCGCTGTTAGTTGTTTTACACACTGTGGCACCGACATGTGCGAGACGTTACCATGGACGGATAACTCGTGAAGTTGTAAATAAATTGTTTGCAAAGCTCGGAGTGAGGTGAGCTTAACTTAGATTATTAAATTAGCACGGAAGGCCGATGATCAGATGGCTATGAAGTGTTTACGGCTGCACTGAAACATTTAACAACGTTCTTCCGTTGAAAGACGAAGTTTACAGGAATATGAACGTTAAGCCGCGGTTTATTTCCTTGATCAAGACTACAACACGGCTTAGAGCAAAACGGCCGTACAGTCTTTATATTACGCGTACGTTAGTTAATTATGGAAACAACCTCTGCAACAGGATTCAACAGAACAAGATAGGCTACATTATAACCACCTTGCAGTTGTCCTAATGTACTCTTAAGCTTACAAAACATCACAGTCCAAAGTACCAACTTTCTTTCCTACTTCTTTACAGTTTCTAAAATGTACTGGAGTCATATATATTAGTGATAATTTAATTTACAGCTGTATATTGGTTATCGGAAACCCCCAAACGCAGTGACAATGACAAATGAGGGGTGTATGTGCAGTGTGCACTCTGCTAGGTGGATGACCACCTTCACAAAGGTGTGAAAGAACACCAGAAATCATTGATTGAAAAGTGTGCTAAAAGAGGCGGTAGATATCTGGGGTCTGTATGAGTCTACTTACGATTGCAAAAGTACAAGCACGACATGGTTGGTAAGAAATTCTCAATCACTTAAATGAAAGTAAGACAAAAGTATGTCTTCTTGAATATGTTACCGTATATTTCTCACTCAACGATGTTACCATATTGTGAACAGCTCAAGTTGATAGTCTGGCTCCTCTGAAAAGAGTGCAGTGAAAATGCGCAAATCTCAGCACTTAAATTTATTTTATTGGCATGCTGGAATTAAAGTAAAAATTAATAAATTCACATGCTAATCGCGTTATTTTGTGGGGTTTCTGTTAATCTATTTTTAATTCATTTTCTGTAATAATATTACAGATCAATTTATTTACAACTATCTGATCTTAGTGCACTCATCTAGCTGACCATTTAAACGCCTTCACTTGAAATACATATTGATTGACTCACCCTGAATTATTTAATGTTTCACTAATTTTTGATTTATATTAATAATCAATCATCATCATATTATTATCATCATTATATTATTGTTATCATCATCATATTTCGTATTATTTGTGTTCCTCATGTTCTCGGAAAACGAGTGAAGTCGGGTACAGACATGAACCATCTTTCGAAGTGAGTAAATAATAAGCGAGGGCTGCTCTGAATTACTCCCGCGAGAGCAACTCAACTCGCCTTACATACTTTTACACATTTTCTTTTTGAACAGCTCCGCTCGTTTCATATCAAAGCTAATAGCAGCAGTTTTATTTTCATGCAAATATCTACGGCAATATGAATGAATTGTGGAGTTCCATCTAAGATATTTTTATTTGGCTACGAGCTGAAAATTCAAAATGCAATTATACCTACGTGATTGTGTTTTGCTTTTTTGAAAAATTACGTTTCACCCACAGCGCAGCGTAAATTAGATTTAATTTCTGTGGTAATAAAAGACTGTTTATTTGTTGGAGGAAGACATATTTCTCTCCTGTTTTGTTTATAATTTCACTGGGTTTGTTGGAGTAGAACCCGATGTAAAACAAGGCCGGCCTAGTCGCTTGGGTGTCTTGTGATATATTGCTAAGAACACGAATGGAAGACCTGTGCTGGAGTTGATTAGAACTTCTCTTAATGGCGTTTGTATTTCCGGCTTTTTTCTGAGTATGAAAGAATGTATGGAAACAAAATTGTATACGTTAGCTTTATCAAAACGAACTAACTTTTATTTCTATTTTAAAGCTCATTAGATATAAACAATGACATAATAAAAGCAAACACCCGATGTAGAACTTATCTTCGGCTCTGAAACGAGAACCTAGCCGTAAATGAATGTGCATAAGAAGGCGTGAGGGCTTCATTTCACTTTTTAACAAAATGTGGTCATCGTTTGGGCTATTCAATTATTTAATACCTGATAGAATTTGTTACATCATTGTGTATCGAATAATAAGCTTTTATTTGTTGCTGGCAGATCTAAGCTCTAGGCTGACCAACACACAAACAAATTGGTTGGTATAATCACTAATCATATCGGTAAACTGATCTCTCTTCATCGCTCATCGTCTCAATTAGCCTAGCTGTCCGAATTGAAACATTAAACCTTAACACTAATGAAATCAACAGCTGTAATCTAATATCTCCAGAATGGTGCTCGGATCACCTTGGGACTACCAAATCCTCCCCCCTTCCGGTTGCAGCCTTCTCCAAGTCTCTCAAACTTATCTGATTATACCTCTACTAACCGACATCACTAAGAAAACCTTGAACTAGCTAGAACTGTGTAACGCCCCTCACCCGTTCCCGCCCACACACAAACTAAAGAGGGAACTTGCTCGAACTACCGAACACCTACCTTTAAAGTGTCAATATTTTTAGTAAATACATTATACTTGCGTTGTTTTACTGTATAGTGATTTTGTGGTTTTGTCGTGGTAATTTTAAATGTAGAGTAACGTCCACTTAATAGCACTCCAATTTTATCTTTACATTAACCGTCTTGAATTCAGTTCAACATTATATATAATGTGCGATAGTAATATGATTACGTACCTAACAAAACACTGTCATTTATTGAGGTACAGTACTGTTATAGATTATAAACTGAAATATTATTTTAATAGAATACCTAACCTATCTTTATAAGTACCTGGACTGGACATGGGAATTGCTAGGTCTTCGTTTTCAGTTTTCACCATAACAACGACTCAAATAGATTTTCGTTCGAGCTCTTCTATTCATCTAATGAATGGTTAACTCAATGTTGGCAGTTAAAAGTTTAGAACAAAACCGTAGGTTACACCCCACTTGAATTGCGAATTGCGGACTGGAAGGAATTGGGTCAGGCTCAATTAGAGAGAACCAAAAATAAATGAAATGATCGTCAGGGCTTTACTCTAACTGTTAATGAGATAAAGCTATTCACTCGTTGGCCTCCAATGCCTGGTTTAGTTCTACGCCCCCCAAAGAACACTATTTAGTTCATGATATCTTTAGTGAATGGGGAATACTTCATAATGAATACTTGAGAATCTGAGAATAGATTTTATACCTAATACGTTTCTATTTCGCCCGGTTCCTTGCTTATTCTTTCCCGCAGTCTCGCCCTTTCTTCTTTACAATTTCGTCTCAATTTCTCGTTTTCTAATTTCGTTCTTTTTCGACTTTTTCTCAAAGGTAATCTTTTTGTTGTAAATTACAATTATATACTAAAATATGAGCTTCCAACACGAACTCATCAAGAAGGTCAATGAGAGTAGCCAAGTTCCTAATATCCTATGTTCATGTAACATTTAATCAGCCACCCAATCAACCATTCTTTTACCCTAATGTCTCAACTGATTCATAGGTATAGGCGGTCTTAAAGTCACCCCTCGCTTTGTCAACATGATACCAGTATTATGCAGTGTGCTTCATTTCTTCACTGCTGATACGTGTAGATGCAAGTTAAGTATTAAGGGTGTTGTAGATGAAGCAATATCCTCTATAAGTGGAACCTTGGAATTTCAAATACACAAGATTACGCCGTAGAAAATCAAAGTCCTCCCCGAATGTAAAGTCCTTTTTGCGTGCGGGCCTTAAACACTGCAATCTAATTATGATAGTCCATGTTACTTGGAGTAGCAAGGGTTATTTTACACAACCTGTAATCATGACAAAGGGTTGGATGGAAGGGAAATCCAAATTAACCTTAATTCTGTTTCAAATAAAAATAACCATCAGGGGAAATAAAAAAATCCATTTGAAATATGAACTGTATAAAAAGTCAGATCATAACGAACCGATCGTAATCAACTAATTATTGGGAAATAAAGTAACCAAACCAACATAAAATGAAATAAATTAACGTAAAAGTCAAAGCAAATTCGTTTCATCATTTCCAATCAAATTCAAAATACACAACACATTCTCTCTCTCTCTCTCTCTCTCTCTCTCTCTCTCTCTCTCTCTCTCGCTCTCTCTTCATTACTAAACTTTGTGGAGAATGTATCGGTCAAACATCTGATAAGATATTGATGATTCCCAGCCGCTCCAAGATCCCCCCCCCCCCCCCCCCCCCCCCCACCGACCACACGTTCAGACCCCAAATACCGAGCACTACGAACCCCTCCGGCAGTCACTTAATATGAAACTTATTTGCCAAAATCAGATGTGGTTTGGTGAGCTACGACAGTTAAAATTTAATTCCGAAACGTCATTCGAACGAGGATGCTTTGTTCATTAAATTTAGATGTTTATTAAAGAAAATCACAAGAAAATCGATAACTTTTTCCATGAACATTTCAATAAAATACAATGTATTCAAATTTTTTAAGGAGACAAAACAGGACGTTTTGCTCGTATGTATTGACCTTTTAAAAATTAAAAAGAATGTTCATAAGCTACCAAGTCACTTAGAGTACAAAAGATCGTGTCGTTTTAAGAAAACCAGAACCACTGCAAGTAAAGTTAACAATCACATCTGACACATCTAACAATAAGTATACAAATTAACTTTATCATTGAACAAGTAAAGTATACACATAACACAGTGAGATTTAACGACTAAACTTTTTCCCTCTCCAAGGTTCCCTCTCCTCTCAACCCATAATAATTTCGCCTTTCAATATATGTAAATTGCTCATGTATTTACTATTTGCTTGTCAACATCACCTAGTATTGGGACCTGACATCGTGTCACCAGCCCTGCGTAGTGTGTGAACTACCCACCAGTGTTGGGCCACAGATGTTTGTAACCGTATCGACTATGAAACTTGTATGAATCCTCACATCACAATAAATGCAAAGGCTATTGAAAAATTGGCTTTAAAAAATGCACGAGCTGCGCTAAAACATCAAAAGAGTGCGAAGATTATTATACAGTCAATCCATCGGTACTTGCTTGCTACACTCAATTCATAACGTAGACTAAGGTTACTTATTATACTGCTATTTGTTTTCATGAGAGACATAAATATGAGTGTTTATATAAAGCTTGGTTTACATAATTGTTAAAGGTTCAAGGTTTAACAAAATCAAATCAAGCCATAAGCATTCACACACTTTCCAAAGTTTTAAGACTTAAAAACCATAGCAACGTTAGCTCATACCTAAAATTCTTATCCCAGCCAATGAGAGACGATGTTTTATAAATCCGGCCAATGGTAGCGATCCTTAGTAAAACAGTTAGGTAAATAAAACTTTAAATCTTAAATGAGTGTGTAAACCTACCTTTAATGTATATGCGTAATGTTTGAATTTAAATCAAAGGGCTTTTTGTTTTTATATGTAAACAGAGATTTCTACTTGACATATTTACCTTTTGGAACAAAAATAAAAATCCAACACACCCAGAATAATTAGTTTTTATTCTAAAAAGAGAAGCAAAACTGAAACGAACCTTAAAAAATAATGACCAGTCAATACAGCAACCATACTGTCGTATAGATATAATTAATATAACATTATATAAATAAATCATATAGTAACATATTATTATATTGTTTATGGCAATCTATCAGTGTAATGTGATTTCAATGTTCATGGGCAAACAGCAAGCAGCATTGTGTTGGAAACATCAGAAGGGAAGAGAGAGCAACACGCCCTTTAAATAGGAAAGTATCAATTATCTTGAATACAGGTTATTAGATTTTTGTCTCAATGTCCGAGCACTTATTTGTTTTATTTTTCGCATAGCATTCCAACGTTCTTCGTTCAATTTCTCTGTCTAGTTTCATCTCTAGTCTTCTTCGCTTTTTTGCTTCCTCTTCTTTTAGTTAAATTATAAATTTACGTTTTCCACTGAACAAATACGTATTTTCATTATTTTTTTCTTTTAGCTTATACTATAATATCATAATAAATGTGTTTTGGAACTTTTTATCTACAACAAAAATTTGTGACCCACCCTGCAAATCAAGTAAAAACCCAACATCAATCTATATAGTTGAATGTGATTGTACACGGGCACTTAGATTATAGAGGGAAGGCTCAAGCGGGGTCGGCTTTAACTGTGGCCATCCATCTTTCTTATCTCTACAGGCTATCTGTGGGAGTGATTGAGTGTGTTCCTGTTGTGTGAAGTAACGTCTCAAGCGATGAAAAGACCCATACAGAATGCATACAGCATAACTTTAAAAGTGGTATTGTGTGGTTAAAGAGTTTTTATTTAAAATTGTACAGTAGTTCTGAGTCCTCCGTGTTTTGTTTAAAAAAGACGGACAAACACTTAGAACAATGTGCAGTTATTGTTTTAACTATTATAAGACCACGAGCGCAAACAATAGTTGTTTGAATATTTGAATATGGTCGTATAAAGCGATATAGAACCATTAAATTATAGGTGTGTGTGTGTATTTGTAGGATATATGAATATAATTTTTAACAATGCGTAAAACTAAAGTTAAAATTTGCCCGAGATCCATTTTATTAACATGTCTCATGATGAGCGAATCATGAACTAGATGTCTCCCCACTCCTACCACCTAATTCATAAATAGTTAAAGGTTTACCAAACCTCCACTTTGAGTTCGACATACATCATAATCACACTTCGATGCACTTGCGTGAAGATGGGTATGTTTCAGGTTATTTCAGTGGAAATAAGATAAATTTCTCTTTTCTTACAGCGTTAGTCTTTACGCCGTACGACTGGTTGTAAAAGAACCGTTTGTCAAAATCTCATGTATCGCTCTATCGAAGTATTAATGTATTGATTATTTCTTAAATTATCGAGATTGTTACATATGGGTTGAACGGTAACATGTGATTACATGTTTCGGAATTCTGGTGTGGTTTTAGGGTCTTATTCATTTCAAGAGTTTTGATTTAGGTAGACTGGTGTCACGGTGTGTATGATAACGCTCATTTTATTAGTAATCAGTAAAAAACATTACATTTGAATTTATGTAACACAAACACTTTTCTAGAGTTTAGATGACTTCGTTTTTGTAACTGACATGAACATATAATATTTTTCTTGAGTGGAGCAAAAGTTTTAATTGTCTTGGGCTCACTCCACCAACGATTAAAAATTGCAACATCCAGTGTTGGCTCCAAGCGTAAGATATTGTGACGGGACATCTCCTGGCTAACGACGTTGTTACAACTTTTCAAAGCATTAATACAAGAAAAAAAGTTGTGATGTTAAACGAATTGTTACGCCTATGTGAAATTTCGAGACAAACAAAAAGTGTTTGTATTGTAACGTAGAAAGTAAACAGCTATTGGTGTTTTTCAATCTGAAATCAATTTCACCAACGGATACCAGAAGTTTACAGTATACACTGTAGTTATGTCAACTACCGCTTGTATATAGAAGTTTCCCCACACTTTGTTCCATTGAGGTATAACAATATTTACGACAAGGTTTTTGATCAAAAACGAAAACAGAGAAATTAATATCTAAATATTATGTGGGTTGAAATTTTGTTCAGAAAAAACAATTAATTTTAACCATAAATCCATACTAAGGAACAAACTAAGGTTGTCAAAGTACCACGCGGGACCATGTTCGTAAGTGTGGTTGTTTTCTGGTTTTATACATTCTAAGATTTACTATTTTCATTTTTCAGGCATCTACACGTTTACGTCTCCAGTATGTGAGCCCTATGAATATTTCTGCGAGTACGACACTGTCGTATGAAGACACATCTTGCAGTAGTACAGACAAGTAAGCAAATCCCTCTCTCACCATGTTCTTCATTTAATACTTTCAAGGTCCATGTGTTTCTTGTTATTGTGGTGCTGCGTCACCATAAGCACCCTTGTAACATTGATAGTTTTACACAGGTGCTGATACCGTATTATATTTAAATTAATGAGATAAGTCTTCTCTGCACTGATTATCTTTAGAAAGTGATGAGGAAGATACGTTCCCCTCATTGACCATTTGGAAACATGGTTTTTACGAAGTAGTCACAAATGCGATGGCAATGTTGGTATTGACAATATAGGCTATGAAACCGAATTTGAAACTGGACATTTGTCGTCAGTTAAAGCCCAAAGCTTGCGAGTTAATGTATGGAGAAGTGGGAGAAATCAACGTTATTTATAAGACTGCCACACGTTCAGTACTGAGCCCTTAGCGTGATTAACTGTAACTATGCGGTACATTTAGTTAAAAGACAATCTAGTGGTCTTGGACTGAGCCGCAGATTACACTGGATGGTATGGGTAATTAATGGTGCAGAGAATGTTTATGTACATATATTGTAATTACGCTACAATTAGGTATAAATGATAGTATGGTTAAATCTCAGTTGGCTTTAAGTGACATTTATGCCCTTTTTAAGGACTTGGCACAGGTTTAAAATGTCAGACATTGTTGTAATGCAACGGAAATTCATGGCAGTATGCTTCGCTAGCAGAAGGAGAGCAGGACAGAAATTGCTTTTAGTTATAATTTTGGAAATTATTTTGGTAAATACGTTTTCTTGCGAGTTGTGACAATATTTGTATTGAGTTCTGACGCAAGCAAAATGCTGACACATCACAATAATATGTGACTACGATGATAGGTAAAAAGCTTTGAAGGGCGTAAAAGGATTATTCACCTGCCAACAAAAATGATACTACCGATAAAAGCTTATTCAAAAGCAAGCAAGCAAAATGCTGACACATCACAATAATATGTGACTACGATGATAGGTAAAAAGCTTTGAAGGGCGTAAAAGGATTATTCACCTGCCAACAAAAATGATACTACCGATAGAAGCTTATTCGTTGGGAATCTAACTAGTAAGAAGAGTACAAATTAGCATGGTAAAAATACTTAAACTAGGCCTAGGTATTTTTAAGGTAGATGTTATCGGAAAAAAATTCCCATAAAAAATACATGGCAAAATGCTAGGAACAGTCAGTAATCTCAAGTCTCAATGTTGCATTCAGCAGAAGTAGCCTACGTGCCGGTTACCGATATAAGAATTCACCTTATGTCACTATGAACACCATCTCTTGTGCATAACCGTGAATCTGGAATGGATATGGATAAACATACTAAAATCTCATGAAAATGTATTACCTATATTTAAGTAATGCTCCAAATTGGCGAGAGGGACAGACTATGGACACAAAGAGAGGTTTTGTCGGGATCACCACTGTCCGTATCACATACACTCATACATTATTCTGTTTCGTTTTACAAAGCTTACTTCAAAGGAGAATGTAGCGTATGATGGGATCGCACCATTTCACGATATGACCTTTTCAATATGTATTAGGGGCGAACACAAAGAACAATGTGAAAAGTACAATTTGGCGTTAATGTCGTCATAATTAGTTTCTTAAGTCGATATTGTTATCAGGTAACTAATAATATGATTGTTATTTACACAGCGGTTAGTAATTAAACATGACAAAATAAAGCAATTCGTCAAATCATAGGTTACGCTACGAACGAAACTTGTAAACTAAATAACACATAACAAGGATGGAGGCAGAGCTGTAATTCATTTACCGTACTGTTACGTAAGAACTCATATTTTAATAACATTTTACAATGAATAACGATGCTTTTGTATGAAGTTAACAGTAAGGAATAATGTAAACCCATACTTAGCTGAATTAGTACTAACAGGCATACAGGCATAGATGCGAAACTGCGTAGTGTTCTAAAAGCTGCCCTTAACCACTCGTACTGTATCTTCCAATATTTCTACAGCCAATGCCATCTTGCTGTATTGTCCCAGTAAGTTCTAATAAAGAGACCTTGGAAACTGCACAGATAACTATAACCTCTATTATATTTACATAACCATCGCATACTTGCTGTGTTGTGTACCCATGCAGCGGGTTATTATCATAGAGATACTGTATTAGTCGCAGGTGTTCACATCCGCTCAACGATGAACATTGCTTCTTGCTGACTCTATGGAAGTGTATAGAGGCGTCAATGTATAACCTTGCTGACTCTATGGAAGTGCATAGAGGCGTCTGAACGCTGACTGTTCGTGGCCCGAAAACAGTTCGTTGTCAATGTATAACCTTGCTGAGTTCTCAGGCCAATGTTTTATAACACATCCTCTACTAATGTCTTCAATGCCATTGTTGTGAACCCACTTGTGTAGATGTGTTATTAACACGAGCTGCGTCCACATTGATTGCAGAGGTCACCTGATTGTGGTTTAGACCAATATCGATGTTCCTAATTCGGTCCCCGTTGTTGCCTCATGAGGCCAATCTGAGAAATCTAATCTCTCAGCCCTCACGCTAAGTATTTATGTTTCTTATCGGGAACAAATAGCTCTATTATGTAGCCGCACCGTTGCTATTCGTGTAAGATTTTTAGACAAAATTAACTTGTTCCATATTTTTATAACGTGTAATGTATTTTTTATTTTATATTCTTTTTCAACGCAATGTTTTTTGTTCAAATTTACAAATTCACGGATAAGTTTAAAACTAACAACTTCATACAATTTTAGTGAATTATTAATAATGAGAGGTACATAGAATATAAAGTAAATAACACATGTACTGGTAAACTTACTTAGTAAGAATGGTTAATTGTAGCTATCAAGTGTATCTTAAGTATGTTTTAATTTTATAATCTCCTATATATATAAATGGAAACTATATACAAAGTTTTAAATGCAGCTAGCTTAGACCTCTAAGGCATAACTTTATAATTATTACAAGACAAATTAAATTGAAATGTGCGCAGAGTAATAGCAGTGTTGCTCACATTTAATCAAGGCTACTGTTGCCCTTAAAGTTTCGTTTCTCTAGCGGGCAAAGATACACTAAACACGGCCCAGTGAAGCAGGCACGATACCTTGAAATGGCCCTAATATCCCAAACAATACTTGGAACTATTTTAATAGCAACGCTGACCCCAATTAAATATAACGACATGAATTCACAGAACAAGATGACGCAATGGAAAGTGAAACATGAAGGTTACGTGGTTAGATTCCGCTTACCCTCAGCCATCTAGCACGTTTATATTGACTACGATACGTAGTAGTAACTGTTCTATTTATGTTGGGGTGCCTAGAATTCACAGTTGTCCCCTTCCGAAGAGTTTTTTCAGCTTTTTGTCCTCATTGTTTTCTTATCTGTATATCCACTGTCTAATCATTTTGTGTTTGTATTATATTTATGTTAAAATGTTGAGAGTTATCAATTCAGGGAATTTTATGCACAATCTATGTAATTTGTATTGCTTATAATTTAAGTAAAGCCGCTTTCATAGCAACACGGCAACACGTTTTTTCCGGACCGGCAGGTCACGTGAACCAATCAGAAGCCTGCCGTGCCTACCGGTCCGGCACGGCCGTCTCACATAACCGAACTTCATCTTTTGACGTCCTCCGTGTCTGCCGTGTGTGACATATACTCACACGTGACACTAGGCAGCCAATCCCGTCCTCGCTCATTCCTCCACGGCCTGAACCCGCGAAAAAGGAGCTCGTTGTTTGTGTTTGTAAATAGTTTGTTTGTTACACGTGCATAATGAATGCTGATACACTAATAACGTTAGTTTACGAAAGACCCATTTTATATAATGTTAAACACAGAGATTATATAAGGAAAAGCCTATCAGAGAGAAGAGTTGGATGGAAATTGGATTTGCCTTTGGGTCTGACTGGTACAAAACATGCTAGACAAAACCCAGAATAAAAACCCGAAATTTCATTTTTAGTAAAGAAGATTTAATTCATGTGTATTACAAGTGCAAACACTTTCGATTATAAGAGCGAAAAAAAAACGGATATGTTGGGGATCGAACCCGAGATTTTTTGGTGACAGCCGCGGACGCAGTCGTTGAGCCACGACGGCGGCTGAAAATTTGCAATCTTAATTGAGAGCTCTTTTGGCCGTTTGTAGGCCTAGGGCTCCAGGCCTACTAAAAATAGAATTATTGCTTTTTAATGGTGTATTTTACTTCACTCATCCATAACTTAATTTAATTGATCACTTTTATCCTGAATATACCTAGGAAATACGATATTTAAGCCCTGACATTCTTCGAAGCGTCCGTTTTGATTCTCTGTTGTCACTTTCATCCGTTCCGAGAAGAGATAGCGCTCGAGTAGCTTTGCCGTGTTGACGTGCAACTATGAAGAGCTATAATAATTACCGGACCACCGTGTCACGTTATACGGACGCACGGCACGTTTGCCGTGTTGCTATGAACTAGGCTTAAATTGTTTTCAATAAAATAAAAATCAAACAGTAGTCCGCTACCCCCTAGCGGCGCCTGTTTTTGGCAGGTTACAGTTCATTGCACGTTATTTTCCATAGGGAAACTCAAATCCATAGTAACAACGGACGACCCTAGGGGTAGGGGACGACCATGAATACGGACCATGTGTGTACATGATGACACTGGTTTCGAATCTTCATGCAACCCGATGTACGGGGAACTATAAACTGGATCATCACTCAATGGCCAACTGTTTGATCGCGTTCCGTGTATGTAAAACGTGACAAATATTAAGGCCTCCGATACGTTAACGTTATTAAAGCCCCGGTACGTTTACGTTACGTAGTGAGCAGTTACCACTAACAACAAAATGTAAATTTCTATAAACGTTTACTTCAAAACACGTAATTCTTGTTAGCGCTACACTTTGTTCATGTTTCATGTTGTGAACGTACGGTTGGTATGTTTGACTTCGTAGACGAAAGCTCTAAAAACAAAAAATGGCGAAGCGTTAACTCCTGTTTCCTCTGCGTCAAACCAATTTTCTCTCAAGGTCTGGCTCGCTTCGGGTCTGGGCGGGGTTGAGGGGGAGGGGGGCGTGGAGTGGCTGTGATAACTTGTAGACGATGTAATGTTATTAATGCACCCCAGTGGTTTGTGGAGACAGAAGTCATGTTTATTGCAGTCACTCTGTTCGCTGTAGTAGAGAATGGTTTTAGCTACGTCGACTTGTCCCACACCACAACACTCTACTGTCGCCGGTATCTTGGGGTTTGTGTGTACAATATCATAAACATAATATGTGCCTTGTCTCAATTGCGTACACTCCATGAAATAAGAATATTAATTTCTACAATAAATTGCATTTTCAAACTCCACTCAACCGTATTATTACCCATAATGTCAAAGGGAGACCCTTCGTTATTTTATATGATCTATATTCAACGACAAGTTTTACTCAATGAGTGTTTGCTCATTAGCAGAGATACACTTGTCTTAAACTCATACTTGCTCAATAATGCGTGCCGTGAGAACTGTGTGGAAAGAGGTTTTCCTGTATAAATGTGTGTTCGATGCGAAAAACTCAGGCATTATATTTTATGTGTTGATCGCAGACTTTTTATAGCACATTTTGGTGGTTTATTACATTTTGGGGGGCTATCGTTCATTGACTTGTCGGTTTCATAAATAGCTTCTCTCGTGAAAAGGCTCACATCAATTTCGTCAATATATTCATTGACGTTTTGGAAAACCATGACAGTTTTCTTTGTAAATCTATTTTATAAATACATGTGAGAATAATTAATAAATAAATAAGCCCAATGCACCATAGTCACCAGTTTGGCGCCTGAAATCATTGGCGTCTGATGGGGCGGGACTTGGCTAGACAGGAAATGGTGCTGCCTAAACGAGTTTACTGCGTCCCAGAAGATGCCAGTGCAAAACGACAGCAAAGAAACACATAACTCTTCATTCATTCAGAGGAACAACTTTCCAAGAAATCGTCGTCAACTGACGTTTACTTCAAAGAAAAGTAAATATGTGTGTGTACACAGGAAAATGCACATAGCAAAATGATGTTCTTCATTTTTTGTTGAAATGTAATTTGTATTTCGACATTTCTGGAAATTGTTTAGCATATTTGAAATAAAGTTGGCAATATTTGTGTGGTGTAAACTTGCACTAAAACAAACACAGACATTTTTAACTTACTACAAATGTAGGCCTATATGGTTGTTACCTTATATGGCTGTATGTCGAGCTTCCCTGCGGAGCCCCCAATGTCTATCGGTTAAATAGCTGCAAAATGCTTCACAACCTGACACAAAGTAAAACAAAATATGTCTAGGAATAGAGAATTTAGGGATATTTCTCATGAATGTTTCTATTTTCCAATATATTATTTACGTTTTCCTCCGTCCTGGAAAGATTCTGTTATATACACACTTTAGTAGAAGCTTTCAACTACGGTGGAAAATGGAAATAATTTAATGGAAAATAGAAACATTCATGAGGAAAAGCACTAAATTCTCTATTTCAAGACATATTTTGTTACTTTGAGTCAGTTGTAAAGCATTTTACAGCTGTTTAACCGGCTGAAATCGGGGGCTCTCGGGTAACTCGACATTCAGCCTTATCGTCTTGTTGAAAAATATTCAAATTACGTTAAAATTATATTTTTTAATGTTGAATTTCAAGAAAGTCAACGTTCACAATTTGCCTGAACACAGTTCTAAGTAAAAATTTTAACAAGCAGATTAGGCACTATTTGAAGAACGAGGGTTCATATTTTTGTGCGTTTGACAATTTATTTTCATTTTAGCTCAAACTTTTTTTTTTTTAATTGGACGTATTCACTGCTTCGCGGGAAACTGCTAAATTTATCTTGATTTAAGTGCAAAAGTAGCCTAACTATGATGACGTGAACACAACGATCTATAATGATATCGAGTACTGATTCAGTGATGTATATTCACTGGTATACGATAAATACGGCTTAGTATGACTTTTAATTGAGTGTAACTTCTGACTTTCAAATTATTCAACACTTTAGTATGTAAGCTAAATGTCACCGTTGCAAGTCAACTTGATTCTAATCGTGACGTGGATCATGCACATTGCATGTACTACACCAACTATGCTTATTAATTTTGTACTTCGAACACGAATCGCCGCAAAAAATTACTTCGTTGCAGGAAAAACGTGTTGACAGAAATAGAATTACCGAGTGAAAAAGGTGCCGGCTTGGACTACGAGGGTAAAAATAAATGCACATTTTGTTGAACGTCTCTTAAAGAGACATTACAAAATATAATTACACGTAACACCACTGCCCGCACTTTAATTGCAAATGACATTTTTATGAAAGAAGCACAAAATTTACTTATAATTTTAATTATTCTCGTTTTTTGTTGGCCACAAGTTCTCTTTCGCACTGTTTGCCAAAAACACTGACTAACGGCCTAGCAAGGAAATCAGGTTCATGACTCAGCCTCAGTACAGAGATGGATGGTTCTCGCTTTATTCAAAACTAAACACACCGACGTGTTGTAAGTTGTAACTGACGGGTTATTGAGTGAGAACTGAACACATAGACTGTAGACATGATATACACTCAATCTATGTCAGTATCAGCTTGAAACTTGTTGAAACTGTGGTTGCACTACTGGTTATACTCTACTACAGTAAGAATACTTAACACCGAATCGCGTGGTGTAGGTTGTTCACCTGCATTATGCATGTCGTGATGTCCTCTTGACGCCCATCCGAGCCGCATACGATTTGCTTCTTCTCAACTTGACATTAATGATTGCCAAGGTTTATTTTATGGATATACTCACTCCCCCCCCCCCCCATTCTTACCCCCAGCCAAATGATTACAGGTCAGAGGAAATAAGATATCACATTAACCAACCAAACACCGTTATTTCAGTACAACAATCCCACAGTCCGAATTCGTAGTCTACACATTGAGTACAGCACACAAAATGGTTCCTAGAACTTTTGTTGTATGAAATAAAATATATAAAACAGTCAGATAGGAACATTGGATTTTCATTGGTCTACGGTTACACAATGTAACTTTGGACCGTGTTCATAATCAGTGACTAAATGAGTCAACTCATTGTATTGGGTATACGAACACCCACAGCTAAGGAATTTGTTTTCTATGTATAAATAACACGGACAGAATGGGTAGTAACTACGGACTCGACGTCATCAAGGAACACGACCGAGTGAGTTGATTTAGAGTTTGCACTTACCGGTCTCTCCCCCAGGTTGCGCACGCGACAGTTCAGGAAGGCTGTTCCCCCCAGCTGAGCCGTCAGGTTAGTGATGAGGTTGTTGTCAAACACCGGATCGTTGCTAGTATCGCGAGGTTTGCCGGGTACTCGAGCCGGGTTCTTCTCGGTACTCCCATCTCCTTCTTCCGAATCTGAAACAAGAATCCGTTGCGTTACCATTTAAAAAGACCTATACATATTACATACTATACATTTTGTATTTGTTCCAAAGTCCTTAATGCTCTGTTATTGGGTAGAGTGCAACAAGTTCTTAAGGTGTTAGTAAATCAAACAACCCTACAATGGCTGTGCGCAAGGAAACATCTCAAAATGTGTGGTAATACAAACAAGGCACCATTATGGGCACCTATATAGGTGGCTTAGTGAAAACGTGCGTGGTGTTAGTTTGTTAGTAATAAGTTAGTTGGTTACTTAGTAAGTAAGTTAGTTAGTTAGTTGTGGCTAAGGGCACAAAGTCGCAGTTATTTATGCCCGATACTATAGTTATAGGTAAAGACAGTCATTTCTTAGATGACATAAGTAAGATTTCCTACTATATATTTTAATTACAATAGTATTTTAATGTGTTTAGAAATACTAACCGTAATTGTGTGTGATAGTTTTATTTAAAACCTCATCCGTTCTTTGTGTAGATAGACAACTTTTAGCTCGATTTCAAGCTCATCTAACTGTCCTGTAGCCATTTACCAACGAGCACAAAAAGCAACACTTTTTACTAGCCAGTTATTTGTGACGTATTTAATCTATCTCAACTTCCTTCAATCTAAATTCCTTTGAACGCGGGCCCAGCACGAGATTCTCTTTAACTTCTATATGATTTATTTAACTGTCAACTGTTGAGACTCAAAACAGACGTTTCTTTTTATGTATCTCACCGTATGTTTGAAGATGGTATTAAATTGCTGAAGATAAAACGATTCATGAAAAGCAATTACGAATGAAACATAACTTTTATCTTTATTACTTTGAGTCTTCTTTTGAACATGAAAGAATATCATGAATTTAGATCACATTTCTTTTTAGGACGTTATATGTGCCATGTTGACTTTCCTTGTGCTGCTAATTTCAATTTAGATATGAATTTTTCTTCGTGATTTCACAGGCTATGCAAAAATAAATACCTTCATGTTTTGTCATTCACCTTACCCAAATTCTAGACGACTAAATTGGTTATCAATATCTTTATAATTTGTGTTTTTATTCCTTTTGCCATTATTGCCCTGTATTATGTCCACTGAGTACCATTAAATAAAAGGCACCTGTGGTCTACATGACGATGCCTATTAACCTGGTGCTCCAGGTTTTAAGGCGTAGAGATGCACAAGAGTACATGGTTTTAAAATTGGGCTTGAAAATAGTGTTTACATAATATTTGCTTAACACCCAGCACGTTCGTCATTCGGAATGGCAAATAAATAGGAAATCGTAAGTGCTGATTTAAAATCATGTGTAGCCATATTTTCCGCATAGGAGGTTTCAGTTGACATTCTAGCTCCATCCCAAACTATAGCATATTGTAGTAAATATTTGTCCTAGAGCTTTACAAACAAACATCACATTTCTATACGTGCACATGGCCACAAACTGTAAAACACAATCAATCTACTTCGAATACATTTAACTGAAGCAGCAACTTGTTTATTCCACATTACTGCCTATCCCAAAATAATATCCAAATACGTCATATTATCTTTTGCTTCAAATTCGTAACACTGACATTTACCCATACACACAGTAATATTATATTGTATTATTTTCATGGACTTTACATATGTTATCTCTGTATTATTAAAAGAACACACGCTATGCCTGATTCTCTCCGCCAAAAAAGCAAGATTCGGAAATAAAACTTGCCAAAGAAATCCGTCTTGCAGATCATGTCCGACCGTTTGGTGGAATCGATAAGTTTAAATTTGAATATATTTGACGAGGCTGTGGCATTTTGCACGAAACTAGAATCGCTGTTCTTACTTCGTCCGTCTCACATCTAGCATCATCTGTACGATAAACGCTCACTGATGTCATCTGCATCGAGTCTACCGCAGTCTTGAATATCAAATATGGGCTCGTCTCTCCACATTCGTCATAAATATAGACGATACAATTTCAGCAGCGCATACCGCAATGCTTCAAGGTTATCTCCGGAGGGCTCGAGCGAGACCGACCTCAAGGGAGCTTGTATTCAGATTCCCTAAAACTTACTTACGTTTCGAGAAGATTAGGTGCCAGAGTTTACGGGGCCTTTTACGCTTTTCACTGATGGGTTTTGGTTTGGAGTGTACAAAAGGTTTTCAGTATAAACAAAAAATGTCAACAAGAACATCCCCAAACAGGATAGCTATGTTGTTTCTTCCAAGGAGATTTTATCCAAGTTGATTAAACTGTTGCCACATGGCAGCTTTTTCTGTGAAATAGGGACAACGTAATAAAGAACAAGAAAACGCATTTGTGTCTGAGTCGCAAAACATCGTGTTCTGTGAAGTCAAGGGGAAGACACATGACGGATATAACCTGAGGTATGAACCAGACTGTCTACCCCTAGAGGAACTGAAGGATCGCACTGATTGACCGAAAGATGTTGGAAAGACCTGGGTTCGATAACTGCCAGCAGCAGTCGATGCTTGTGAAACGGTGTGCTGAAAGGGGTGGACGATAAGAATTCTTACAATGTACAACTTGAATTCTCAAACATCCATTTTCAATCAATCAAAGAAACAAATATAACACATTCCATCAACCACTATGTTCAGTTTGACTTTGTGACGTTTATCAAGCACAGGTTTCTAAAATTCCGTTTGTATTCTGATGGGAAAATATTGGTTCCTTTATGAAAAAAGGTAACCGTTAGATACAGACTGAATAAATTCACAAAAAACATATTATAAAGAACTCTTTGAGAGGGTTTTGCTAGAAAGGATGCCCCTAAAACTATTTTAAATCAGACAATCAACTGCTAACATGACGAAAATATCGCTTCACTCGAATACATCACATTCATCCCCAGCAAATGTTTACCGCGTTGTTCAATATATACCCCCCCCCCTCTCCATCAGCATCTATATGTGAATAGGTCGGCCTCAACCCTGATGATGTCGTTCAACGCGTTGTGATTTATGATGTCACTCTCACAGTATTTGCAGACTGAATATGTTTGTTCCCTGCGTTTCAGTGGTGGCTCGGCCGCTACAACAATACATTCGAACGAGCTAGATATAATGTTGATTAAGCTGTGAGCTTATTCAGGTTTTATCTAATTACGTTACATGTGATCAAGACCACACAGTTCAGTAATAACCCATTGTGAAACAGTCATTTACCCTAAATCGGAGCAATAAATTAATATTTAAAAAAGGTTTTGAAGATTAAAATCAATAATAATATCAGTGATAATATACTCATTTGTCGCAAAGCTAAACAAAACAAACATTTTTATGGTTTAACTGTCATTTGTACGTATTTTAATATAAATATAAGGATACTTGTTTTCGAAATGATGATAAAATGTAAAAGCATGGGCTGATGTATTAATCAGTTGGGTAATGTATTTGGGATTGTGATAAAAAGAGTAAAATGTAGCTTACATAGTCATTAATGTAATGTGAACATGCAGATAAATGTGATTTCATTGCAAACGAAGAGAATTAAAGGTGTTGGTGGAGGTGCCGGGTTAAGGCTCGTGACATTTAATTACTAAATTCACACGAATTTAACCTTTTTTGTATGAATTTCTTCAGAGAACTAAATAATATTTTAAATGTGACAAGTATCCACTATGACGGTACGAAACACTAAACGATGTATTTTATAAGAATCAAATCTTATTTTCTAATCGTCAAAGTTTCATCTCCATTGTTAAAATAAATGTATATGTATTGCATTTATTAGTATCACTTCTCCATAAATATTTAAGTATTGAAACATTTAAGATTTAATATGAAGTTCTTACGAAATCACATATAAGGCTTAATATTGTTGTCTACCGTTGTCATGATATGGATGGTTGCGACCTCACACGAGACTTTCTATCTAGCTACCTAATTCGAGATTAAATGTCTGCTGTTATTTATTTATCGTATTGCCTATTTAATCATTCAAATACTTTTATTTATGAATAGGAAGGTTAAGTGACATAAAGTTCGTAACACTTAACGCTAAACGCGATCTAACGTTAGCAGCAACAGTTGCAGTACCAGCTTATAAGAAGCTAAGCAGCTTAGTTTGCAGTAGAAGCTTGAAATATGCAATCCCTGGGTTACAAACAACCCGCTTTCCGTTGCAGATTCCATGGACTATAGCATTGTGAAGTCACGTGCTAGATCTAGGGCTATAAGAAATATTGAGGTGTTGATAGGGAGAGAAGACATCTTTACTGACCATTACTTATATATGTCTGAGATTATACATGAGATGGGATCGTTTTTTTACGATTAAAACAGTGACTATTATTAATTAATTAAGGAAACTATAAAGCCAAGACATTGTATGTTTGACGTTTTTTTACAGATAAAAACGAAATTTAACCGTTTTTCTTTATACCAATCACCTCTTACGAGATATATCGATTTTGAAAACCCCTGGGGACGGAATTTGGCGTTAGAATAATAAATTGAGCAAAAGGGTACACCAGCGTGCACCTAGAGTAATCGAGACATAAAAGTTATTCTGGCAATCGTGGAATGGTTTGTCTGCGTTGTGAAAATATTACGGATGGGATAGTAGATCGAAATTGAGACGGAAGGAAAGTGAGATTGGAAAGGGTTGAGGGGGGGTGGGGGAGGGAGGATATTTCCTTTCCGATGGCGATATCGTGTGAATTTTATCCTTGTAACACTCGATTTTCTTACGCTCTTTTTTTGTACCCGCATAGTTATATTACTTCTATTGATGGTTGTGTATAGAATAAAGCCATCACTCAGTATCTATATCCCTTTTCTTCCTTCCAACAAAACATCGGTTTGAAGAGGCATATCTGAGCGTTACAATGTGTGAGGTTGACGTGAAATTAACAAAGTGCAACCAATAGACATTTTAAGGAATTACACTATCAGAACGATATTTTCAACTTTACTTTTAACTTTTAGTGTGAATTAAGACGAGGTACCTTATCTCTTGGCTATATCCACGGTTTATAATCGTTATATTTGGTAAGCGGGCTGCCAGTCAATTATAAGTATATATCCCACTCACATTTACAATTACCGATGTACGCACAATTATTAAACCTTATAAAGAAATTGATATTAATACTAGTGTATCAGCCACCCGCTATGTCAAAGCATTCAGCTGTAATGCATACTTGTAAATGCACGTTGATAGTTGTAAGAAAAATCACATATTACAGTGTAACACGTTGAGTACAGTAACGTGAAATATTTCTAATAAAGACAAAGTTGAAAAAGGAATTAATGAGATGCTACAATGTTAACGCCATTTTGCCGTTAAAACCAAAACAAAACTGAAAGTTTGAAATTATCTTCTCGCATATACTTTGAATCATCACATTAAAAGTTGAACCTACGCAATGTAGCAGTCAACCTTGTAAATCACTTTTATAACCAACAAGGCATAAAATAAATAAATACGTGCGTGGGTATTCGACAACGAAGTTTGCCCGTTGTGAGAGAAGTAATATTGGACCGTGGGCTGATCCGATGCAGTCTTCGTGCTTTATTTGTCCAACATGCTTTTAACAATCTCATATTACATCTTTCTGTGGAGATATCCATCTGACATTTCGTATTTTATATATGGACTCCTGCAACTGCTCGTATTTTGCAGTAGATACCGTGTATTTGTTCACTTAAGAGAGGTTCCATATTTCCTCGTTTTTTGTTTAGATATGATTGTGATATTTGACTTAGGGGTTTATTTTTATAGAAGTCCGTTCACGATACATTGTGTGGTATTGAATGAGGTATTAAATAACGGTTGGTAAGTTGGTAAGAGGTTCCCATTATTGAGTCACATGGTGAACGATTCGAGCACATAATACAAACGCGTCATCAAACAGATAAAGAGAAACCCAGAACGCTTTGTCCGTGGTTATTTGATGAAACACGGTCACTTGTTTGGGAATCCTGTGAGTTAAGAAAGAAGTTTTCTTTTCCATACGCTTGATTTACACATGTCAGCTAGTCTACACTAAATTCGACCATTTTATTTCTGTTTTTGCTCAATTAACAATTTACTATAAACTTTATTATTTACGGTATATAGTCATTATTTTCCCCGTCTTATTGTTTGGCTCGTTAATACATTAAATTCGCAAAATATTATCTTAGTCAAAATTAAATTTAGCATTTTTTATTTTAAATTAATTTCTTACATTTTAAATAACTTTCGAAATGTGCATTTATACGATATAATACCATAATGCTTGATCACAAATAACTTCATTTGCAATAATTACAGATCTTAACACAAAATTACACTTCCGATTGTATTTTATGTTATAAAAAACCGCTGTCTACTACAACGACTGACATCAGTGATGACAAAGTACAAACGAGACTAAATGACTTCTATCTACATCACATCACACAGAATTCAGATAGCTTATTATAGGCTACTCAGAAAACAAAAAAGCCAATAAAATTTCCATGACATAAACGTCAATATGACTTAAAATAATGACACGTTTTGCCTGATAGAATGATTGACCGCTGCTACGTTGCCAGCTCGTTTTCTTATGCCACTCATGCTTTGATTGACAAATGACATGGATTGAACAATCAAACGCTGGGGTGGATATTAAGTGGTCAGTTACAACTCACAGCATCGGCCAATCTTTCGCTATTTTATTTGTTTTACTAAAACTCTTATACGGAAAGTTGAAAGAAGATTCTGCCACAGGTATCCCCATGACAGATTTGTTCAAAGTGTCATTATTAAAATTCCTAGGAACATCCTAGGACGGAAAATTTAAAATTATACTGCGTGGTGCCCGAAACTAAACGAGCATTTTTTATTCATATGACTACAGAATATTTCCACCATAGGTTCGCATTGTTTTCTTCACAAGCGATCTTTCTTGGAATGCGCTATTCTCAAAAAGCTTTATTTTTAATTAAAATTTTGATTCGGAAGAAGCTCTTCATTAAAATTCCTAACCATAAGGCGACCGCTATCGCGATTGATTCTCCGCCCTTGTGAATTCCATTTCAACTGGTACAGCTCACTTCAAAATGCTCTGCAACAATCGTGCACTCCATACTGCAACTCATCTTTGTAAAAATATTTACATTGTTAATTACTATATACAGTACAAATACTTTCCTAAATTGGTGTAAAATACTAAACAAATAATTAAAGAAGTAATGTTCTAAGTTATGGCATTATTTAAACGTAATTGCCAGTTTAGCTAATTCATTTCCTTATTTTTAAGATGTGTATTTTAGTGTATGATTGTAGTTTTGTATTACAAACATTGAGTTTTTCTCTATATAGTACGGCAGTCATTGTTAGTACTTGCCTTAGATATATATAAATAACATAAACAACTTTATAACTAGGATTATATAATACACATCAGCTGATATCAGGCATCTTATTTCTTTGGGCCTGAACTTCATATTACAAACGAGACGGTTCATTATTAATTGTAAATCAATTAAATAAGCCTATTGTTACAAATTTTCTTGTAGAAGTTTGTATATCATGTCCGTTTAGAATGAGCGCCAAATGTACTGTATGGTGTGTTATTACTCCCACATTCTTATGTTCTTACAATGCAATAAAGTTGGACGTATGTAGGAATGTACACATGATACATTAAAGTCAATATATACCATAGATATTTTGCCGTAGTGCTATACATGAAAACATTATTGTGTTATTTCTTGAACGCTTGTCTATTGTAGTTTCTATCAAAAATAAAACACAACAGGAACGCGTTTATTGTACAAATAGTTTATGTATCCAATAACACTTCAAGAAAAAAGTTATAATTGGCTTGCGAGAACTACGCAATAAAGAAGAACATGAGATATTAAAACAAGACAACTTGACAATGTTTCTCGCAGACAATCTCGTCTGATATCAGAAATTTCTGGCAAGACTTGGTAGGATACTCTCTACCGAGCTGGCTATGTCAAGGGTATTGCGTGGGCTGGTCCCGACCTGCTGCATTCTCTAGTAGGACAAGAGTTCAATGTAAGGGTTAACTAAATTCTTCTGGAAGTAGAAAACACTCTTCCAATGTGATTCCAACAAATTTGTAACACACTTTCATACACAAGGTGTGCGGATTTGAAACATAAACTAATTTTACTGTCACACATATTTCTTGATTACTTTATTTATAAACGTGTGTGTGCAAAGTTCCCGTTTACAAACTTATTTCTTAATACCTTAAAATAATGTCGTCGAACATTCCCTCTGTTTCTTCCAACCATCAAAGTGACGTATTGCACGTTATTGCAGTAATATATTGTTGTGCGTTAAATTAATTCAATCTCTTGTGACCAAGTGTACTGTATCTACTATGTTCCTGTACATTGTGATAACACTTCTTACAGCCTAGATGATATTTTGGCCACGATACTAATCTACACGATTAGTGGGTGAAAGATGGAACGTCCATGTGACATCCATGCCCAAGCCGGGACTTGAACCTGGAACGTAACAACCACGGTCTGTCAATCAACCACCTCTACCACAATGCATCACTCCCTATATAACCTGCATTGTCATACGGCTTTGAATGTTAGCAATTCAATTATGACGCGCTAGAAATGAATACTTGAATCGTAGACTTTTTTTTTACTAGACAGGAATTTACTAGACAGGAATCCCACTTATTACATTTGTTTCTACATTTTTCATTCTAAAATGTTTGGAATGTGACAAAACATTTGAATGCTGAATGCATGTGGTTAGGTCATGTGCTAGAATATGCTCTGCAGCTAAATAGAGGTAGATTCAATATATGTCAGCGACTGACATAGCTCTCCACATTTACGTTTATGTTTACGTTTACGTTTATGTTTACATTTTCGTTTGCGTTTACGTTTACGCTTACGTTTACACTTATGTTTATGTTTACGCTTACGTTTACGTTCACGCTTATATTTGCGTTTACGCTTACGTTTTCGTTTACGTTTAAGTTAAAGTTAAAGTTTACGTTTACGTTTATGTTAACGTTACGTTAACGTTTGCGCTTAATTTTACGTTTAAGTTTACATTTGTAATGTACATTTGCGTGTGTGTGGGCCAACTAAGAGCGCAACCGCTTACCGTCAAAGTGGGAGTGATCAAAGTCCTCGTACTTTGAGAGGTGTATCGACTCGTTGAGGGTCCAGAAACTGTTCTCGTGCAGATATGTGTTCGTATCCGGATGAAGCATCGAGGACAGGTTTCTCGTTGGAGTTATCTCGTTATCTGAAACAACAAAGCAAACGAGGTTAACTTCGAGGCTTAAAATGAAACACAGGAATAGTAGGTACCTTTTATACTATGTTATAACGAAAGCAATCAATGAATAGGATGGTTAGAATTAAAATGTACCAAATAATCAAAATCATATTTATTTCATTATTTCCAACCATTTTTAAATTGATGCCTATGTAACGATCACTAGAGTTACCAAGGTGGAAATAATGCAATTTAATTATTTCTCTTAAAAGTTCACTAAATAAACTATAAATCTCTGTCCGTTTCATGAAGTCCTTTATGACAGGTTTGATCGGATAAACAGTTAAAACCCCCTTCTCAATAGTATCTCAGTACCTTCTAGAAGAGTCACATTCTATCCGTGTAGTAGTTACTTTACCACGGCGACTTGAGTTGTTGCAGCCACGAGGCACATCATAAATCTCCTGATGGTCCCGATATTCCCCACTGAAAATCAATTCTTTTATGTAAATGGGTCACCAATTCATCGTCATTGATTTCTGTTACCATCTTCTGAATCTTTCGTTCGCCTTTCAGCGCTCTGCCGGGGACAAAGTAAACACTCTTACAAGGGTTTTATTATTTCTTCGTCACGAAAATAAACCTGTCGCCCGAGGTGCTGACTAGGACGTAAAATCAAATTGATTCCTTCATGATACAATCTCAACTGTCTCCGTTTCCCGACTGAACAAGCGTTTGATAACGCCAGTCGTAGAAACGGAACGCAAAAAGTAGTTTCACCCTGCGGGCATCGCTTGACCCAGTCAGGAAGTGTAACGCAGTGGAGCGCGACGTCGCTAAAGCTGGCGTCTGTTATTACCACGACAGACGCCGTCCCTTGATCGCAATGATGATAACAGTCGGCTTGGAGGCGGGAATGGCCGAGCTTAGTCATGGTTGGCTGGATCGACTAACAGATAAAATTATGTTCTGAACCATCCTTGACATATTTTTTGTGGGAAATACTTGGGCCTCTTATAGAAATGCGTAGTGCGTAGTTTGTGTTTTTGAATAGCGTAGAAAGAAATTCTGATGTTGATATTTTGTAAGCTTTAGTGTGGTTATACTATAGACTGGTTATCTTACAATTTATAACGCCAAAGAACGCTGGTACTCTAAAATATGTTATATTTCATAATATTCCAGTACTTGAAATTGTAAATAAATTAATTAATATAAATACATTTGTATTTATTGTCCTGCTATGCCTACTCAGTTAAACGTTAAGCTACTTAAGTTCGGTGGGGGACACTATCTAATTTGTTTACTATGACGACTCCAATGTTACCTGTTACTTATTCGCCGATAGAGTGTATCATAAGAATAAATGTAGGTTATGTCACTTTCCAAAGTTAAAATCCCAACCCAAACGGGGAATCGAACCTAGAACGTCTGCATAAGATGCAGGGATTATACGCGTATTATGTGAAATCTGCTCAATTTGTCACTTATTCTATCAATATAATAAGTTTACATTACATCACCATCATCATTGGCGATAAGTCACCAAATCATAAATGTGACAGGTTTACCGTGTAACCTGGCTATAACCTGTATTTTTATATGTAACGTTAACTTTAGCATGCAAATTCAACCCTAGTTTACTTAACTTCGATTACCACAAACATTCACGTATATAATATATTATATTCAAAACAGTTAAAAGAGACAAAGATTTACTGATTCTCCCTATTTGTAAACTTACAATCATTTTAATCCCAATTATTCCCCTGAGCTTAAAAAGGATAGATTAATAATTCAAGCAAGGAACGTGTTTCAATACACTTTTATGCTTATTTGCAGGTACTTCCTGAATGGAAGTTTACTTATCGTTCATAAGACAATATAATAATAATGTTTTGTGAGTAATAGGAATGAGAGACATTAATAAAATATAAGCCTACTATTCAAATTAAGTAGCAAACTGAGAAGTGTACAAGAAAGGATTGTCTTGTGTATCCTGGGAATACAAAGAGATGTTCCATTTATTTATATTATATTTTTCCTCTAAAAGCATGATAATGGATGAGTGACGTTGGAATGAAAGTAATTTTGAATTCAACGGATATTTCTCTTTTACCTCATTTCATTTGATAAACACAAGAAAATTGAAATAAGCTAGAAATTCTATATAGCAGGGTTTATAGTCTATAATTAGCGTTTTTAAAATGATCTGTTACTACTTAACGATCGTGAAATGTATTTTGTTTTATGTTTGTTTAGGTGGACATGTCACCACTTTTTTTAAGACTAAAAAGTGGTATAACTTTGTCAAATCTTTGTATCTCCAATGTATTTTAACTAGCTTAGCATGTCGTGAATATGTTTACAGTAACAATTATAGCGCATTTGAGCTCTTTTGTTTGTTTAAGTGTGAATTAATTAAAAGTCAACGAAAAACAATGAAATTGTTGGTGTGGAGGATCCGTATTTAAGTTTTTAAGTACGATGCAACACGTCAGTACTACTCGATACCTAAATATGTATACATATAATTATTTATGTAGTTGTTCCTGCTTTGTTTCTGAAGCTTCCTTGAAGTACGTCAGTTTCACCTATGCGCCCCTAATCATATACATACTGGGTAAATAAGTATATTTCGATAGTGTTTGGTACATAAAGTATGAGGGCTTTTTTTAGGACTAAACCCTAACATGTCCTTATGACAATAAACCCTCAGAGAAACCTTCAGTCAGAATTACCGGTGGTGAGAACGAACCTGAAGGAATCGTTGTACAGTAAGTAGCATTGGCTTGGATTAGTTTCGCATTCTACCACTGATCAGCCTCCATCACTGAATGTGGGTTGAAATGGCGGATGGCCCACTAGCGTTTCGATTTAACACAATTTACAATCGCAATATGTTTGTTTTGAATTCACACACGAACCGCTGCAAGCTAAGCTACTCCTGTGATTGACATGTACATATCTAATTAATCAGTGGAGTAGTAGGCAGGACAAAGTAGGTCAAAGTTATGGTGTGATATTAAAATAAACAACACAAAATACGTGACAAAAAGATAATGAGAACAATCTAATCTATTTCGGTCAAATTGCAATACAAATTAGAAATAACTGAATTGAAATGTAATAATCTAAATTTGATTAAACATGTTTTGAGACTAATATAACTTAACTAAATATAATAAATTATCAAATCAACGTTTAACATGTGACTTTTGTTGCGGCAAAATTTTGTTTCCACATATATATTACACCTTACGATGAAAGAGTTCTTTGTGGACGTACTCCGTTCTAAATAGAGGTTTATCCCTAGAGTAGAAATGTTGTACCTCATTGCTTAACGAATCAAAGGCGAACTATTTAAAAACAAACAACAAACTCTTTTGGTAGTATTTTGAATGTTTGATGTAACCGCTTAACTCTGTTAACCTGGCTACTTATGAGAACGCATTCATCACTTGTATACAAGAAGGATCACCTGTGGCCTGTTGTAAGTATCTCAACGTGCGTGTCAAAGCATAAAGAGAAAGGTTCACTTCACTTGGTTCACTTGGGCTGATTAAAATACTGCGCTATGAAGTTCTTTCATTGGCTCACGTATATTCCCAATCCAAGCTTTTCTCGATGGGAGAAATTGGCGTCGTGTCGTTTGGACCCCCCCCCCCCCCCTCCCTCACGTAGAGGTGTATAGAGCGTGGCTATATTTGTGTTGGAGATTGTGTTTGAGTTGGGACCGAGTTTGAGTGACAATCTCAAAGACTCATCAAAACTACCTCCTTCATAACACCAGGCAGTGTGGGCCCTCTGGGGATCTGCCATACCGGATATACGCGGCAGTACAACACATTAATATCATACAAGACTCCGGAAAACCACTCTGAGTGCCCCTCGAGGTTCGAAAAGCGAAGGTGGAAAAACAAACAATTTTCCCTCTTGGACGTTAAAGCAGCTTTTTATCTACGTTTATAAAAATTTGAAGCTGTTTTACATGCAAATTCCATATTGTCTTTAATCTCATGCCAAAACAAACAGCTTTCGTAGAAGACACTTTCTAATTATTTTGTTGCTCGTATGCATACTTGTTTTTATAAATTCCCTTTAGAATAAATTAGTGTTATTCAAGGGGTGGTCAACAGATAATGCACTCCCGGTGTGGTAAAGCGAGGTTCGTTAGACTATGTTGCACTTCCTACGGTTACAGCGCTTTGATCCCCTTGGCCTTAGGTAGCAGAAACAATACTCGTATGGGGTAACGTTCAATCACATTCTATGAAGAAACGGTCTTTTATTTTACGTTTTGCTTTTATGAATGTTGAAATGTAATAATACATTTTTCGTGTTTCACTCAAAATATCATTTAAACAAGAGTAAATAATTTCCGCTTCTGTTTGGTCGAGTAAACATCTTTGTTTTGTAAATGTTCTCGGCGGTAGATTCTCTCGATTAAGACCATCGAATAAATCTCTCACTTTTTACAGGTTTAAAATACGCTTGACGTCACTTCGCCCACAACTTGACAAAAAGTTTTACCGCACCGTTGGTGACACTGCGTAGTTGTCGTCTGCATTGGACGGGCTTCCCTCTGTGATAGACTTGCTCGTTCAAAACAAAGCACTTGACAATAGCGCCGAGTGTTTTCTCTCACGTATGAGGTACATTGCCAATAAAACCAGGAGAAACTAAAAACGATATTGTTGTCAACGCTCAACTTTGAAATAACAAGTTTCAAAGAAAATGATAGAAATACTGAAAAATAAATTAATGGAAACATGTTTTCGTAATAAATAAAGACAGTTCCAGACAAATTTTTCCTAACGAAACTTGAGATGAGTGAACGCATATCTGGGTATATAATGCAATGTTCAAACATAAAACAAAAACAAATCTTTGGCATCGCATTTAAATCAATATCACGTTCAATGTTAAAGTTAAAGAAAACCACCAGGCCGAAGTGTTTCTATTATAATTTGATAATTATTTTCACAAATTTAATCATGTGTATTTATTCAAAGGCAAACATGGCAAGTTGTATGAGTGTGTTACATATAACAGTTACCTCTTTGGTGCTCGTTTGAAAAATAAACCACTTACTCACGCGTATTATCTACACTGTCGTCGCTGTCGGGCTTATAAGTTACTTTACTAGGCCGTGTTTATTTGTAATTCCTAATATAATTGTACACATTTCCATACGGCTGGTCTGAAACGACCCTTTATAAACCTTGCACACCTGTGACGCCTTACACACAAATTGTGTTGTAACCATCCCAAACAAACCCCACTTTAAACGTCTGCCTTTGGTTTAGACATAAATATGCCGCAGGATTTACAATGACATTCTACGCTTTGGGAAATTAAAGTACAAATTACAGATATGAACAGCGGCAGCATTTTGTTGAGAGCGTCCTGTGTTTGTCTTGTACGTATACGTGCTCGGTAACAACCTGCTGGCCCTTATTTAACATAACGAGTTAAGACCAGCAGACAACACAAAAGCTTTGCAGCCTACGATTCATATTAACATGGCGTTCTTTACTTGTAATATTTATATTCTCAACAAATAAGGAAAACGTAGTTCTAGATTGATCCCACTTTCAGTCGTTTGAATAAAATCCGTATTGTGAATTCCCCGGAATTTCCTGGGCCCAGATTCACAAAGGTGCCTAAGTGCTAAGACGTCCTAGTTTAGGCAAATCTTAGTGATATAAATCACCAATATGTCGTTCTGCAATGTTATAAAGATAAAATATAGTAAAATATGAACAATTTAACTAATAATATTTGATTTGTGAATGTGTATTAATACCTAGACATAATTTATCTTGATTTATATAGCTAGGATTTGCCTATCTTAGGACAACTTAGAGTTACGCATCTTTGTGAATCCAGGCCCTGGCGAGTAGAAGACCATAGACTGCAAATGAGCCTGCGAAGGAAGTACCAGTCTCCTGTGCAAATATTGAAATATGTGCCTTGTGGATTTAGATGGCAACACTTCTTAGACAGTTACAGATTGCACGCAACCATTTTAGTGGCGAACATACATTTGCGTGAGTAATTGAAGTAGTGAATACACGATTTATTTAGGTGACTTTATCGTACAATCCTAATTATATTTCACTATAACACTTAAAACTAAAAACACACGAAAACAACAACGAATACTTGACTCAATTTTCAAAATTAAATTATGAGATCATTGTCAGTGTTCAAACTACGTCATTTGAAATCAGAATGTCATCATTCAATTTGCAACAACTTCTACTTGGTGTATCTAAGTGCGTAGTGGGGTCTTGTATAGATATTGTTATTGCTATATTGTTGTGCATTTACCCAGTCTGTTCAAAGTACAAGCAAACCTGCGGCATCAAATTATTTGCTGCAGATCTGAGCTATTTAGGGTTGATATACATAAATACGTCGATCGCCCAGTCTCGCTATGATACTCTATGCTATGTGTTATATGTTACATACCATATGCTGTATGCTATATTATACGCTATGCTATGTGCTTCATGCGGTATGCTATACGCTATACGCTATATGCTATATACTCTATGCTATGTGCGTGTAAACGTGTGCGTGACTATCTTGATTCAATAAGTCTACATGCCATGTCGTAGGTCACAGGGCCAAACGCCCCCTGCCGAGCACCAATATTTGACAGCATTGAGTGGAAGATTATACATCATCCTTGGACGACCGATCGGTCTTCGTCAAATTCATCCTCAATATCAAGTTACCCAAGGATCCCTTCTAGCTTTCGTTGGCTAACCTACTGTGTTTGATAAAACCATCACGTTTAAGATTATTTTTGCCTTATGTTGATTTACGCTAATTTTTGCTAATTGGTTACATTTATTTAAAAAAAATTACCACTGAACCTTTCATATTAATCGTAAGTATTTGAGTTAGCAATACATGTTGAGTTGAGAACAATCTGGAATCACATGGCGTTCGTAAAAGGATTGTGCAAGTGTCAGTTTTGTCACAAAACAATACAAAAGCGTCCGTCATTGGCTAGAGGACCGTGACCAACCAGCGATCGGTGTTTCAAATTGGGGCTCCCTGAT
The DNA here is from genome assembly GCA_945910005.1 of Isoperla grammatica. NCBI lineage: Eukaryota > Metazoa > Arthropoda > Insecta > Plecoptera > Perlodidae > Isoperla > Isoperla grammatica. The sequence goes on along the minus strand of OX246738.1, from coordinate 48,017,070 downwards.
TGGCTACGAATCACTCGCCTATGACGGAATCATCGGTAAGGCTTGAACCCTCCCGATCCGACAACTGAGCGACCGGACTGTTTGCAGTAGTTCGTTATGTGATCAGTTTCTTCCAGGCGACCAACCGACGACCAGAGGATAAAAAATTCTGCCTAATACAGTCCGGTCGCTGGGTCGCTGGGTCGCTGGGTCGCGGTCGCGTCTAGGGTATTGGTTGACGAGCTGAAACGAATAGATTATTTATGTGACAATACTCTTCTAACATCGCACAATCGGCCCAAAACATCCCAGACAACCACATTTAATCACAGTTTAATAGTCTGCCACTTCAATGCTATCGTGGCTGATTCTTCTATTTACAATCCTTGCCACATTGTAGTAATTTGGTAAATAAGAGTTCTAAATCAGCAAAACGGTCTAGTTAACTTGGTTTTTTATGTGGAAAGCTTTTATTGCAGTGGTAATGTCGCGTGAACCAATTAGATTTACTGTTATTGACTCGACCGAACAATAGTGACCAGGCTGGGCTCGGAGCGATAAAAACACTCTATGGGAAAACTATTCCTTTATTTCGGTTTGTTTCACGCGAATTCTTTGCAAATAGGTTTTCGGGTGGAGCATTTTCACAAAAAAATACTTGTGGTTTTTGAACTAAAAATAAGTAGTATTTAGTGTATAAATGCTTTTGCTCGTGTGCGTTTCAACTTAAACCTGTGTTTTAGGAAGTGTTGTAACATTCTGAAGGAGTAGAACCGAATAAATCAGCCATTGAATTTATAATATTGTGTGGCTAGAATTGTAGAAGTGTGATTTAAATTAAGAATAAAGTAATACCAAAGCCAACAAACAAACGTTAGAGCACGCAACAATCATATAAAACTAAACCAATCCTAATTATTGTTTAAAATACGTTAAAAGAATCAAGTGAACGTAAATGCTACTGTTTGGACACTTTTATATTCGTCGGGCGTGATGTTTGGACACTTAAATTAAGACGCCGTTAGATAGCAGCATCAGCTACTTCTTTAGAATTGTTTATTGCCGATAAAGGAGTTGGACGTCGCCGTTTGACGGCCCCATGCCAACGTCGTGACTTTTGTCTGGTCTTGTGTATACAGTATCCATTAAACGTTCAAGTTCAAAGATTACAATTTCGTATTGAATTTAATTCCGCCAAGTATACTTCAAGCTTTATTCATTGGTCCTCCGGGCCGGATACTTATTGTGTTTTCCGGCGTGTGTTTATTGCGGTATTCAAGCGTTGTTGTAAGAATTGTATACTTTAACCTGGTCTAGCGTGCGTTCCCATCTTCGCCAGGATGGACGCACTCCTTGCCAAAAAACGTGTTGTGAAGGCCAGCGTGACGCGGCTCGAAACAGCAGTGAGCATAATTGGACCCAGTGACGTGTCAATAATTAGCATTCACAAGGGTAGGGTGGATCAATTGTCGACGGACATTGATCGCCTTTTAAACGACATAAGTGTTTATACAAGCGAAGAAGAATTTCTCGAGTTTGAAAATGAACTCAGCAGTGTTTTTAATAGGTTAGTGTTCCTGCGCGCCAAGCTAATGGACCTAACGGTGAGCGACGAGACAACATCAGCATCGACCACGTCTGCCCATGTCCACAGGCCTAGCGAGGTAAGACTACCCAAGCTACAGTTACCATCGTTTAACGGTAGTTTACAAACCTGGTTGTCGTTTCGAGACCTGTTTGAAGCTGCAGTACACAACAACAATAACCTGTCAGGGGTGGAAAAGTTGCAGTATCTTAAGGGAGCACTTCAAGGTGAACCGTCTGCACTTCTGCAGTCCATACCGCTAACTAACGCTAACTATAGTGAGGCTTGGGATATTTTAACGTCACGCTACCAGAACACGCGTGAAATTGTACATGCAATAATGCAACGCATGTTTTCTCAGCCTGCTATGCAACATGAGTCGGCAGCCAACTTACGCAAGCTGCTAGATAATACATTAGAGTGTACACGGTCATTGAAAGTGCTAGGACAACCTGTAGAACACTGGGATTCTGTGCTCGTTTATCACACTGCTGATAAACTTGACAGTGAAACTCGGCGTCAGTGGGAGCTTTCACTGACGTCTAACGAAACTTCTACTTTCCAACAATTAACAGATTTCATGGAACATCGTGCTAGAGCACTAGCGGCTGTAGGCGCCCTGAAATCGAAGGGTTCTACAGTCAGCAATGCTGCTAAATCACATACCATTAAACATGCATCCGTTCACCATAGTGCAGCCCAGCAGTCTCAATTGTGCGAGAAATGTGCTGGCAACCATGCTATACATAAATGCCATGAGTTTCTTAATGCTACTGTAAACGAGCGGCACGCATTTGTACGAAACAAGCCATTGTGTTTCAATTGTTTGAGACCCAGCCACGCGGCTAGAGGCTGTAAGTCTCCCGTCAAATGTCGAGTATGCCATAAACAACATCACACACTGTTACATTTTACAGCTGAGCCACCGTCAGAAGAACAGACCGTACCAGCGTCTGGTGATTCGACAGTCTTGTCACATTACTCTTCTGAATTTGTATCATCCACAGTGTTATTGTCCACAGCAGTTGTTTATGTGCAAGATATGAATGGAATTAGTAGACCATTGCGAGCGTTGCTGGATTCTGCATCAGAGGCTAGTTTTGTGACGGCAGGTTGTGTGCAAAGGCTTGGTTTACGAAAACACGAATCACAGGTGTTCGTTTCAGGACTGGCTGCCAGCAGTATCGGCAAGTGTCAAGGTGCCGTAAACCTGAATTTCACTTCTACCTTCAACAGTGACGATATATTTTCTGTGAAGGCATTGGTGCTGCCCAAGGTTACGGGAATGCTCCCCCGACAGCCTGTCAAGATCGACGATAGTTGGACACATCTCCGTGGTCTAAAGTTGGCAGACCCAGCTTTTAATAATCCAAGTGGGATAGACATTCTCCTAGGTGCAGATATCTACCCAATGCTCCTTCTATCTGGACGTTGTTCCGGTGCGGTTGGGTCACCTGTGGCGGTAGAGACAGCGCTCGGGTGGGTACTGACAGGACCGGTCAAGGTGAACAATGCCATGTCAGGGGTGACCATTTTCCACGTTCAATGTGACAATGTGCTGCGCAGGTTCTGGGAACTGGAGGAGATTCCCACTGCAAACATACTGACACCAGAGGAGAAATTATGTGAGCGCCATTTTGAAGGATCTCATAAAAGAAACGATTCAGGCAGATTTTTTGTAGATTTGCCAGTTCGAGAAGACAGTCAAGAGTTAGGCTTATCACGAAATATGGCAGTCAAACGACTTGAACAACTCGAACGGCGTTTACGTTACCAACCTGAGAAAAGGCAACAATATGTCGATTTTATAGCAGAATACAAGTCGCTTGGGCACATTGAAGCAGTTCTAAACAATCAACGCAACAAGCCATGCTCTGAGGTTTATTATATTCCTCACCATCCAGTAATAGAAAGCAGCTCCACCACTAAGCTAAGAGTTGTCTTTGATGTTTCCGCCAAATCTTCGTCGGGCGTTTCATTAAATGACAAGCTCATGGTGGGACCAAAATTGCAAGAAGATATTGCTCCAATATTAATTCGTTTTTGTAAACACGTAATTCCACTGGTGGCGGATGTTGCCAAAATGTATCGCCAAATACAGGTGAACAACTTGCAGACTTATCTCCAAAGAATTGTCTGGAGACCCACACCAGAGGAACCGATCCAAGATTATAAACTGTTGACAGTAACATACGGAGAAAGCTGTGTTCCCTACCTCACAATAAAATGCCTCCAACAACTTGCCAAGGATGAAGAAGCTTCATTTTCCAAGGCTTTGCCTGTTGTTCTGAAGGATTTTTATGTTGACGACCGATTTTCAGGAGCTGAAACCATTGTTGAGGCCCTGGAATTGCAAGATCAACTAGTCCAGCTGATGAAAAAGGGTGGTTTTGAACTTCGGAAATGGTCTTCCAGCACAGCAGAAGTCCTCAATGCAGTACCAGAAGACATGCGGGAGCCAAACATACTATTAATCATGGACGGAGATAAGGCCGTTAAAACATTTGGTCTTCAATGGCACCCAGCAACAGATCAATTCTCGTTTTCCGTCACACAGCCTCCTCAACGGATTGTTGTTACCAAGCGTATGCTACTGTCTGATCTAGCTAAGGTATTTGACTCCCTGGGATGGCTCTCGCCTGTAACTGTCACAGCCAAGCTCGTCTTTCAATCATTGTGGAGACTAGATCTTGCATGGGATGATGCTCTTCCAGACGACATTTTCAATGTGTGGAAGAAGTTCTGTCAAGAATTGCCTGCCTTGCAAGAAATCCGCATTGACCGATGCATTCTTGCCCCGCAGCCAACCATGTGTCAACTTGTCGGCTTTTGTGACGCCTCCGAAGTTGCATATGCAGCCGTAGTGTACCTGGTGTACCTGCGGTTATGTTACTCTGATGGTACGGTGTTGGTGAAACTCGTAGCCGGGAAAACGAAGGTGTCTCCTGTGAAGCAGGTATCTATTCCTCGTTTGGAATTGTGTGGTGCCTTGTTATTGGCAAGATTGATGGCACTCATTCAAGAGTCGTTGAGTTTCAGCCAAGATCAAGTTTTCGCGTGGACGGACTCAACAATAGTATTAGCCTGGCTAGCATCGCACCCAAAACGATGGAAGACATTCGTGACTAACAGGGTATCAGAGATTCAGGAACGCATTCCTTATCAGCACTGGCGACACGTAAAGGGTGAAGACAACCCCGCAGACTGTGCCTCGCGTGGTTTATCACCTGCTGTATTGGCACGTCAGACCTTGTGGTGGTCAGGTCCTGTTTTGATTCAAGAGGCAGTATTACCACACTCCACTGAAGACTTACCAGATCAGCTTCTACTTAGTATTAAAGAGAGAACTGTTGTATCCAGTGCACATATTAAAGTTGATATGTCACTTCTAGATAAGTGGTCATCGTTTAGGAAACTTCAGCACGCGACTGCTTGTCGTCTGAGTTTCAGTTCAAACTGCAGGGTGGTACCTGAAAGAAGAGTTTCCGCAAGAAAGAAGAAGAAGAAGAAGAGCAACGACCCAAGTGGTGGCTTAAGCAGTCCAAAATCCAGTCCGGAGACATGGTACTCGTCAAGAAGAACAGCCTTCCCCAAATAAAGTGGAAACTCGGGCGAGTCGAGTCCACACCCAGGGACTGACGGCCTCGTGAGATCAGTGTCAGTGAGAACGTCGAGTGGAACGGTTAAAAGACCAATTGTAAAACTATCTCGCCTACCATTTGATGACAAGTAATGTTATTGTTGAAATGTCTTTCAAGGTGGGCGGGATGTTTGGACACTTTTATATTCGTCGGGCGTGATGTTTGGACACTTAAATTAAGACGCCGTTAGATAGCAGCATCAGCTACTTCTTTAGAATTGTTTATTGCCGATAAAGGAGTTGGACGTCGCCGTTTGACGGCCCCATGCCAACGTCGTGACTTTTGTCTGGTCTTGTGTATACAGTATCCATTAAACGTTCAAGTTCAAAGATTACAATTTCGTATTGAATTTAATTCCGCCAAGTATACTTCAAGCTTTATTCAGCTACATTAACAACTATTTGCCTTGAACAATATAAAAAACAAATATATGCAAAGATACATTTGTATTATTTCAATGAACGATGCATGAAGTCTAAGAAGGTGTGCAAAGAGTGCTATACACATTTCGTTATTACTTCAATGAATAGTGGCGGTTCAAACCGATGCTTAGGTTAATAAAATATTAATAGTTTTTAAACGAAAAAGTAAAATTGTAATTGATACGCCTGAAGCATTCAAATTGTTAGAAATAATTGTTTTCTTGCGAGTTTACGGAATCGTGTGCGTAAGTGGTTTTGTTAGAAGATTCACGTTCCTTTGAGGTTGTACTCTGCATTGGGTCTGCATATTTCATTATTCTAACACCAGTATTGTGCAAAGGGCCGTAAACGTTCAAAGGAGATAAAGCGGCAGTATAAGCCATGTGTGTATGTTATTTTAACGCGTCGTAAATTGCACCGAAATTGTATCTTGGTGTTATTACCAAACGAAAATCGAATACAAACTAATACTTCTTAAAATGGAGTAATAAATAACGAGGATACAACAAAGCTTACCAAGAACATGTACTTCATATTTTGAGCTTAGATGACGGTAGAAACAAAAAATAGTAAAACAGAAACTAGATAACTTACAGCTTATGCGTTTTGCATAAAGTATAAATGTAATAATTGAACAGCGTGAACGATTTGGAGACTTCAGCTAACATTTCAATTTCTTTTCTTGTTCAACATCCGACACAGCTGGGACGACTTAACGGTTGTTACAAATTTTACAATTTCTTTGTACGTATTGAAGTCATTGGATGGGTTGAGCTGCAAAGGTTAAGTGGTTTTTAAGTAAGACCCTTTTGGACGTTGACTTATTTCTCTTGCTTTGCAAAGCTTCTGTTTTTCGTTTACATCCACGACTGAGTTCTCAATTATTGCTCATAATTTATGAATGGATTAGCACACTGTTACGGTAAATACCTAAATACAAGTAGGACATATCTTTATGTAATTCTTGTTGGTTATGTCAAGTCTTTGAAGATTTGTAAGCGTTTGTTACACTCACTTACACTGTGACAGCTTTACTAAAATTGTATACAAACGTAAAATGTAAAATCTGGTATTAACATGCGGTTATTTACAACAAAGAGTACTTATATAATGTTTTTTGACTATAGCAATTGTTTTGTAAAAGATGACAAGCTACTGTTTACATTGCTGTGTTGAAACGTATGCTCGATATTAAAAGCCTACCGTCAAAACAATAACATCCAGTCATAGCACCCAAAGAGAAACCGTCACACTCACAGTTTCTTAGATAACATATAGGCAACAATTTGATATCATTACACAACAATTCGAGCTGGAGTAAAATGTTATTCTGCAACGAGTATTAATATAGTTCATGTCTGGAAGACGTAAACAACCAATATTTACTATGAAATGTACACAAAGTACAAAGCATGTTTCAAACATTTGATCGCTTCTGAGTAACGATATATATAAACATGAATATCACGTAAGTTAGCAGTACATGCGCACTGCATTTGCAGGTCACTTGTAATAACTATAAGTACGAGTCACTGGTAAGTAATACGCATCAGTCCATTATCTGTGCACAAGGACTGCGTTGGCTGTTTTAGATCAGTTCAACACATAAGACTGGGTCTACATACCCTGCGCAAAGCAATTTCAAACGCTTACAATTGAGTTTTAGTTCCTTCAATTGATTACAAGGACAGGACAATTGTACCTCCGAAAAAATGCAGAGTTTACGTTGATATTTCAATAGCTTTTTTATTTTGTTATTGACAGTTTTTGAAATTTCAGACGTATGTTGTCCGTGATAAACGTTCGCAGTTACTTTTAATTCAAAATCATTACTACAACATACATGATACAACCTAAGTGTGTTTTGTTTAAATATAATGATTAATAATTTGAGATGATATAATAAATACACAATATTTATAGTATACAGTTAGAAGTGTTTTACGTTATTGATTATGCATTATTTCCATCATGATCGGATGCATAAGAGTTTCTGATGTGCATAAAGGCATCTCTCCGAGCGGTTCAACATTTGTTCAAAATGTATAAGTATGGAAATGAAATGAAAATACAAATTATAAGACAACATTACCTGTTTCGAGATTCGTGATAAAATACTAAATACGCTCAAGCACGGCATTACCCCATTTTTACAGACAAGTGTCTAGACAGGAGTTTAAAAACGTACAACAGAAACGGAAGAGTCTAGTTTTAAAGTTTATGGTGACGGGTTAATCACGCAATTAATGCGCATGCTAATTTTGTGACCAATGTTGTGACCAATGTTGTGACCAATGTTGTGACCGAAACAAACAATTGTTGCCAAGTTTTCGGTTCGTGCTAAATGTAAAACTGGCGGTTGTACAATCACATAACCAGACGAATATGCAGTAATAATAAAATCCGTGCAATCGCTTGCAAACAACGTATAAACCTATATATATATATACATTGTGGGACACATCTCTCCTTATTTAAATCATGTAATTACATGACACAAAATGTGTATTGAAACGTTGGCGAAATAAAGAAAAATAATGTAAATTGAAGTGTATTGCATAGATATAGTCCTCTCTTTACAAAGGACTACTAACTTTGTATCAAAACTTTATAACAAATATCTAGGCACAGGGATGAGTTCTTTGCATGAATGGAGAGAAGCAGCTTGTCGAAATGTTGTGTTCACACTTTCTGCAGGATTTAACTCAATGGGATGAATATTCAGGGATCTATCACACACGTTTGGTTCCTGTGTATTCTAAACTTTGCTCTTCCGCTATATCAGCTCCTTCCTTGATATATTGATTTATGCCAGATCATTTGTAGAATGACAAATTATGTCACTATTGCCACCTTGCGTAACAGGTGACTGGGGTTGTATACAGTTGTTCAGGGATCTGGGAAATACTTTCTTGGCTTATCGATGCGATGTCTTTCGTCTGAAGAACACAAAAGGTAGAATGAAAGAAATCTAACATGTGTGAGCTATACAGGGCGCGTTGTAACGACAAGCAGTGGATTGGAAAATAGCTCGGTTTACAATTGAATGTTGTAAGTATACGATTACACAGGATTGGAAGACAAATTAACAAATAATCAATCTAGTTGATAAATCTAGCAATCTAGTATAATACATATTATACATCTAAAAGGTGGTTAACTGGGAAGTGTAAAGTATAACTTTAACTCCTGTTTTGTGCTACGGAGGCTATACTGCCTGCGCACAGATTGATATTGCTGACGTGGCAGATAGAGCTGACTGGTTCCTGACAATTGTAACAATCTTTTCGCTGTCGTCCACTATTAGCGACCAAGAACTCGGCAGCCCATCTAAAGGAAGGTGGGGCGTATAAAAACCTCACCAACTTTATTCTGGACCTCTGAGAAGCTAGATGAAGCACATTGTTTTGTTATAGTTTGAACACTCAGTTCTCTCCGCCACGAAGTCACATTCTTTTATCATTTCAATTAAGGAATTGTCTACGAGCATTAGTTTGTATCTTCGTCCTTTCATTAATTTAATAATCTTTGCAGCAATTTGATTTAATTTTAGTTGATTGTAATGTTCGTTATAAATATTTAAGTGTACGTTGTCCATAATTACAGCGGTTTTAAACTAAGTTCCACATGGTACTCAGTCTCAATGTACTCGGCGATAACCGACAAGCAACTTTTATTTGACTCCGGCCGCGAAAACCTATAGCAAGTTTTAGGAACGCGTTTAACGCCCATAATATTATGTTTTGTCTATAGCCTTTAGTTTCATCGAAATCATTGGCGTGCTCTACGTTTAACTACCCATTGAGGGCTCTACAAGTTCAAACTAAAACATTGTGTTCAAATGTCCAAACTTATCTTGACGCAGGAATTCACATGTTGCCAGACATAGAACACTCTCGTATTCAGTTGAAGTCTTCCATTAATCCATTTAGTCGCAGTTATTACTTCATGCGTGTTGTATGATATTGTTATGTCTTTGACCAAGCGAATACGATACGTGCCCTAGCCTGTCCAGTACTGTCTCTCACCCCCTTAACGAGATGTAAGCGCAGCCCCACTCCTGTAAATTAACGAATGGACCTTGCCCGAATGTGGGCGGTAGTTTTGGCGGGTGAAGCAACAACGCGCTCAAGGTCAACGGGGTCACCTCCCCAGCAACGTAAGATCCCCCGCTTCTGTCACGTCATCTACACAGCTAGCGCCATCACGGCGAGCGACGCAAACTTACTGTGGTACTTGTCGTCAGCATTAGGAGACTTGCCAGAGCTGGATTCTTCTCCCCCCTTCTTTATCATTCATGATCACAGCGTTATTGGCTTGTATTTCATATTGTGTTCATGAATCACTAGCTAAGTATCCTGTAGAAGACGTGTTATAGAGGTATGTGGCCAAACCGAAACAAATTAAAAACACAGCTAAAAACCAAGATAACATTATAATAAGGATTTTAAGGAAGAATTTCATTACAAACAATTGTAGTTGCAACAAAAACCGAGCTCAACCTGGACAGATTTCAACATATAATAACTGCATCTCCATTTACTCTTCAACCAACCGTTGTAGGTATAGAATAGTACAAATAAAATAACTTTAAATAATTGTATAGTTTATTTCCTTGATACCTTTGTTAAATGAACATATCACCATTTTGGACGGTGTAGCTCACGTGATTTGTTTCGTATAAAATCACTTTAATACTCAATCACTATAGGGCTAAAATAACGTGCATGCACGAATTTAATATTTTTTTCGTTTTTTCAATGCCATCACATAAATGCTTCCAGAGAACGAAGGCACAGGTTTTGTGATTGACACGAAATGGCCTTACTGTGTCGGCGGGTGGAAAGAGACAAGAAGAGGCTCTAGAAGAACCTAGGCCAGCGATTGGCTGCTTCCATCGCAATGTTGATTGATGGACGACGAAGAATTTATTTGAAACATGGCCCGGCACTCTGCAGATTGATATATAATTTGTACGACATATAGGAAGCCTTGAGCCTTGGGCTTGCGACCCTTCTAGGGAGGGTTTACAAGTTCCGCAACCAGATTTTTCCAACATTGGGTATTTTGAAACAGCTTGAGCGACAAAGAGATTTCAATTGTGTATCTAGAAGTTACTGCTCTCCAAGAACAATCGATAATGTTTTACTTTGTTCCTCATACAGTTTTGCAGATAAATTATCGGTGATTGCGTTTATGAAACTAACCAAATGTCAGTCATAAATTAAAACACATCTTCTATTAGAAAATGTAAAAATTTCATGTGAAGAATTTTAAGTGCAAAATAAATTTCAAAATATTTTTTGTAATGTTGCATTCGTCAATACTCTAAATTTTGTCCAATACGAACAAGAATTTAAACTTCTTTTTTGATACGTAATTCAAATAAATGCTTCAATATATACAAAGTTTCTTATAAATTAGAACAACTTAATTAAATTATGTATATACAATTGATTTGGCATTTCAAATATGAATGTTCTCAAATATAATTTCTTGAATATCGACAACATTTTATGACATTGCATTAGCAAAAATAAAACACGCAGATATTTAAACGAAACTCATATCCTTACAAACTATTATCTGGACTGCCAAGGATAAGGTCAAGCCTCTAACGTTGAGCACGTATGTGTAAATGCGGTCGACTACGAACAAAACGTTCTCAAATAGGGTGTTGCCATCAAGCGTAACGTTTCCTCCACAAAGTACTAAACCATGCAGAAAGCCTTTATCAAAACCACTCCCTGGTGAGAGGGAATGTTTTGTGATGTACAAGGCTGAGGCCAGACAATTGTGATGTAACTCGTCGTAGCTGACTGAGGTGAAATCACTGTTCTTTGTGAGTCTGCTCAAATGCTTCCGAATCTCGTGTAGGCTCCTCTCTTGTATCGTAATTAACGACAGCGTTTACGAGATGTGGTTCGTTATAGCTTTAGTGAAGCAATATACAAGCGCGATTCAATTAAGGAACAGGACCGCAGCAGCGACTCTCGCAAGCCACGTATTAAACGAGATTTATAACAACACTCATATTTTAGTCCAAGAATTAAGTGTTTCTGATTTGTTTACTTAGGACAATGTTTTCATTTTATCCTTTCATTTGGCCGTGAATAATAATCCACTACGTTATAAAAGACCTAGTAATTGGACTGTACACTGTTTTTTGTCACATATAAAAACAATTTAAAACGCGTTTTTAAGTTGTTTTTATATGTGACAACAAACAGTGTACAGTCCAATTACTAGGTCTCATATTACGTTTTACCTGTTCTACAATGTTTCCGTTTTTAGGGCGCGACAGCGGCCTTATAAGTTTGCACCAGATTTATGTATGTATGTATGTATCCGTTCGCATTTCACGCGCGACTAGAAAGATGTATTTATTTGAAGTAGAAGATATTAACGAATATAAATGAAACTTGTCAATAATGATCTCAGTAGAATGACGTATGTGTTTTGTAAATCTCAATATTTTGAGCCGGGCGTAAGTACCACTAAGTGCAAGTTTTGTAAGACAACAAAATTTGTTACTTTGCACATCGCTACGGTTTTTTAAAAAATGTCTGCTATCAATTTTGCGTTATCATTATGAAACTCAAACTTGACCTGTAGTAATCCTTTGACTTTAGAATGGCGTAACATTTACATTTCTGACATTTGTATTTGAGACGCTACGTGTTACAGAAAATTCATTCAATTTTAAATTGTGTTTTTGGTTTTACACTTTATGGCCAATCTGAAGTAATGTTTATGCATTGTTACGAAAAATACGCATTCATGTTGTAAATCCAGTCGTATGTGATAGAAAAAAACAAAATAATACATAAAATATTATCCAGGGGTGACTAAACAGGTCAAGTTTTGGCCCGCATTTTGGGCTCGGCAAGATAAATGAATTTATTTCTGGTTGAAGATTGCAACCCATATTACTGATTTTTTGCATGGCATTTGTCACTAAAGGAATGTAATAGTATGTAAATTAGCAATGCTATTGGTTGAAGGATAGATGAATAATTCTAGTTTGAACGATCCTCAGCTCAGCCTCGCGCTATAAAGAACGACAAGTGGAATGCTCGTGTTTACGTGTGCGTGGACAAAATGTGGAATGACTGTTGTAGTACACTTACGCAAATGAGTCTTCCATTGTTAGATGCCCAATTACTATTATGGCAATGCAAAAACCGAGGATTTGTCCGGTGATACAAAAAGCAGTCTGGCCCAGATCGTATGTCGCCATGCTTCAAAGCCGGATTATATGTTAGTCACTCAACGATACTACCCTTGCAAAATGCATATGGCTGTTATTGAAATAAAACCGTGAAAGTTGTAATACGGAAAACTAAAACATGATATTAATATTACACAGATATGTATTTATTTGGTGTAGGGGCCTATATTACATACTAAGATTTTATTAAGTGTGTACAGTGTATCATTTTTTCTTTCTAATATTTGCGGGATGTACCCGATAGCGCAATTAGCAAGAGATTTGTATGTACGGCCGGAGTTAGAGCAGTTGCAACTTTGTGGTATACTTTCGTATGATACGACAGCGATTATCAAATTGGTTGTATTACGTTGAATATATTTATTCGTATGTATCACTGATTAATATTCGCAAGAAACCATGCACATACCTCTCGTAACCAGAACATCAAACGACTTGATGATAGTAGAACCTTCATTAACAATATCGGTCTCTACAGCCAAAGCTCTTGCCATTCGACACGGAACAATAACAAAACATTTATTAAAAACAAAAATTGAAACTGAAGCAATTAACACTTAATGTATGTTTTAAAAATCTAATAAGAAAGTGATGCCTAAAAATAGAAATAGATAAACGTAAAATGCATAAAAAATATCATCGGTGAAGCTTGCACTCGGCTTGAATAATTTTCGGGACGTCTCGAAAAACCAGGTTCTTCTTCACCTATCAACTATCATAAGACCTATTACTCCGATATCTGTAAGATTGTAATAGGTCGTATAATAGGAAATAGTCGAGTTATAGGTATGCTTCTTTATACGGTCCACTTTCTTAGCTTGTCCCATGTGATCCTCAAACCGGACAGTTGGATATAAAATAAACCCTTCCGACTTCCCCCTGTATGTATTTAATTAATTGAAGTTAATTGATATGTTGTGTGACGAAACGTCAGTAAACTGTGGCTTCACTGTAAAAGCACGCTGCCAGCTTATTGGTTAATGGCATCATGTTTAGTGGTAAGTGAATTATGAGGGTCTGTTTCACATCGGGGTCTGTTTCACAGAGGCGGAGAGGGAGGGGGAATCTTACCATGTGTTTATACAAAAAACGGAACATGCACCTAAATTATCGTATAGCTCGCAGTTTTGACTGTGCGGCCGTGATAGAATTCATTTTGCCTATCTGGACACTGTTCGTCACTATGTTCTAATGCCACAACAGTATGTAGAAACATTATCAGATTATAAATTTCAGCCCTTACATGACATGCATAAAGAAATTAATAATTCATATAGTAGAAATAGCATTCATTCTCCTTTTTGCAAGTCCAATTTACAGGTAAAAAATCATAATCCTAATGATGTCGTTATTGTTTTATGGGAGTTGTGTCTCAGGATTCTAATTATTTTATTTTTAGTATTATTGGTTCACCAATAATAATTATTATTTTCATAATTTTGGTATGTAGTACGTGTCTTGCCCAAAAGTCAAAGTATCAAAGCATTACGTTTTACTGAATTCAAATTGTTTTATCGCACTTAGAACAATATCTACGAAATCTGTTATATTTATTGTTTCATGTAGTTTATGACCATTGTGCAATATGATATATATTGTATGATTATTTTTGATGCACTCGTTAGGCCTACCGATTTCTATGTTTCCTGGTATATCATTTACGGATTATTGCCATGTCCTAATTTCCCCCATTTGTGTAGAATTTCTTGTGCTGTGAAAACAGACGCCTTGTGGTCCGCGTAATGGTTTGGTCATGCTATAATCGGTGGGGCTGACTGTAAGGATCAAATTTCATCTGGAAAGTGTCACATAATTTGTGCCTGGCCGTGGCCGTTATGGTTTCCGATATTTACGTGGCATGAGGGGGGTTGTTTCTTAAAATCAGTATGAGAACAAAATCCGTCCACATATGCAGTAGACCACAGCGAGTGCAAGGGTGCGTGTTGACTTGTCCATGTGATTTGTATAATCGACGATCTATGAGTGTGCTATCAACATTAATGAAGTGATTATTGGATATTGCGTTTAAGGTGTTCACTTCACCCTTGTGTGTGTTATATTTATTTGTCTTTGTTTGTGCACGTTGTATGAACACATGTGTAGGCCGTGTGATCGTAAATAGATAGTACTTGTGCGACACAGTATTTTAAAATAATTGGTTGTGCATTAGTTATAATGAACTTTCAACGTGTTGTATAATATATAATAGAATTGTTAACATTTCAATTGTTTGGTAACGTAATTTTTAATGACTTTGAGAGAAACAACAATATAGCAAGCATGAATCAACGGCTTTAAGACTGTGTTAACAAAAGATTGGTCAAAGAAAAATGGCTCCATTGACTGATTTCGATTCAATTTGTGATACGTGCCGTTAATTTTCATTTACGAAATGGATATTTATTACTATTAGATTATTCGTACACACTTATGCGCACATGCATTGTAATGGACCGTTTGTGGCGATTTCTTCGTGTTTGACCCTTAATAGTGTATGATTAAACATGCTTGCTGCCGTAAATATGTCTGACTTTGGAGGGGGTGAAAAACACGCGTCATGGTTGCAAGAGACCGCTGAAAAGTCAAGAATAAAACTCCATTGCCTCGTAAGATTGATTATTTTGTGGTTGGTATTGTTATGGAAATTGAGATCGCCGTATATTTTATAAATCGCCTTGTATTATCGTATATAACGATTAACGTTTGACTACCTGTAGGTACTACAGCATTGTGAATTTACCTTGGCTCGTGTAAGTTCTTACACGTCACAGACTACTATAATGGACCCTGTGCTGAGTGTGTTTGTGTTCCACAGAAGACATAAAATGTGTTACCATGATATCATAATTTAGCTGTTTAAATAATATGCCGCGTTTAAAAGGAAGAAATTCCTGTGCTACGGTCAAAAAATACCGTCGTAAGAAGGCCAAGATCGCCGTTCAACATGAAGAATCTGCAGGGCTGGGACCTCCTGAAACTGGTGCTGAGAACCAATCAGATCGTGACAAGGCTGATATTGATGCAGGTAAGGTTTTATGTCTCTTGACCAACCGCAAGTTTTCTTAATTTTAAATAATTAATTGCTATATAGTTGTAAATAACAGTGGGGACCATAAGATAGACAATCGTGCAAATCGCGAGGAAATCATGGGCTACATATACAGTACATAGGCGGTGAATTACAATCTGTCTGATTTGTTGTTTGTAAACATTAAAATAGTAGTAATTTATTAAATACTTGTAGAAAAATTAATAATGAATAGATTCAGAGGACTTTACTTTTTGCTTTAGTATTTTTTTTAGGTAAGATGTTGTTTATAAGTAAAGCGCTTCACTATTCTAGGTCTTTGGGATGCATTAATTTATTATTAATCTGCGTGTCAATTTTGAGTACGGCCATGTTTCTTTGGCAGTTTTGAGTAATTGGAAAGTTAAATCAACCACCAAAACTCATGTTTTACTAAAGGTTAAAACACGCTATTTACTGAAACGCTGTGATTGCTATTTGTTGCAGAACGGAGGTGGGAGGTGTGAGAGTGACAATCGAATTTTGAAAGGATGGATTTGATGGCAAATTTGTATGTAAACTTTTAATTTTTTATTATTATGTCATTACAGTATGCCACTCACATTTATTTGATATTATATTTTACAATAAATGTGTTTTAAACATAACACATTCAAGTTACTTTTTATTTTAAATTTCGATTACCTTCCACATCCCTCTGGTACAGCACCCGCCAAACAGGAGAAGTGCTATCAAGGATATTCTCACATCCCCAACCCTAACAGGTTCGTAGAACTGGTTCGATCTATAAATTGTTAATGTTATTGTTATTATTGTTGTTATGATTAATTATTTAAGAAAAAGTGGTCCCTAATTTATGTTTATTATGTGTGCATTTTAAATTGGTCGCGCCCTACAGTAAATGGCATAAGTCCATTTACAAATAAATCATAATTCTAATGATGTCGATATATACCTCAATAGCATAGCAAGGATTTTCAGCCAGATACTGCACCTTTTGATACAAGCATGAAATTTTGCTCAGAGCTAGATCGGGTACACAGAACAGAGCACAACGGAATAGGGCACAACGGAACAGAGCACAAACCGAACACTTCCGAAGCGTGCGGTGTTGCCAAATGTGATGATTGTGTTCTGTTCCGTTGCAGAGCGGATTACCGCACACACGATAACATAACGTAACCTAACCTAACCTAACCTAACCTAACCTAACCTAACCTAACCTAACCTAACCTAACCTAACCTAACCTAACCTAACCTAACCTAACCTAACCTAACCTAACCTAACCTAACCTAACCTAACCTAACCTAACCTTACCTAACCTAACCTAACCTAACCTAACCTAGCGCACACACGCTTATGTGTAAACATTGTGCTGTGATCCGTTGTGTACCGGATTACCGCACACAAATTAACGTGTGTGCGGTAATCCGCTCTGCAACGGAACAGAACACAATCATCACATTTGGCAACACCGCACGCTTCGGAAGTGTTCGGTTTGTGCTCTGTTCCGTTGTGCCCTATTCCGTTGTGCCCTGTTCCGCGCTCCCGCTAGATCTACCTAAGATATGCATTTTAAGATTTGAAGGCCAAAAAAAATCCTCCGCGGACAGGAGTTATGACGTAATCAAGATGGCCGTCGCATTGAAAATCTTTTATCAGTGTATCTCGAGAACCACTCGCTCGATTCTGAATTTCTTTTTTTTAAATTAACCGTCATTAAATTTGCGTTTAATATTGTAATCCACACAAATACTCATTTGTTGATAATTACTTAGTTATTTAAAAAAAAAAATGATAATGACCAGTGATAATGTTTGTCTATTTCCACCATAACAATTTATGCATAGGTCTAATTAAAAAATTCATCAAGAAGAAAAAATAAGTACAATTATGAACCTGCAATGTATCTGTGATTATTATGAATGCCGGCAACGGCGCAACGCAATAGTGAGCGCCGTGATGATGGTCTATGCCCGCTACCTCCTAGTGTTCAATTAATTATTATGGCCTAACGGCATGGTCATGTGAACATATATTAGGTCACGTTTTATAGGTAATTAAATACGAAACAATGTTTACAAGACACATGTTTTAATTCAACCCATTTTTAAAAAGTTTTGGCGGAAATAGACATACATTATCACTTGTCATTATCATGTTTGTTTAAATATCAAAGTTATTATCAACAAATAAGTACTTGTGTAAGCAACAATATTAAACGAAATTTTAATGACGATTCATTAAAAAAAAAAAATTAAGAATCGAGCCGGTGGTTCTCGAGATATACTGATGAAAGCGTTTCAAAGCAGCGGCCATCTTGATGACGTCATAACTACTGTCCGCGGAGGATTGTTTTTTGGCCTCCAAATCTTAAAATGCATATGTTAGGTAGATCTAGCCCTGAGACAAATTTCATGCTTGTATCAAAAGGTGCAGTATAAATTTGCTATGCTACTCAGGTAATAGTGATACGAGAGTTGTGTGTCACGATTTCAAATAATATCATTGAACCATCGTATCAGCTAGACAATTTTTAATCTCGTGAGGAATCTTTTAAAAAACTAAAATCATATAACCCTGGTATCTCGGAGTTATCAATTTACTACTATTAATTTATAAAAAAAAAGTTCATTTACTTTACGTCGTTTATTTTTAAATTTAACAAGTGCCAATGTCAGTATTTGATCAGTTTGTGAATTGAGCCGGAAGTGACCGGCGAGGAAAGCCCGTCCGCGGCAAAGCCGCGGACCAAGGTCGCGCTAGCGACCTTGTTATTATTACACTACGTGTATTTACTATCTATAAATCAAAGATTTTTTTGTGAGAAAATTTTCATCCCATACTACCTAAAATGGCTAATTAAAAGAGATGCTTTGAGTGATAAACATACTTCTGCCTTCGTGAACAATTAAGGTTTTTCAACGTTTCACATCTTGGTAAAACCACGTAGTGTAAACAGCTCTTTAACATAGAATCAAGAATATCTCTGAAATAACTTTGAGCCCTATCTTGAGTACACTGTACACCCCATTGGCAAACCTAACCATATCGGTTTTACACCCCATTTAACGGTGAGAGTGGACGTTCTCAAGCTACAAACTTGGAGGGGCAATATTGAGCATAGTAACCCATAGACCTCTCATCGCTGGTTGTAAGGGTCAGTAGAAAGACAGGCCTGGTCGCCGCTATACTAAACTATATTGTTTGATGCTCATTTTGCACCCGCCTACCTTGGTGTATTGAAAATACCACCCTAGTCATTTTAGTACGAGGGTACACAATCTTGACGAGGGTAGGTTTCATTGAAGAGGACAAAGGCATAGCAAGAAGGCTGAGAATGTTTGTCTCGTGTCTTTGTATAAAAGAGTTTTTATTAGTTTTATATTAGATTTTAGCCGACCCTGTTCAAGACTTCAAAACAAAATTTCAGCGTCGTTTT
Source organism: Isoperla grammatica (assembly GCA_945910005.1). Lineage (NCBI taxonomy): Eukaryota > Metazoa > Arthropoda > Insecta > Plecoptera > Perlodidae > Isoperla > Isoperla grammatica. Next base: position 47,997,741 of record OX246738.1, on the reverse strand, counting down.
AATGTTCCTTATTAATTTTTAAATGCCAAGGTGAGTACACATTGGGAAATTCTCTTAAAGTTAATTTAAAAAATTTAACGGCTTCCTAAATCCATCGGATATCTTAGAATCTGTGTAATAACATTAATATTTCTATATTTGTTTTATTTATGCGTCTTCCCAACCTTCATAGGTTAAATCGTTAAATAAAACGAAAATTTGTTACGCCGATCAAAAAATACTATTTGCATGCGAGTACTTCCACATAAAAAATGTTTCTTACATGATCGCTCACAAACAGCAACAAATGAAAAGAAAATATAGTTTCAAAGGGAAGCTGAATGTTAATGTTTGTCAAAATTATGTCAAACTTTACTATCGAAAATAACAGCTTTTATAATCGTGGATTGGTTACTACGGTTTAAAAAACATTACATATAAAATGCATGTTTTCTTGTTGCAGGCGTTTTTTGTTCGGAGAGCCATGCATTACCACACCTGTTTCCTACTCGGTAAGTTTTATATTTGAATAGTAAGCTGTTTACTACTTGGTAAGTTTTACATCTGAATAGTAAGCAACGGTTGCCGTGCAGACTAGAATATTTGATGTAACGCCCGAATAAATTAACTGGTTTGTATATCAAACGAAATAGTATATATTTATTTAAAAAATAAGATTTCTCTTCTTAAAATGACATATATTTGACGTTAACAAAAGACAACGAAAGCTGTTACCTTTCACACCACTATACACAGACGTTGAAATAATCGGCAAAACTTTATTTGGCTAAATCCCATTATGCACCACTTCACAGCGTAGTTTTACGCTTGACTTTCATCAATAATCTACGAATTCATCCTCGCTTTCTATCACAAGATCAACACAACGTTAGGACTGCGATGGCTCAATAATTCATCGGTGGCGTTTACGACTGTTTGGCAATCGATAGACCAAACAAGGTTTAAGTCTCGAGCTGTAAGACAAACATTTACATGAGAGCTGACTACTTCTGTTTTTTCTTCTTCTAGTTACGTCGTGGGTTAATCCTGGCCTTGTGTCCGTGCGTCCCTTAGTTAGCATATTGCCCAGATAGCTGGTCTAGTTGAGCTTACGCACACCGGCTCAAGCTAGAGTGTTACATGAAGCGAGTTCTCGTTGGAGAATACAAATTTGGAGCCTTTTTCACATTCTTAAAATAGCAATTTACATTTCAATTACGTAATTGAATAACCAACGTGCGTGATTCTTAATATGGTGAAAGATAATAAAGGCGCAATGGAAGATTTGCTTGAATAGCATTATGTAAATTTATTAAATTTATTGTTTTATTTTATTGTATACAGTTTCTAAAAATATGATCAAGGAATGACAACATTTAACAAGAGCAGCTAGATTCAATTAAAATGATTTCCAAGGACAGGTTTAGAGCCTAGAGCCTGCAAACCATCGTAAAAGAGTTCTAGCAGATCCAGAACGCAATCTCAGTAAGTGTTGGGGACACAAGACAAAGAACACAGATAATATCTGTGTCAAGGTCCAGTGATGCCTGGCGGGGTCTCGTTGAACTACACGCGCGCTGCTAGTGGCGATGTCGAGAAACAAGGAAGGCCGCGTTTCCATTGCCTCCGCACGTTTACATCAAGCGAGTCACGTATTGGTCATAAACTCTCTGACCGGTCTTCATTCCGACCAACTTTCTCAGATCTCTGACAACAATATCAGGTTGTGAACGATTTCCGGATTACCATATGTTACTACCCGTGCACCAATCAAAACCAAGCTAACTGCACCCAAAGTAACTACTATTGGATTACAAACATGTATCTTGATGGTTGAAAACGGTAAATAGAATAATGAATATTGCAATGTACAATGCAATTACAAAACATTAATACTTATTTTATTATATTGTAAAAAATATCCCGGTCATCTTTTCTGTCGTACTTAGAAACATAGTACAATAGTAAACCTTGGAAACCCTAACTTTTAAGTAGGTTGCGTCATATTAAGCTTCTCAAACAATAAAACACTAATCTATTTCTAACCAAGAAACAACGCTCTATTTTACGTTGGTTTTCTTCCTCCGCCGACACAATTCATTATTGAAGTGACAGTGTGGTTTAAAGGTGCACTCACAATCTTTACTAGTTCTATGGTTTAATGATTAAGACTAAGCCACAGGCTTTTTTCATTGGCTGGGAGGGAGAATGCTGCGTTCTGATTGGCTGTGACTAAGGTTTGTCTTAGTCTTAATCATTAAACCATAGTTCTAGTAAAGATTGTGAATGCACCTTAAATTAATCAGAGATTAACAGTCTCCAAATTAATAAACACGAATTGGTAGCTATGGTTTCAACAGACATTACATATCAAATACACGGTATCTTCTAGCAGATGACACGTTTGTTAGGAGAACATCTCCGATTAAGAACAGTAACAGTTTGGTGAATAAAGCCAAGCCGCCCACATTATGTGCATAACATTCGAATCTGGAACTAAAGAACTACGGTTTATTTGACCTGTGGCAATACAGGTTGGCTTATTAATTTAATGTGAGCCAATCATAACTTAACACCTAGGTTATATTTACTTCAAAGACAGTGGGACTTAATTTGGTTTAATTGCTTGACAACCATTGCCCCTCGAGGCGAACAAATCGTGTAATTGGCTTTCCTTTAGAAACACAACAGCGAGTTAACTCTGCCGAGCCGCGACACTAAATAAATCGCCTCAATTCGGCAACATCATTATCACTTACTACCAGCAATAATTGCTTTTTCATTCAACTTAATCTACACTGGCAAAATAACATTATCAATTTATATAAAACTTATATACTTGCGTTGGCTTGTAGGCCTAGAGATTACTTCATATTCGTTGATAGCGAGATGTGGCTTAATACAATACAACAAACAAAAATTAACAATGCAGCAAATATCCACACACATTACTAATGTAACTACTTGTTTCACGAAAAACAACTAGCTACTCCAGTTACAAAGAAAACAATAATATATAATTAAATTGTCACTAAAAGCCGCTTCCACAAAATATTCACTGACAGATGAAACTCCTATTCCTAGACACACTGTTAGATGAAAGTATAATATTAATGTGGATTGTAAATTCGTACATTTAAAATCCTTTTCATGTCAACGTTTCAACCAGATAATTGGCAGTATTGTTTTTCGGTTGGATATATTATAAAAGTCATATTTGTAAAGACGAGAGCACAAACAACACAAATGAACAGCGCACGAAGCCCTCAGGGGGTGAACATGACAACGCAGTATTTACCTGCGTACGTGAAGCAAACACACGTTTGACTGTTTTCAGATGTCGCCCTCAGGATCTAAACATCCTTGTGTTCTTCTGTGAGTATCGGATGTTGACCTCTTGCGACCATTTCACTCAATTACATATGCTGTACAATCCACAGAGAAAAAACCGGCAACATTTTAACAATTTTAATAATGATCTAGAGCTACTCCCAAACCCCTCTGAAGCAAAGGTGTACTGAACTTTATTCCGTAGCATCTCCATTGCCATGTATGCTATATCGTGCCAGGGGCCGATCTTACACAAATTGATCGATGAGTTTCGCAAATGAATTCCTCTAAGTTCCAGAACTTGAATGAATCCTTATCCGGTCCATCAGTTTGGTCTTGGGCTTTATCGCACGTTGCATGCGACCGCAGATTAATCACCCAAATTACACTGCGAGACGCAATCCATAAACAAAGCCAAGTAGGCCTTCCGACTTGCAACGGCTACATTAGGCCAGCATAAGGCGTGCATGGCTCCATTCTGTGTACACTTGTGGCCAAATGTTAACCAACCACTAAACCTTTTAGGGACGCGCTGTCTCATCAGTTAATGTACAGCATGGAGTTTAATTTATATCGTTTACACGGTGAAGGTATCACAGACGATCCGTGTGCATTATTTCGTCACACGGAAGAAACATGTGAAAGAATTAAGAAACGGACCAAATTTGCTTCACAGCTTAGCATTTCGAGAAAGATTTTAATATTTTTGGGGTCCATCTTTTTTACACTTTTTACTAAACGTTTAGTTTGTAACATGTAGATCTTCCGATCTAAATGGAGACGTCCATTTAGCGTCGTGTAGCCCTCACATCGAGACGTCCGTGTGTTCGGCAATCAAGATTGAAACTCCACCGTTTGCACCCACCTCAGCGTCATCGACTCCAGTATTGATTTTCTGCTTCGCCACCTTCGTACATGCTCGACTGTCTTCGTGAAGATGCATAACGTCATTATGACGTAATTTCTATATTTAAATCTAACGTCATTTTCTGTTATCTCTACCGATGTTATAAAAGTCATTTCATACATTTGTCAAGCCCCACTTCTCTCAGAGCCGTAAGCGTGAGTACACCGGATCTTACACACATGAGCCACAGGTTGTATTTTGGATTGAGCATCCAAGTATTCGTAACAGTATGTATTGACATGTTGTCTTTGGCTATTTGCTCTTTTCAATTGCATTCTAATGCTGGTAAATTTCATACCGTGGTATTCCGTAATTTTCTGGATTCATTTGTGTGTGTGTAAGTTCGCAAGTGCTCACGGGGGCAGTGGAGCCATTTGTTACTTTGTGTCAAATTTTGTAAATGTAGCCTGTATTCAATATCGAGATATCTCTGTGGCATACCGTATCGCTGACTTTCTGTTATTGCTAAAGGATTTATTCAGGCACATAGTTGTGACACATTGCACGAATGTTTTTGTTTGTTTTGTTAAATTTGGAAGCGCCCATTTAAATGTGCTCATGTCAAAACTGTTTTGTGGCGATTTAGAAAGTAATGTTTCTTGCAGTCTTTGTAACTAATTCAATCAACTTTTTGTCAAGCATATTTATCCCAACAATAAATTATCATTACTATACTGCTAATCACTGTCTGCTCACTGGTTACAATAGTCTCCCATCCCCTGGACACTTTCTTGTTTTGTCCCTGCAAATTCACTATAGAACAAGATGGAGCCCGCTTTTATTCTTATAAAAGTATATTTACAATAGTTCCTACCACCATTCTCACCCACCGTCAATTAGCCAAACGCCCACGAACCCAACTCCGGCCGCAGCTAGCCTGGGTGAACCCCTGCGTGGTCACCCGCCTTTGTGACGGTTATATGTCACAAGTTATTTAAAAGCCAATGAGGATACTTTATTATGGATCACCGTTTCTAGGTTTATAGTCCTCATTTAATTAAAGTTTGCGCTTTCTGAACGATTTCTGTAAAAGTTAATAACTGAGAAGAAAACATTACATAAGAAAATACAAGAGTAAAACAGATTTTGCAGAGGATTAAAATGATTATCTTTGGTTTTACATGTGCGAGCAGTAAAACGAGTTGAGTTTTCATTTATTTATTCTTCATTCACCTATTTCATATTCTCCAATACCGTCAAATGTTCCAAATATAAATATATAAATGTCAAATATAATATAGCGAAATATTCGCAGCAAATTAGCACTTTTAATATCAGAAGATCACGAAATGCATAGATAGATGCTCCAAGAGGTAACAGCGAGCATACAAACATGCAAATGGAATATTACTCATCTCCCAACAGCTCAGTTGGCAACCAAAGAAGTGAAGCGGATATTTGGTGGAGGCGCCGGGTACAAGTTTTTTGTGTTATATAAAACAGTAAATCATTTTTAGTTGTATGCTGTAATTTTATTTAAAGGGATAGTATGGGGAAAATCATGTTTAGGCCTTAGTAAGTCGTGAGGTGTGGCGGAATTAGATTTGCAATCTCAGATTATTCTTGGTTAACGCGGTGAAAACGGAAATAATTACAAAAGTAATGTATTGAAATATTTAATACTAGCGGAGAGTTATCTTTTATTGATAACGCTAGTGCAAGAAACACGAAATAAAACAATTCATATGGATGGAATAATCGCGAGATTAAAGCGAAAGACCGTTAAATAATTGTATTGAGGATAAATCAGAGATAAAGTTATTCATCGCATGTTATCGGGGTGAAATATTTATACACTTTCAAAATGTATCAATAAATGAACATTTCATGATTATATACACTTCTATTTGTTTTATTTTTCTCAATAAATAGCTTTAGTTTTGTGAATTTTGGATTGCGTTCAATCATAAATAATTACTTATAATCTTTTCAAACCCCGCATGTACACTCTACTTGTTATTTAAACAGCTTATTACCAAATAGGCCTACGCAAAAAAAAATTTTAATGGTGTGTTATTGTTATTTAAATTTATAATGTTACCTATATTAAAACAAGTGAAAATGTAACTATTGTTGTATTTTACACATTTGTGTTTTTGTAGAAAACTAAACAAATTGATAAATAACATTAAATAATTCAAATATATATGTCTATAACATAATATATATCTAGAAACCATCGTCATTTATTATTTGAGTAAAATTACAAAAGTAGTAACGATTACTTACCTCCATGCATATCATGTAACTAGAAATTTTTAGCGTAGTTTGCTCCAAAATTATCACAAGTCTTTAACCAAAAATGTATTCTAAAGAGGAAAACTAAATGTTATCCTAAAGAGAAATGTCATATTATGTTCATATCATATTTAATCAAACAAAAACAATTTGTTGGAGGCAAAGCCTTTTGAGCTGCTTGGATTGCGTTTATTAGTGTAGCCTGCCTCTAGTGTCCACAACCACAACCAAAAGCTATAACTAGCATTTCAAGTGGTGAAAGGGCCTAATTAATTTGCTTATGGTTGCTATGGAGTTTGATCCTCTTAAAGAAAATAGCATGTAACAAAACAATCCCATAGCAACAAATCCTGTACTTCACTTGACACTTGACTCTGCTAACGGCCCTAATGTTCTCTAATGCTCGGTAGGAATTTGAAATCAGATATCGTAAAGTGCGATGTAAGAAATGTATGTAAGCTACCTCGCATACGCTCAAAGGATGTTGGTCTTGGCGTACTTTTATATAACTAGGTCTGCATCGAGTATCTTCCAGTTGAAAGCATCTTAAGCACACGTTAGGAACTTTCGTCCTGACTTTCAGGAAGGGCCTTATTTTAGAAACATGATATCAAAGTTGGCGGAAATTACATGAATAGAACCCAGGAGGATCAAAGGCAAATACTAATTATGTTATAAATTAGATGATGGCGAAGAGGCAATTAAATGTTCTTTCCAATCTATTGTAAAGTATAATACTATCATGGATGTTGCCAAGAAATATTTAAAGATATAGTTTATTCCCATATATATGGTTTTTACCGTGAAAACTCGAGCGTGAGAAGAGCCGTAGTGGAAAATGATTTCGGTCTAGATGACATTTGAGTAAAACTCTAACCAATATTCTATAATGTCAGCTTCCAAACCATTGCAACACTTTGACCAATATTTTCATTGTGTTGTTATTTTGCAACCTATTTCGTATTATTGCTTACACCACTAAATAATGTTTCCCCTCCCGTATCATTATTATTTTTGATATATTGTCCTTTGACTAATGTACTTATTGTTCATGTTATTCTATTTTGAATTTAAATACTACATGATGTATACATATTTAGTCTACATCATTTTTACTGTAAAAAAACGTGAGACAGTAAATGTTAATTAAACATGATACATGTGTTATTTCATTCATAGCATGTTTCATTTATATGGTACTCATACACTGCATAAAATACATTTCATATTAATATCTACCGTATTCAGCTATAAGTACATTGTTCGAGCTAGAGACGTACAACAAACAAGTATATCATAACTGTAATTTTTAATTCTTCTACTAAAAAAACTAAAAGCTAAAACTAACCGTAGGAAGAAGAATGAATAATAAATGAATGGAATATATTGGAGATCGAATGAAAATTCTCATACGACAAGGAAAAAACTGAGATACCAACTTGATAAATACAACCATAAGGAACCTTAACGTATACTTTTATGAAACATATAACTCACTTAAATCTTTCACACATTCTATAAAATAGCTCATAAACCTACGTAAACACATATTTGTAAAGTACAAACACATGATTTAAAAAACGTTTTCCACATTTTAAATGTTACAAAACTACTCTTTAAAACATCAAAAAAGTGGCCTTACTTATACATACTTTGTTTCATCAAAAAGCAATGAGCGTCAACATCAGAATGGGTAATGGGGTCATATGGGGTCGTGTGTTCTTAAAACATACGTTTTAAAATATTAAAAATGCACCACCCAAGTGCGCAGGCGCGTTTGATGACAGCGTCTTAAGTGACATGTTTAGAACACTAATAAGACACGGGACGTGCATATGTCATAAGAACATCCTGACAATATGACTAACGGCCAAAACAATGAAGCTTGACATAGACACGTGAACAATTCAGATATTACACTCGTGTGAAAGAAATATGTTGACAAGTTTGAAAGGTAACTTTTTCAAATGTGATGATATGTTGCAAATGTGAACAAATGATAAAAGTAAATAAAGACACAATAAAAGTGTCATATAGGGACAAATGCTTCTTGTTCATATAACTGAAGAGTCTCGTCCTTGGAATAATGTCCATGGACAATAACACATTGTAACAACTGAAAGCTTTGTTCACATCGGGCAAGATAACATATCAAATCCTTTATAAATATGTCACTTATTCTATCACTCACCTTAACTGCGAAATGGTGCAAATTTTTGTGTATGAACATGTAACACGATCACGCTCTATCAGTTTACTGATACAGTCTAATAACAATATTTATAACTATCACCATGTAAAACAATGGCTTTATTACCAATAACACAATCAAGCGGTACAACTTTAACGGTTATTATTACATTTAAAACGTGTGTCTGAGGTTTTTGTTACTTTCCCTTCTTGGTGTGCATAGAGTTGCATAACACATCCTCTTGGAAATATGTGTACATAACAAATACGTCTTTGATGATAATTTAAATCTTTTCTTGGCAAAATAACTCAACATTTATGTTTCATCTTATAGAACTTATTGTATGCTACAATAAGTAAACTCACGGTCATAAAATAAATATACGTTTTTGAATTGTGTATGTAGCCATTACATTTTATCCTAGTACAAAATGAAGTGAATCGACATCGAACTATGTGATATACGTATTGCACTGTCATAAGTGACGTTATTTAGGGGTGTATTTATTTATATAGTCACACATCGAGTGGTGGAGAAAGATACCGGATAAGATAGTTAACTTTCATTTACCGTTGATTTATTGTTTAGGTTTAACGTATCATATTATGTTATGCGCTTCATTTTTCATCCATGCACGCCATCATTGTAGCAGGCAATTTGTTGGAAATTTACACGTCACAAGGCTACGCGAATCCATTTTTCATAAACTGTTTACGGCTCAGTAATAAAAGCCAGATGCATTTATCAAAAGATGAAATTAAGAGTAACTATTCATGACTCTTCGTTTTTATCTTCTGTGGTGTGAACATCGGATAACTTGGCGAGTGGAAGGTTTGCCGCGGAAAACAATATGCATGATTAAATATCACAAAGCCGATAGGGCGGCAACTCCAATCTCCATACGTATCTTATCTTATTCAGGAGTTGCGGGCTAAGTTCTCAGTATGGACACACTTGTGGGAACGTTTATTTGATGGTTTCCTTTGCCTTAATCTTAGCGTGGATTTCCGGTGCGGAATCCCGCAAAGAGTCGGCGATATTCTTCATTACTATGTTGACAGTTTGTATTGGATAGGGAGAATAAGAATCAAACACACATGGTTGTTCACTGTTTCTACAAACTATTAAAACTCCTAACTATTGAAGTGCAATGTTGGCATGTTTTTATGAAAAACATACTTGGATAGCTTCGCTGCACAAATTACTTCGAGACTCGTATATTTTACCCAGGGAACTTGCCTATGTTACAGCACCTTCCCTTTTGTTCAACATCAGAAAACCCTCCCTTTTGATTCAACCTGTAATTGTTTTATTTTCACATACATAGAAGCAAAGTGTATATTTTTGTTAATCTCGAATTCAATGTTTCTTTATTAATTCAAAATGTTCTCGAGGTTGTCCCAATTATAATTTAAAAAGTTATCTCTTTATACTCCCAAATTACATGTCTCAACGCATGGGACCCAAAATAGTGATTTTATTTCAAACGTTGGTATTTTGATAAATTTCATAAAAGTAAAAGTTGATCTTGACGAATTGTTTGACTAAAATGAAAAAAAAAGAGTAATATAGTGCCTACGTCAGTAAGCCACGACATATTACCGTCTTTGGCAGTGTAATATCCAAATTTTAAACATTTTGGTATATTTTTCATGTTTACTGAAAAAAGCAAATATTGTTACGCATAATACGTGATACACAACGTAAAGTACATGAAGGACAAGGTTTTTTTGTACAATAAGAATAGACACAATAATAATAACAATAACAATGAATGATAGGTTTCCTCAAACAAATTTTGAATGTGTATTTTGAAGGTGGATTACTAAGTTATATACTGGCTCAATTTTTTCATTCAATTCAATCAATCAATCGTGAATCATCTATCTCGCTCTAGAGTGCAACAGAACTCTAGCATCATATTTCACTAAACTCTTGTTTATAATCTGCGCGAAATTGCACATGTTAATTAATTGGTAGAGTGTATATATACTGGTGCGAATATTGATAAACATTTCATGTACCCGGTGGTCTAGCCACCACATAGAGCGCTTTGACTGGAATAATCAGACAAATTACATATCAGCGGTTCCCTGGTAGTTTTTATTTAATTTTGTTAGCTAGAGATTAATTTGATTAATTAAAAAAGTGTGTTTTTGTTTCGTTTTCTAGCTAAAATACCCATTTTTTGTTACTGTAAATATGTTAAATTCGTTATAATTTTATAAAACATGAATACATGAAATAAAAAAATGTAATACAATACAAACATGGTTATTGGTTACGGCAAACTGAATGAGCACAATACGTTTTACCCGCGTCTATGTTATTTATGTGTAGTCATTTGTCACACTTGCTAGAGTGTAACCGAATTCGTGAACTTAAAACAAAAAGACCAAAACAGATGTGTTCTTGAATACGTATTTACAAATATTTCAGTTGTTTTGACCGAAAATTATCAATGCATTATATGATCAAAACACTATTATCAAATCAAATAGATTTCGTGCATTCAAACCTATTTAAATTGCGTCAATAATGTTAAGAAGTCTGTATCACAATGTCTTACCTTCATGAATAAAATCAGAACATTATCTCATTTTCGTATTTTTATATAGTTATATTGTTCTTGTGGTAAAAACGCTCAAAGCAGCCTCCGGCTTTACGGGCATGGTATGATATAACAACTACGTAGACCGTTGTTCCTGACTGCAACCAATCATTTGAACCAATCATCGCATGGAGCAAAACGGAAATGAAGAAACGCTTGATATATTAATGCAAGTTTCTTAGCATTGCCCTTTATTTTAGAGAAATATTGATAAAAAGGAAGCCCATTTGTCTATATTTGTTTTGCTCATTTTGTCCAAACATGCAATATAAAAATAAACTAGATATAGCTGCATATATGGTCTATCCGATGGTTATCTACATTTCACTTCTATAAGAAGGGTGTTTCATGTATAGCCTACACCAGCCGCCAGTTATTGCAATCTCAGTCCCAGTTCGGCCGAGTATAAATGCTGCTTCAGTCAAGAATAAATGCTACTCGAAAGTTTCTTCGTCGCTTGAATCAGAATGGGTAGTCTCGAACTTACGCCAACCACGAAACTAATGGCTTAGTAAGATGATCTATTGTCAAAACGTCTCACGTAAATCATTGCTGGCGGGTAGAAGAGTTGAGCGGCAATTTGTCACCAACTTTCTAACTCACACTTCTTACATTGTTGCCATATTATGTCGTTGTTCTCATTTTATCATGCAACGTTATGAAATCTAGTGCAGTGTAGAATAGTGTAGAGTAGAGTAATGTAGTAGCTAAGTGTAATCAAATGTTTTGGTTTTTGGTGGTGTAATACAGTGGAGTGGTTTCCGCCTAGCAAGATGTGAGTTACGAGTTTATGAATTACATAATTGTACTATTGCTATGTTTTAATCTGCAATGCCAATATCCAGTGCGTGTACCAGATATATTTAGTATATTTTTGTTGCTATTATTCGTGGTAAAAGAATGGCCAGCCTACGAGTGTCAACAGGTGATGCGGTCACTCTTAAGAGGTAATTTTTGTACGTCGTAACAAACGTAAAAGTTAATATCTTTGAAACTGAATCTAAATGATTCTTTCTTTACGAGGAGAACTAATTTTCATTCGGCGCTTTGTCGTTGATTTTTGTTTCAATTGCATTCGACGTCATTATTAGACGTTGTGTTTACAATACTTGTTCGCGACTGTATTTCCCACTAAGGACTTAGAGACAATAATCGCCGCTTATCTTGGCCGTTCTTTGATAGAAAATTTCCTCAAAACCTGGCGAAATACACTTAAGCCCCCTGTTGAATGCAAATGGCCGTTATCGAAGTCACGATTGCTTCTCCTGGCTCTGTAGTGGGCCATAAAGGAACGGAAGAGGAAGTGAAGCTAAGTTTAATCTACGAAAAGCCCATCAGCTTCGTAAACGTTCTAAATTAATCGTAAACATGAATTGGATCTTTACAAAATGGCTTCATTGATTTATGTTGTTTAACATATTTTGTTAGGATTTTTCGTGGTGTTCTTACTCTGTGTTGGATAGTCGGTCACACAAAGCTTGGTACGATGGAGAGGAAGGTTACATTATAGGCTCCAGTTTGTTTGCTGCATAACACAAGTCATTTTATTGTATTACATAATCATACGAACAGTGTTTTGTTTTAGATTGCATGTCAGGACTATTTGTATTGGTTTTGTTTATAAACTTCCGCTTTTTAGTAGACACATCATAATAAATCGGTTTGAATGAGAATATCATCCGTGTCCTCGACACTTCCACTACTCAATATGTACATCATGTATAACTGCAACGAATATGAATTAATGTACATTTTAATAGGCAATTCCACAAAATGGTAAATGGTGACACTCGAGAGTACCTTGGCGTTAACATGACGTATAAATTGAAGTGGAATTGCCACGTTGAGCATAATGCACCCCCAGGCATCACAGGGACGACCCGACGGGCTCTAACGAGAAATCTGCGTGGCAGTTGGATTCGTCACGCGGCAAACAAACTTTCAACTGAGATGGCTGAGAATTCCACACCCGCGACTCTCTCATACACTGACGTAGAATGCGACTACAGAAAGTAGGTACACATAGAATAGTTCAACCTGAAACTCGTGTGGTAATAAATGATAAAACAAGGAGCTTTTACAAGTTTACAGTTTTTATTTTTGAAAAGTTGGTAGATGTAACATGTGTGCATTACAACAGCTGAGTGGTGCGTATAATGAAAACCGAGGGGTGGGCTTCTCCCGCATCGTGTTTGCATATACTATACAGTGCTGCAGTACTAACACATTTGTAATGTATGAAATTTAGTGCATTAATTCTTGGTGTTAGCCGTTTATTAACGTTGTATGGAGGCAGTATGAGCTCAACTTTACAAATTTAATCTTCGTAATCACACTAAGATAGTGATTTGTTGTTAGTTTCTAATATATCCAGAAATAAGTCCTGAATGTGAGTTTCACAATGTTCGCCATTGGCAATGTTACCTACAATAATGAGGATGTATTGGAATAAAAGTTAATGAACCATTGGTTCAGCGGTACATCATTGTGTGCTTCTCTTTGTTATACACGCCGTAGGTAAATTTTCCCTAATAGAATGGTTTTTATATCCCATTTCAATGTTTAAATGTACTAATAAAGTAGGTGTACATTGACATTATTAAAATTTAACACCCAAAACGACTTTAATACTTCCAGCCCGGAAATTATTTGAGCTTTGGGGTTTATAATCGATATTTTTCAACGTATTGTAGCCTGTATAGGCATTGGTGCTATCAAACAGTTGAATGTAAACCCACTGGGGTGTGTAGTAAAAATGTAGAATTACGTGCTTTCGAATTGGTCAGAAATAAAATCTGCTAAATTGGTAATTTGGTTCGTGGAAAAATGATACAATTGTATTACTTTTCAGAGTATGGTGTTTTACATGAGAAAATAATCTTTGTAGACATTAATTTTTCATACATTTCTTTCAATGTGATAAACAATAAAGCGGTAGATAATAATGGAAAAAAATATTGATATCAATATAATACTTAAAATTCTCTCATAGGTCTCCAACAATTATCTTGAAGTTGTTCTATTGTTATGTAACACAAGTTACCTCTAATATTTTGTATTCATGAACACTCTCAACTTCTCAAGAAGGTCAAACTAGTAAAGAATTTTGTGTAGACTTAAACAGCAACAAAATCGATGTTGGATACAAATACAACCAAAATAGAGATCAAAGAATGTGTAAATATGAGTTCACAAATATTTCAACATTTACTCCAAGAACCTCAACTTGTCAGACTGTTAAACGGGAAAGTTAAATAAAAGTAGATAAGTAGAAAACTTAAGGAAAAGTTACTCTTCACAAGTAGAGCTAGCAGGTAGGTTATGCGAATTTCCACATTTTACTTTTTACTCTTCAGCTATCCATTGTGACGGCAAAGCACTCTGTCACGTATAAGCGTCGTACTTTCTCTACAAGTGAAGAGTAAAGTTTTCTCTTTACCTTTTGCATTATACTTTTATAACTTCTCCGTGTAACGGCCACATCCGTGCCAGTACAATTTTAAAGTTTATATAAAAATAAACCTTTTAGATCTCGAAGTATACATATTCTAATATTTATGACGACACATTATTTTAAAAAAAAAATGCTACATGAAAACCTTTATAGTAAACGAATCATTATAGATATTTCTTTCATGTCCGTGTATGGAAATCATATTCTTTGACTAAAATATGTTTTAAAATATTATAATCTTCTGCAGCAGAAATTAATGCGTATTATGTGGATATGTTATTTGGGATTAGAGATTAGCTATTATTGAAATTGATGAAATGCGTTGCAGAACCAACATTCACATAGAATCCGTTATGATGGAATGATAAAATAAATTACAGCATAGCCAAAACATAAATAAGAATAAACAGCATCCATTTCGAATTCCATTATAGAACATTATATGTAGAGACAACTTTATGTGATTACAACCCAAATTATTGATAGCGTACTGTTTACGACAATATGCCTACTATTGGACTGCGGTTGATAGCTGAGACGGATACGGATAAATTATTTCACGGGGGACATTTGCTAGTTGAATGTTAAATGAAGCAATAAATCCTTTGAATCGTTAATAGTCCAATTACTTCAGTGTTAAACCAAACAAGTGCGTTGCCGATCATAGAATCATGCGTGCACACACACGCACAGAAACAATCCCAATCACAGATGTAGGCCTAAACACCCTCAATATTTACTAAGCGAGCAAATCAAACGTTTCAATTCGGCTATTACGCGGACTCTTTTTTGTTTTGTTCGTTTGTATATCTCACGACAATGCTCGAACGGACATCACAATCAAGTTGAAAATAGTAACATGCAACACTTCCATGTGAATTGAACGCTATTACTTTTGTGGCAAAATAGTTCATCAAGTTTGTTATTTACTCCGCAGTCACACAAAATATTTGTTCGAAAATAAACTGCAGGCAAATGTTAAATAGTCACATCAGAGTAAACTTTTATCCTGTCGCGAATATGTTAACTTGAACGCGATCTGGTGACTATTGTAGATGGAAACCAGAGAACAAATTACTGATTGTGATGGGTGGGATCAAGGTGACATCGCCAACCCGCACCTGTCGTACAACTAAGATGGGCGAAGCAGGGAGCCTCGCATTCGGTCAAGGTCATTTCTGCTTACGTCACACAGAGCGTTTCTCAGCCGGGAAGGGAAGGAGGGAAGGAGGGAAGGAGGGAGGGAGACACGATCGAGGGAAGGCTCTAGAACCACGATGATGATGATTGATATGTGGGCTTAACGTCTCATATTTTTGCAACTTGGCTAATCGAGACGATGAGAGAGTGAAATATGAAGATGAAATAGGGGGATGTTTGGAGGAAAGGGGCAAGTTGGAGGGCGCGTGAGGAAAGGGGAAAGGGGATCTAGAACCACGATATGGCCATTTGCAGCGTACATAAATAGGAAATAAAAGTAAGTTATAAAAACGCAATGGTACATCTGACAAACTGGCAAATTATTAAACACTAAGCTACACTAAAAGTAAAGCCAGAGCCAAACAAGAAACAGAAAACAAAGTAAACATTTACACTGAAATTAGGTCATGTTGTCGCAAAGCAAAGAAAAACATATAATCAATAAATGGAACCCACTGCCAAAGAAGATATAGCGTAGACCGCATGTTTTGCCTGACCTCTCTTAGTAACAATATAACCACACAAGTAAACACTCGCGACTACTATAGTTGAGAAACTCTGTGAAGGAGTGCTCAGACACGGTAATCAACAACGTTCACCTGCTTATATATAGCCGTCTAGAGCTCTCGATACAAGTAATATAATCCTACCATGCAGACCCAGTTATCTTGATAGATTTCAAGGATTGTGCGCCATGCATAAGAATAATCTCCTATAAGCTCAACAGTTTGTAATTGGGTGTTTCTTTCGTCTAGTCGACTGTAGTAACGTAAGATGCAGCATCAAGTAACTTGAGCGTGGCTGCCTACAACGATGTTATCCGTTACTCGAAGATACTCGGCTCTATCTTGCTGAGCGCCGTCGTAGCAATATGATACGATGTAAGCCGCTCAATCCCGATAAGACGAGGGGAAAGTCTCGTCTACAAGAGAAACATGCTTGACAGTTGAAAGTGATATTCTATTAAGCTGGTTATAAGCGCATTTGCAAAAAATGAGTAGGTCATTTTTCCGTTTACTTTACCGAATTTACTACATTAAAATAATAAAAAAGTTGGGGTATATCATGAGGATGAGAGATACGGGATTCGAAGCTATTCTTATCTTACGATCAAGCTTTGTGACTCGGCGGGAAGAATTGTGAACATCCTGATTCCGGAACAGGAGCCGACATTTTGATCATACATCCCGCATAAAATACACTAATTTACTTTAAAACGTTCCTTAATTCTCTTTAACTCTCTTTTGATTGGCTGGCTTATGGCGCACCGGATGCGACGTGGTTCCCGAGTCTGCCACCGCGGCACTGCGAGCTCACGTGACGGGAATATTACCCGACTCCCATGAGTAGTGGGTGGGGGGGGTGGGGGGGGGGGGGGGGGGGGGGATTTCCCGATCAGCCACACTTGCACTGACGCACGTTTGGCATTGACGACCATCCAACGGTTGGCGAAAAGATTTCTCATCGAAGATTATTACATCGAATATAGTTGTCTTAAGACTACCTTACACATGCTTTCGTCGCAGGCGACTGGTTCGTAGCCAATCAGCGATCGGTATTGGCGCTGGTGTGTCTCGGGCGGTTTGCCGGTTGGCTTAGACTGCCCCAGATGTGACGAAAGCAGGTTTAGAGTAATCTTGGGTCCACTATATAACATATGTTCATGGTTTATCCATCGTAGATAGCTTGAGGAAGCGTACGAATAATTCGTTCGTACGTATTTCATTATCATTAATATTCAAACCATGCATTTGGACACATTTCACATTTACATCGCTGTAACTAACGATCAGTATTAAATGTGTTACCATCGCATCACATAGTAAACAGGTTGTTAATATTTTCATGATTGATTATGAAACTCTTTGCATCCGTTTTGTAATAAGTTCTTAAACATGTTCGTAGCCCGGTCGTAACCGGTAACCCCTTGCAACACCATCTGGATAAAACGCTCAGTTACCCAACAAGGACCTTATAATATTTTAATACGTCCTGTCAGTCGGGTAAATCTGAGTAGGACTGAGCGCGGGTACGTCGGTTTGGGTCGAGCCGAGTGTAACGCGTTAAGATTGATGAAGGCGAGAGCCCATCTCATCCCGTCCTATCCACAACACCGCCGACCGGTCTTCAGAGCATTACCCGGCAGGCGAAAAAAACTTCGTTTTGTTTTGTTGACAGCTGACGAATACAAATTGGTTGACTTCGTCGGCTGGTGAGGAATACACTGTGCTGCGCTCCGTGATGAATAGTAGTATTATATTTTTATTACCTTTTACGCTGTATAGGTCTACCTAAGGGAATAACGGTTGGACTACACTAGGTGTCCATGTTTTAATTATGCAACAGCAAAAAACAAATTGTTCATTGAATGTATATTATCTGTCTGAGGCGATTGAAAGGCCATAAAACAATGAACAAGACGCTCGACTGAAGGTTTGCAAATCAAATTCAGAAACTACAACGACAATGACAATGATAACGCAAAACTATGACGTCAAATGAGATTACCGCATAAGAGCTTACTCATTACATTTTCATGTGGCCACATTTTGTCCAATTCATAACAATTTGTCCAATTCATAACAATTTGTCCAATTCATAACAATTTGGCTGGTGAGGAATACACTGTGCTGCGCTTCGTGATGAATAGTAGTATTATATTTTTATTACCTTATACGCTGTAAGGGCGGTCGTACCTCTTGCTATCACAATAATTGCAGCTCTAATTTGAATGGTTTCTGGGTTTGATTCCTTTTATTGCGATTTCCATGGCTTGAATTTGTACGCAAAGAGGGGCACCTTTCCTCTCTCAATGAAGATGTCGTAAGAACAATTATAATGTCCGTATAAACCTACCAGCACTCCCGCTATGTGTGCACTCCGTTTTCATAAACATACCTTCATTTTTTCTTCAAGCTCTTCTTGGTCTACCCTTAGATAATTAACATATACATGTCTACGTCTGGTTTTGCTTTCCGTGTTTACATACTTTTAATTTATCAACCACAAACAGTGAATAACAAAAATATCTCCTACAAAATATGGTCAAATGTTCGTGATATGTGTTATCAGTACAAATGTGACAACAACGCAAGAGATTATTTGCAGATATCTCTCGTTATTTCGACTAGAATAATTATTCATCAAACATATTATTTTAACAACGGTACTGTTGGATAAAATGCTACTGCTCCCGTATATTATCGTTTATTTTGTCTATTTGTGCATCGCTGAAAAACACGATACACTTCTCCCACATTATAAAACGATCGTATCCTACCCCGTCAACTGCGTGTTTATGACATTTTTACTATGTAAATAAATATGTATTCGCCCAGAACGTGGAGTACGGGACAGTTCCCTGATAGTTATCGAGCAATGAAGCATCCCTAACACACATACTATTTTATTAAACAACATTGCCGGGTGAAATTTCCATTTTATGCGAAATGCCTCGACGCATGTTTAAAAGACATGTTTGGTTTGGTTTTGAATGGGTATTAATTCAACATAACGCTGTCACAAATGTTAAAGTAATGGATATTTTTTAATTCGTTTCTATAGCTGTGTATAGGCGTGCGTCAACTCACCATGTGTACAATACGCGGACGACTTCACCATCTACCGAACAATAACAAACCTCATGGACGCGAAGGCCCTACAGAAAGACTTGAACAACATCGAAGTGTGGTGCGAAGTAAACAATATGCCCCTAAACTCAAAAAAATCAGTGTGCCTTAGAGTGAATAAAACAACATCAACTATTAACTTTGAGTACATCATACAGGACAATCTTATCTCAGTTACCAATAATATAAAACTTCTGGGTGTGCACATCTCATCAGATCTGAAATGGAATTATCACGTAAATCTCCTCAGAACAAAGACATCTCGACTTCTCGGGTTCTTATATAAAAATCTAAAAGACTGCAAGCCAAATGTAATCCGGACAATATACCTGACACTAGTGCGTCCCATAATTCTATACGGCACGCCTGCATGGCACCCCACAACTGAATCCAACCTTCTCACCCTAGAAAAAATTCAAAATCGCGCCACTAAAATGATAATTTGCCAAGAAAAAAGCGCCACAGCTAGACTCTCCAAATGCAGGATGCCTTCAATTGCCAACGTACTTAAACAAACGGACACAATCTTTCTCAACAATAGCCTCCACAACGTACTAGACATAGACCCGCAGCAGAGACTTGAAATCGATCGTAGGTACATCGATCTGGGGAGAGGCGATAAACAGGGGGTGTACCTAAGGCCCCCCACCTGCCGCACCGTCGCCTACCAAAAATCTTTTTACAATAGAGCTGCCCTTGCCTGGAACTCATTACCTAATAGTATACGCCAATTAAGTGCTTCAGCCCCCCGTTTCAAATCAGCCATAAAAAAACATTTTTCATAACCCTGCCAAGACATACCAGATAATAATAAATCACATATAACAACCGCTATGCACACAAGGATCACGATACGGACATGGACTGGACTCTGGAAGCTTTTAACTTATAAGTAATATACATTATAATAGGGACCCATCGCATCAGTGTATCAATATAAATATTCATAACATATTCATAATCATCACTCATTAGAAACTAGAATAAGGCAAGGGGACAGGACATTATCTGTATGGGCCGCTGTGGCTCGTTTCCTGTCCCCTCTCTGTAATAACAGTAACACACACATTGTGCTGTAATGGTTTAACAGAAAATAAATAATAATAATAATAATAATACCGTTAAGTCTATGACGTGTGAATCTGCACCATTGAAATGGTATTATATTTGGGAGTTATGGTTATCAAACGTTATAGTACGTAACTTTGTTTGAAACACTTTCGCCAGCATTCTGAAATCGCTGTAGTGCATCTAATAATTTATGTCACCTTTTCAAGCACTTTATTTTTGCAACTACAGCAGAAACGCAGCATATAAAACAGCTTTAAATTATTTCGTAGGCAACCAAAAAAAACTTGGAAGCTTGAAAGCATACACAAGGGAAACTATTCGTTCCGTATGTTATCTTGAAAACCTAACAAATGCGCGTTTGGTATAAAAGTGTAAGTGTTAAATTATGCATATTTCGACACGATTGTTGACGATATTGTTTCCGATCACAGACCATATATTGCAGCTTGCACATATATGTTGCACGATTTATCTCAGAACGTGACGTGTTAGCCACTTTCTAAATGACTTCGAAGGTGTGAAATAATTGCACATATTTTTACTAAAATTCAAGCTCCAATACAGTCAATACTTTGGCTTGAATTTGATTAAAATGTCCAATAACTAGTATCTTCCAAAATCAAAGCGAAAATATTCCTTCATTCACCTACGTAAATGTTTTGCTTTATCATCCGTTCAGATCAAACGATATTCGTTAGTAAATAAACGCTTTAGATTTTTTTAGGGAAAACGTTCATTAGCGAAGCTACACAAAATTAATTGGCTCAAGCTTTCATTTATGCTAAGCACTCATTTTTCAACGCGGTTTAATTAAAGCATTTTTCGTCAGAGTTGATTTCTTACCCTACTCGAGGCTATTATTCATCACATGGATGTTCACAGTTGTAAAGTACTCGACTCATTTTAGTTACTGACTGGATATTACTAAATAAGAACAGAACTGAAATGCACTTAATAGTCGAGTGTTACTTTCGACGCTATCTAGGGTGTGGCAGATCTTTGTCTGTTTTAGAGTACACCTACTCTGACCTCGAAGAGTTTGTCTACGTGATTCCCAACTATTCACCCTAGAACATTTGTAAAGTAGACTGGATGACTACATCGTTTGAAGCGGTGTTGTGTGTAGGCATTGTATAATATAATGTGGTATGCTTGTCATTTAAATACTTGAATAGTGGTGAGCATTGACTTTATCACTATCCCTATTAGTTAAATGTTTAAAATTAACATATTGATTTCAATGATAAAGAATTATTATCTAAAAAATAAAAGGTTATCGATTAGGAGTAAATAATCCGTCCTACGTGAAGCATTTACAAGATGATTACAGAAGTTTACCCCAAAATAACTTTGACAGACAAATATATTATTATTTTCCTTTCACAATGATATCATACAACAAAACTCATTTTAAGCGTAATATATAAAAACACTCACAGCAAAATATTACAGCGGTATGAAGGAGAATTTATTGTGGTTTTACGTTAATCACGTTATAGGTATATGAAAAATGGGGTCCTTAGTAGGACAGATTCCTTATAGGAACATCAAAGGGTGGTGAGAATTCACCTCTATATTCGTGTAAACCAACACTCGAAACATCCAACATGGAGAGGTCCCTGACTTACAATAAGTATGCAACAGAAAAGTGAGAAGTTTTAATTAAGTTGGTTTCGAAGTTGAAACGAGATAGAAGTAAAAAGTTTCCGAACCATTTACTGCTCAATACCTCACTAAGTGCCCAAGGATCACCTCCCATTCTATAATGCATTATCCCACCTCAATGCAAACTTTGTCTTGAATTCCTCGACCGAAGTTTCAAACTTAAACACGAACGGAAAACAGGGAGATGTTTGTAAAAGAACGTTTTGCGGCGGAGACGAGCGCGTACGTGGGTGGTGGGGGAAACCGGGTACCCGGGGCTGCGTTTCAAGCTCATACGACGAGAATATCACTGAATTCGGATACCCGAGATGAAGTTATGAGCGCGGTGCTGAAGAGAGACAGATGATAGTAGAGAGAGATATACACTGTACTGTGAACCGTGGAATGGTTGCCACTCAATCAATCACATTTGCACTGCACACGATTGAAAATAATGAAATTCAATTCTGTTCATATTGTAGATACTAAATCTATATTATATCAAACGTTTCGCCATAGTTAAAAATGATGTATGTACAAATTATTGATGGAGTTAAAATTCAAATGCATGTGGATAGTCCCGTTGTAAGCACTTCACAAAATTGAGTTTTTTTTTTAGCGATATCTTAAAAAAGATAAAGTGAATTATGGTGAAAAAGTGAAACTCATATGCAGACAGTTCATAAAGAAAGAGGTTGTTACAAGTTTTGTTTCACTTTTGAAACCCAATATGTGTATTGATCTTTTTTTCCAATATTGTGTAGCGTTCTCAAGCTACTACTAAAACACTTGGCGAGGTTTCAGTATTGTGGTTTTCTATTATGGTCTTTTAAGTGATTTTCGTATCTTTGATTCACGGACTCACTATATAAGTAGGTGAAGTTATGAACCCTTCTTTTCGAAGCAATCTCTACAATTTGATGCGTCATTAAGACCGCTTGTCCAATATTCTTACATCTCTGGTCACAACTTAATTCAGATCCCAGCTGTGACATCTTCATCCCGCGAGCAACAATTCCGACTATGTAACTTTCACGACGTTCACTCTAATCACATGAAAAGTGCAGCAAGAACAACCTTCAATAAAATATCTTGCCGATGGCGTTTTCACAAAAACTCTACGTTTCAAAATTATGGTATGACTGATCTAGTTTTACTAATCATTTGTTCACCCTTTCAAATCACTTTCGGAAGGCAATCAGCAATAAGTTCTTACGTACCGAACTTTGAGAAGAAAAGAAATAAAAAATCAACTCTTTTCATAAAATGAATAACTTTTTCATAAGTTTGCAACAAACTTCACTTTCTTCTAGATAGAAATTAAACTTATTTGATCGGATAGAGGTACGGCTATCGTTAACCAACCACGTAGGCCTATGCGACCTATCAACTATACAACATAGCTTACATATTTACTAAATTCCAGTATGCGTAATGCAGTTTGGCTTCCAACTAGACATTTGTAACTATAACCGTGAACAATTTTGACAAAATGTTAAATTATTATGAAGAAATTGCATACGAAAGTAAAATATTTTTATCAATATCATTGTTTGGTTCGTGAAGAAAGCAAAATTAAATGAACAATGCTTTATGAATCTCTGTATATTCATAAAAATAGTAAAAAGTATTTTGATTGACCAAGTATGAACTTACAGTGGAATGGTAGTAAAACTGTTTCTACAAACTACAAATATGCAAGTTTTAGAAATGCATTTTGATTTTAATTAACACAATTCAGAAGAACCAGAACATATTCGTTGATTCACACAAAAACTTATCCACTCCATTCACATACAACAAAATTGTCCATATGTCTCAAATTAAAGATATGTTTCCACTCTCGGTTTCCAAACCGGTTCTCTTACAGCAAAGCAACGTTGCCGTGCTTCACTGAGCGGTGTTGATGCGCTGGCTGAAGCAACGTTGCCAGTTTGCCGCTCTGCACTGAGCTTTGTTGCTACGCTCGCTGAAGCAACGCTGTCAGTTGCCACTCTGCACTGAGCGGTGTTGCTGCGCTCGCTGAAGCAACGTTGCCGTTCTTCACTGAGCGGTGTTGCTGCGCTGGCTGAAGCAACGTTGCCGCTCTTCACTGAGCGGTGTTTCTACGCTGGTTATCTAGTCCTCTGCATTGCTCCATTTTTGATTGGCCGACGCCGTAGTGGGAGTGTGGCTTAGTTGGATCGAGGATGGCAATTGAATAATAAACAAAAGCGAGCCCACTGCTTTTACGCGTGTACAATGTCAAGTAGGGTTCGATCTTGCATCCATTAAAGCTTCGAACCAACAGCCCTAGTTTTTGTGCTTCCTGTCTCGACACAAGGCTCGTTCCACGGTGCAAAATGTAATTAACAAAAAACACCACGCCAAACATTACGAACAGATTGGTAAAGAGATTTATGTTTCGTGAGACAAAGTGGTTTCTGAATCATTTTACAGCTATGTAATAAAAAGTAAACTTCGCGAGTTGGTGGATGCTACGAAATTGTAAATATGTGTTGTGAAATTACTTTTCAACAACATGCGATAAGAAAAATAACTACTGCACGAAAGTGGATGATGATCCAGCATACTACAAAGCCTGCCTGTCATAAGCATAGAGTCAGTAAGGGGATGTCTATGGTCATAAGAGGCTGACGTCATATGACCTTGTTGTCATGGGTACGTCGTTAAACACAAATAATAGTATCTTTCCTCAACTATTAAATTAGTGCCTTGGTAGTTGCGAGTTGTGTCCGGATAAGTTAGGTTATGAGAGACGTTGGTAAACTTGAACTACAATAATTGCATTTGCAACAAGATTTACACTGAAACTATCATCCTAACTAGACATATCATTCAAACTAGCAGCATTCTGAAATAGAATCAAAACAATGTACAAGGTTAAATACGTTGCGTCGCGTTCATTTAAGGACCGTGCATGAGCGCAGCATATAGCATGATAGCTTACTTCGTGCTTCGCCGTTTTCCCGCCAGGCGCAGACTTTTACCATCTCCCTCGTCATTTCTTGATCCGGTTGCTCAAAAACTGTTTCGGCAACTCTGCTACGAATATCAGCATTTTTTTTCATGAAAATGTTTCTCTCAATATGTTCTCTACTCTAGAATTCTTCTGTCTTTAGGCTTTCAATTAACCAATTATTCTGTGAAGAACTCGACTAAGGGAAGATGCACCAGTTCAAAGTGTGCGAAACAAAGAAAAATGTTTCTAGCCTCACAAAATCAGATACTCTGTGTTAGTATAACATGTGGATAGTAAATACTCTAGAAAATGTCTCTCTTTTCTAAGTAAAATCATTCTCTCAAAGGAAAGAACAAAATAGAAAGTCGAACGTCAATGTTAGAAAAGGAAAGCCGACAGGCTTATAACTTATTCATATCCTTGTTTAGCGGCTAATCCCGTGAAAGCAGAATAACGCCGGCAACCGGAAAACAAGCCGTAAATAATTTCGAGCAACCAACAACATAGTGACAGCCTAGACAAAGGCAGTGAGCGTGGGGATAAAGCACTCGATTAGGTGAGAGGTTATTCTAGGCAGCACTTTGAGTTGGGGAATAAGTTCTCCCCAGAGTACGGATGTGATAAGACAAGGACTGCGTTTCAACATACTCGCATACTTCAAACCTGGCGGTTAAGTGATTCAAAAGATTATTATTTTAAAAACTAGCATACATGGTAGACTAGTTAACTGTTTTTTTGGATAGTGCACCTACGCGCTTTGTTAGGAGACAAAACTGAAACGGTAAATGAGGTTAAAATATGAACTTTTGTAACCTCAGGACACAATTTTGACAAGACAGAATGTTGTATTTATTTCTGCCGTGCTGGTTCTGTGTAATGCATAAATGCACAATTCTATACTGTTTGATAATTAGTCCATTTGATACAACAAAATCAATCGTGCAATTTACTTTTTAATGGTCATAAATCATTTCTTTGCAAAACAGTGTTTCAAAAAACAATTACGAACAATATGTTTTAAACCCTAAACATTAAACATGAGTCTTGATGACTAGACACAAATGACAACACTGTAAAATCTAACTACAATCAACAAAACACAACCGTAAAAATGTCGTCAATGGATTCCTCCTTCTTTGAGGGATGATCTTAGATTGACTATTGCACGCGTTGCAATTGTGCCCAGATCATTAGGTATGTTGTTGATGGTTATGTGACAACTTGTGTTCCTAAAACCCGTTACTTTAAAAGTCGACATTGAACGAAGTATACAGCTGCCTAGGGACTAATGTAAGCAAAACGTCAGGTTTATGTAAGTATTTGTCCGGCAAAATGCCACAGATAACGTGATAACTTTGAACCGTGAAAATATAAGCTACCAACCTCTCTCTGTTTGGCCAAGCTATATCCAATATAGTGGACTTGTGATCGTATGACTTGTGTTGTGTTGTTGCTTTGTGTTCTAGGCAATTTACTCACTATAAATATACATTATTTGGATGACTTATCATGCACATCCTTAACAATAGCAATATTGAGGTATACAAGTATATTTCCTGAGCGTTTATGTCCGTGAGGATTATCTGCTAGAGAAATGTAACATTTTGAAATGTTATATACACCCAAACACCAACAAAATTCCGTATGCCTATGCTTGAATATACGGTGTTTGGTATTAGTCTGTATAACGAGATTCAAACCTAATGTCATAACATTTGTTTGAAAGTTTCGCTGAGCCCTATGTAGGGATTTTCGATGTTGTGGACTATGTTGTTGTTCTTCACAGCGCTCGACTGACCCAGGCCTGGAATCAACTTCAACATTGTTGCGTCTACATTCCAGATTGTTTAGTTCGCTGTAACACCCAACCTCGAATATCTACTTCATTAAATTGTCAGTGAACATCTCGTAACGTATTCACAAAGCTCAGCGCACACAACACCATCGATATTAGTTAAGTATCTGGGAGTCACCTTCAAATAACTGGTCTCGTCTTGAGGGGTGACGGGGAAAGGGGGGAGGGATATTCAGTCATCTTGAAGACGGGAAACTAAACGGTTGGTTTTGTCAATATTGAACATCCTTTATCTTCAACTAAATTTAATAACTCTAGTTCACTCACGCTAATTATATGCATGATATATAATATCCTATATCTTAATTAAATAAACAAAGAAGTAACAACATAAGTACAAAATTTTATTAATACAGGTATGTAATTATTATTGTCATTATTTTGATTTCGTTCTTTAAATACTAAAATACCTGCTTATGGTATATGTACACAAAACACAATCTTTCGTAGGGGTTGAGAACCAAAACATCCAAACCAATTTGTGGTTGTAATTATTGCCTCTCATAAGGTTTCACTGACAGAGAATATACGCGCAACATTTGGACCTTTATCGAAATAGATTTCGATTTATTTTGAAGATGTGGGAAATGTTTTATCGTACTGTAAACTAGATATAAATATAGAGAGGGAAATAGCAAAACAACAAAGCCTAGAGGTGATAAATCCGAAGCACCAGCGGCAATAAGTGAATTTAGCGTGGCAGATAGCCGAGCCCCGCGTTGATTTAGCTGTTAGTGAAATGTTATCGGCATTATCGCTAGGCTGCCCCGGACTGTGGACTACAAATAAAGAAACATTGGGATGGATTTAACGGGCTTTCAATTATTTAGTCTCACCTTCGGAAAGGATTGTGAACGTATTGGTATTGCAAGATTATCACATTAGCTAACTATTTTGCTTTCACACTGGTAGAATTAAACTAGAATACAGCTATCTGTCAAACACCTCACAATATAGTATAGATATAACGTATATTATGACGAATTTCATCGTGTATTGGCGTGATAGAGAGGGCAACCGACATTACTAGAGTAATATACTATACAATACAAGAGTACTCTAGAGTACTATACTATACAACAATACTACAGAGAATACACGATGTTTTAGAGACTGACTGACAACCGCCTCCATCGTTCAGGAGAATGAAAGTTGTCTCGCTACTAGCAGGGGTCTTGGCTTTACAAGAAACAAAGTTTTAGGGTACTGTTTAACGAAAATAATCCGACTTTACATTTATGTTCAAAAAATTGTCTGGCTTAGAAAAAGAGCTCAACCTCAATATAAAATAACAAATATTGCGGTTAGTAAATAAACAATCATGCAGCTCACAAAGTGAGGCAAAGGATTGCAAAAGCCTGGCCCACAAACCTTTATCAGAAGCTGTCGACTTGATTCAGCGCGAGCACAATAGGATTAAATCCATCTTCGTGTTGCCTCAATCGGTCGTCACCAACAACAGTATTTCCAGTATTCATTCACGCTACAAAAGATTGTATCCGAAGGCTTTCCATGTTAGTAAGTAAGACATTAGTCATAAAAACATCCTTTTTATAGAGTTTTTCTTCAAATGAATATGGACATATTGAGAGATTTCTGTTCGTTCTTCACTTCCTTTTAACTGTGAAGAGTCACGGATGTGTAAACACAGCACGCCATCTTGCGAATATCCCCACAAGCGAGAATAGAAGGAAATATTATGTAAGATTGATTTGATGCCGACGCTTGGGTAAACCTATTTATTAGGCCGTTAGTCTACACAAAGAACATAAACTCACTTTCCAAGTATATTATTAATATTTCTATTCTACTAATGTGTGTATGAAAACAGGCTCTAAGAAAACTATCAGTAGTTAAAAACACAGGTGTTTCACTGTTTATGTAATCTGTCGTTCACCATGTTCAGGTTCAACAGAAGATAATCCATTTTTAAAAGACGAACCTTTCATGTTATTTCTTTGTGATAAGAGAAATGTTTGGTAAATGATAAGAGGTGTCTTTCCGCTTACAACCCATCGTTAGTTCCCACTTCATTTGAAGATATTCTCTTGTCCAAAATGTTCACAAGTAATTCACGTAAAGAAAACATTGGCAATATGTGGACACCAATTTGCAACCAACACACTTCTCGTTTATCCACACTTTTAACAACCGTATTGATGAAGGGTTGGTAAGAAAATATTTACCAACGT
Source organism: Isoperla grammatica (assembly GCA_945910005.1). Taxonomy (NCBI): domain Eukaryota; kingdom Metazoa; phylum Arthropoda; class Insecta; order Plecoptera; family Perlodidae; genus Isoperla; species Isoperla grammatica. Next base: position 47,968,478 of record OX246738.1, on the reverse strand, counting down.
GTTAGCGTTAAAAATGTGCGGGTTCAGTCGAGGCCGTCGCTATAACGAAGGCCTCGGTTCAGTGTAACAATAAACTACCGCCGAAAAGCTTCATGCTACTCGACAACAATAACCGACCTTGTAATAGTGTAGACGTAGCAGATAAACTAACAACCTCGCAGTGAACAAATATTTATTTGGCCGTCTCCCTATCTCTCTCTAATAATGATGCGCTACCGACAAGACAACAGTGGGTGCACAAACAACTTGCTCACTTTCTTGGGGTGGTCAATATTTATCAAGCCACACATTCTTTTAATGAACCCTACAAGAAGAGAAGGCGCATTGGTAAGAGAATCTTTGTCTTTGTTATCTTTATGAAAGGGAAGGATTGACCTATAAATAAACAATTTTAAGTAGCGTTCTTCGCTTTATAAAGTAGTGGGTGCTGGAATAATGTTTGCTAAAAGATATTTAATGAATATGCGGTGACTGTATTGTTAGATTAAATATCAAATTTTTAGTTGGAGTACCATTATTTACAAATTATTGAATTCATTTCTATACTGCCACATTTTTGTTCGTACAGTGTTATTACAAAAAGAAATAATACATTTTTGACAGAGAGAGAGATAAACATAAGATTCTCATTTATTTCGTTTTCTTTTTAACCGCGAACCAGACTAATTCGATTTATTATCAGCTTCTTTTGTTTCATTCAAACAGATGTCCAGGCAGTGAAATAGCTACCCAGTGTGTTATCCTTAGTGTATAGCTAGTTGTTACTTGTTCAAACATAATAGGTTTATATTACAAGAACGCTCCCAAATAGGCAACTCGTTTTACATAATACTGTTGTGTAAGCCGCTGAGGGGTAATGCAATTCTGCTGAATGTATTTTCCTAGTACGGCATTGAGCAAACGATTGTGACATTTTAAAAATACAACCTAGATTCGTCTTTTTAGAACGTGGTTTGAATGTAGTATTTGTATGTATTGATTAAATTTTGGGAAGGTTTGCGAAGAAATCATGTCGGTACGAGAAAATCCATGCACTGCTTCGGGATAACTAACCTACAGATTTGACCAACCTTGAACTAAGAAGCAAACACACTCTTAATTTCTCAGTGAAATTTTATTAGTGTGTTTCCATGTTAACTAATATCAGAATGGAAAATTAGCGCACGGTTTCTATATACTCGCTAGAAGTCTGTGCATTAATAACAAAAGCTTAAAGCTATTAAATTTTTAGATTTTATGTGATCGACCAACCTAAATCAGTTATGTTTCCGAGCTTTATACACAAAAAGAGACAACGTGAAACCGTTCATTTGTATAGTTCGCTTGAAGCCACCAAAGATGAAGCCACCATGCGGCACTCTATGCGCATCAAAGACTGTCCTAAACCGTACACTAAAGTCTTGTGTGCAAATAAGAAAACTGTACATGGTGCTACATACAATACTAACAAATAATTATACGTTATGTTAGTAATGTTCAGAATTGCAAGAGAAAGTTTAGCCAAAGGATGGAGATTCGTAAAATAATTACTCACGAAAGCAGAACAAATATTACGCCTTCTCGGCACAGAAAGAAATAGGTGTGTAAACAAAATAAATGTGTTTCTCCTTCCAACCGGAAAACCGCCTACAACAGGAGCGTAACGAGGTGTGTTTGAAGATCCACGGGGTTGCATGCTAAGCCTGCTTTGAGGGCGGTGAGCTATTAATAGGGCATTTCCCCAGCAACCCTGACTCCCATCTCGCAAATTGCGTTTACACAAAAACAAGTGGATGTGTGTTTGAGATACGGTCACAGGTTTGGTAAACAGGGTTGTTAATTATTTAAAATAAAATGGCTGGTTATGTTTCGTTTGTTTAAAACGAAGACTGCAAACCGTTTAGTAAAAAGTAATTTCGTTTAATAGCTTAAGTTAAAAACAAGCCAAGTTGTATCTACTTTTTTAACGTACCACCTCTACGTGTATATATTATTTTTAAACATGGAACGTATAAAGTGAAACGCAATACTTTAATTATTTATAAGTCTGTGCAATCTGAATATATCACTGTATTCAAGCTATACTGCACGGTTCAGTACTTCGTCCAACATTATGCGTCAATCTCGAATTGAATGCGGAAAACTACTAACCGGAGTATATATTATGGTTTACTTACTGCGACTAGGTCGTTGGAGCTCTGGAAACGACTCTGTCGTAAGTGGTCGTTCAAAACGAGAAGTAGAAATAAACATGCCCGTCTATTTACAAATCTAGTGAACGAGCATAAACTGACTGACAATGAGGATAAGTCCTGGGCAAAGAGGAAATGTTTAGTGTGTGCTTTGCAACTCAAACAACCCAACCTGATACAACTGTGCATAATTTACTAACGATGCACAGGAATCGATCATAGGTCGCAAGCTATCAAAACATCAATAACATGTAATTACAAACCGAATCGTTTTCCACATTTTCCTCTTTACGATATTAATCTACGGTTATCTGCATACTTTGTCATCCTCTGGGGTTTCATCATTTTGTGTTGATTATTTGTCGGGTGGCAAGCGACCCGTTAAATCAGTGACACACATACGCTTTGAAGTCTCAATGCCCAATGGTAAATCTCGTTTTTATATTCATTTTAATGAAGTCACATAGGGAGTGAGCGTATTTGATCACCTTGTTAAAGTGCAAACAAGGGTTGAAGTGATCGTTTGTGTTAAGCAGACGAGTAACCCGAACCAACCTTTGAAATCTTTTAGAGCGTCGTTGTTTCATGGGTAATTACCTAAAGGGCCAACGTTTCAGTGCCTGAGCGCTACTGTGTTGTAACAGTAGTACAAGGCAGACGAACAGTGAGGTGAAAAAAAAGGAAATACAACTTATTCAAGTCACATCTTAGCGCGTGGTAGACATCTTTGCCATCAAACATGACAGTTTCCATGGCGAACAAATTGACTTTGAATAAACTGATATTGAACAAAAAATCAAACGTGCGGGGAATTCTATCAGGTAAATACTAAATTCTACCAATTCACATTATTACTCGGAATATTGTAGTGATTTGTCACTTGCTGATTAAGTTGCTTTCACGAAAGCAAATTTCTCAGTAACATACTACGCGGATATGACTCTTAGCACTCACAAATAATTTTGCAGTATAGCACCACAGATATGAATTACTAGACTGCGTGGGATAACACTTTCCACCGAAGGGGAAATTATTCGGTCAATCGACTACATATAGGCTCAGTATTGTAGCTATTACTCTTACCTTGAGTGAGGGGGTCCCCAGCCAAGGCCAGCGCGACGCACACCCATTGCAACACCGCTAGAGGTCTACTAGGCTCAGTATTGTAAGCTATTACTGTTACCTTGAGTGAGGGGGTCCCCAGCCAAGGCCAGCGCGACGCACGCCCATTGCAACACCGCTAGAGGTCTACTAGGCTCACTATTGTTAGCTATTACTCTTACCTTGAGTGAGGGGGTCACCAGCCAAGGCCAGCGCGACGCACGCCCATTGCAACACCGCTAGAGGTCTACTGGGCTCAGTATTGTTAGCTATTACTCTTCTCTTGAGTGAGGGGGTCCCCAGCCAAGGCCAGCGCGACGCACGCCCATTGCAACACCGCTAGAGGTCTACTAGGCTCAGTATTGTTAGCTATTACTCTTACCTTGAGTGAGGGGGTCCCCAGCCAAGGCCAGCGCGACGCAAGCCCATTGCAACACCGCTAGAGGTCCACTAGGCTCAGTATTGTTAGCTATTACTCTAACCTTGAGTGAGGGGGTCCCCAGCCAAGGCCAGCGCGACGCACGCCCATTGCAACACCGCTAGAGGTCAACTGGGCTCAGTATTGTTAGCTATTACTCTTACCTTGAGTGAGGGGGTCCCCAGCCAAGGCCAGCGCGACGCACGCCCATTGCAACACCGCTAGAGGTCTACTAGGCTCAGTATTGTTAGCTATTACTCTTACCTTGAGTGAGGGGGTCCCCAGCCAAGGCCAGCGCGACGCACGCCCATTGCAACACCGCTAGAGGTCTACTAGGCACAGTATTGTTAGCTATTACTCTTACCTTGAGTGAGGGGGTCCCCAGCCAAGGCCAGCGCGACGCACGCCCATTGCAACACCGCTAGAGGTCTACTAGGCACAGTATTGTTAGCTATTACTCTTACTTTGAGTGAGGGGGTCTCCAGCCAAGGCCAGCGCGACGCACGCCCATTGCAACACCGCTAGAGGTCTACTAGGCTCAGTATTGTAAGCTATTACTCTTACCTTGAGTGAGGGGGTCCCCAGCCAAGGCCAGCGCGACGCACGCCCATTGCAACACCGCTAGAGGTCTACTAGGCTCAGTATTGTTAGCTATTACTCTTACCTTGAGTGAGGGGGTCCCCAGCCAAGGCCAGCGCGACGCACGCCCATTGCAACACCGCTATAGGGTCTACTAGGCTCAGTTTGTTAGCTATTACTCTTACCTTGAGTGAGGGGGTCCCCAGCCAAGGCCAGCGCGACGCACGCCCATTGCAACACCGCTAGAGGTCAACTAGGCTCAGTATTGTTAGCTATTACTCCTACCTTGAGTGAGGGGGTCCCCAGCCAAGGCCAGCGCGACGCACGCCCATTGCAACACCGCTTGAGGTCTACTAGGCTCTGTATTGTTAGCTATTACTCTTACCTTGAGTGAGGGGGTCCCCAGCCAAGGCCAGCGCGACGCACGCCCATTGCAACACCGCTAGAGGTCTACTAGGCTCAGTATTGTTAGCTATTACTCTTACCTTGAGTGAGGGGGTCCCCAGCCAAGGCCAGCGCGACGCACGCCCATTGCAACACCGCTAGAGGTCTACTAGGCTCTGTATTGTTAGCTATTACTCTTACCTTGAGTGAGGGGGTCCCCAGCCAAGGCCAGCGCGACGCACGCCCATTGCAACACCGCTAGAGGTCTACTAGGCTCAGTATTGTTAGCTATTACTCTTACCTTGAGTGAGGGGGTCCCCAGCCAAGGCCAGCGCGACGCACGCCCATTGCAACACCGCTAGAGGTCTACTAGGCTCAGTATTGTTAGCTATTACTCTTACCTTGAGTGAGGGGGTCCCCAGCGAAGGCCAGCGCGACGCACGCCCATTGCAACACCGCTAGAGGTCTACTAGGCACAGTATTGTTAGCTATTACTCTTACCTTGAGTGAGGGGGTCCCCAGCCAAGGCTAGCGCGACGCACGCCCATTGCAACACCGCTAGAGGTCTACTAGGCACAGTATTGTTAGCTATTACTCTTACCTTGAGTGAGGGGGTCCCCAGCCAAGGCCAGCGTGACGCACGCCCATTGCAACACCGCTAGAGGTCTACTAGGCTCAGTATTGTTAGCTATTACTCTTACCTTGAGTGAGGGGGTCCCCAGCCAAGGCCAGCGCGACGCACGCCCATTGCAACACCGCTAGAGGTCCACTAGGCACAGTATTGTTAGCTATTACTCTTACCTTGAGTGAGGGGGTCCCCAGCCAAGGCCAGCGCGACGCACGCCCATTGCAACACCGCTAGAGGTCTACTAGGCACAGTATTGTTAGCTATTACTCTTACCTTGAGTGAGGGGGTCCCCAGCCAAGGCCAGCGCGACGCACGCCCATTGCAACACCGCTAGAGGTCTACTAGGCTCAGTATTGTTAGCTATTACTCTTACCTTGAGTGAGGGGGTCCCCAGCCAAGGCCAGCGCGACGCACGCCCATTGCAACACCGCTAGAAGTCTACTAGGCTCAGTTTTGTTAGCTATTACTCTAACCTTGAGTGAGGGGGTCTCCAGCCAAGGCCAGCGCGACACACGCCCATTGCAACACCGCTAGAGGTCTTCTAGGCTCAGTATTGTTAGCTATTACTCTTACCTTGAGTAAGGGGGTCCCCAGCCAAGGCCAGCGCGACGCACGCCCATTGCAACACCGCTAGAGGTCTACTAGGCTCAGTATTGTTAGCTATTACTCTTATCTTGAGTGAGGGGGTCCCCAGCCAAGGCCAGCGCGACACACGCCCATTGCAACACCGCTAGAGGTCTACTAGGCTCAGTATTGTTAGCTATTACTCTTACCTTGAGTGAGGGGGTCCCCAGCCAAGGCCAGCGCGACACACGCCCATTGCAATACCGCTAGAGGTCTACTAGGCTCAGTGTTGTTAGCTATTACTCTTACCTTGAGTGAGGGGGTCCCCAGCCAAGGCCAGCGCGACGCACGCCCATTGCAACACTGCTAGAGGTCTACTAGGCTCAGTATTGTTAGCTATTACTCTTACCTTGAGTGAGGGCGTCCCCAGCCAAGGCCAGCGCGACGCACGCCCATTGCAACACTGCTAGAGGTCTACTAGGCTCAGTATTGTTAGCTATTACTCTTACCTTGAGTGAGGGGGTCTTCAGCCAAGGCCAGCGCGACGCACGCCCATTGCAACACCGCTAGAGGTCTACTAGGCTCAGTATTGTTAGCTATTACTCTTACCTTGAGTGAGGGGGTCCCCAGCCAAGGCCAGCGCGACGCACGCCTATTGCAATACCGCTAGAGGTCTACTAGGCTCAGTATTGTTAGCTATTACTCTTACCTTGAGTGAGGGGGTCCCCAGCCAAGGCCAGCGCGACACACGCCCATTGCAATACCGCTAGAGGTCTACTAGGCTCAGTGTTGTTAGCTATTACTCTTACCTTGAGTGAGGGGGTCCCCAGCCAAGGCCAGCGCGACGCACGCCCATTGCAACACTGCTAGAGGTCTACTAGGCTCAGTATTGTTAGCTATTACTCTTACCTTGAGTGAGGGCGTCCCCAGCCAAGGCCAGCGCGACGCACGCCCATTGCAACACTGCTAGAGGTCTACTAGGCTCAGTATTGTTAGCTATTACTCTTACCTTGAGTGAGGGGGTCCCCAGCCAAGGCCAGCGCGACGCACGCCCATTGCAACACCGCTAGAGGTCTTCTAGGCTCAGTATTGTTAGCTATTACTCTTACCTTGAGTGAGGGGGTCCCCAGCCAAGGCCAGCGCGACGCACGCCTATTGCAATACCGCTAGAGGTCTACTAGGCTCAGTATTGTTAGCTATTACTCTTACCTTGAGTGAGGGGGTCCCCAGCCAAGGCCAGCGCGACGCACGCCCATTGCAACACCGCTAGAGGTCCACTAGGCTCAGTATTGTTAGCTATTACTCTTACCTTGAGTGAGGGGGTCCCCAGCCAAGGCCAGCGCGACGCACGCCCATTGCAACACCGCTAGAGGTCTACTAGGCTCAGTATTGTTAGCTATTACTCTTACCTTGAGTGAGGGGGTCCCCAGCCAAGGCCAGCGCGACGCACGCTTATTGCAACACCGCTAGAGGTCTACTAGGCTCAGTATTGTTAGCTATTACTCTTACCTTGAGTGAGGGGGTCCCCAGCCAAGGCCAGCGCGACGCACGCCCATTGCAACACCGCTAGAGGTCCACTAGGCTCAGTATTGTTAGCTATTACTCTTACCTTGAGTGAGAAGGTCCCCAGCCAAGGCCAGCGCGACGCACGCCCATTGCAACACTGCTAGAGGTCTACTAGGCACAGTATTGTTAGCTATTACTCTTACCTTGAGTGAGGGGGTCCCCAGCCAAGGCCAGCGCGACGCACGCCCATTGCAACACTGCTTGAAGTCTACTAAGCTCCGTATTGTTAGCTATTACTCTTACCTTGAGTGAGGGGGTCCCCAGCCAAGGCCAGTGCGACGCACGCCCATTGCAACACCGCTAGAGGTCTACTAGGCTCAGTATTGTTAGCTATTACTCTTACCTTGAGTGAGGGGGTCCCCAGCCAAGGCCAGCGCGACGCACGCCCATTGCAACACCGCTAGAGGTCTACTAGGCTCAGTATTGTTAGCTATTACTCTTACCTTGAGTGAGGGGGTCCCCAGCCAAGGCCAGCGCGACGCACGCCTATTGCAATACCGCTAGAGGTCTACTAGGCTCAGTATTGTTAGCTATTACTCTTACCTTGAGTGAGGGGGTCCCCAGCCAAGGCCAGCGCGACACACGCCCATTGCAATACCGCTAGAGGTCTACTAGGCTCAGTGTTGTTAGCTATTACTCTTACCTTGAGTGAGGGGGTCCCCAGCCAAGGCCAGCGCGACGCACGCCCATTGCAACACTGCTAGAGGTCTACTAGGCTCAGTATTGTTAGCTATTACTCTTACCTTGAGTGAGGGCGTCCCCAGCCAAGGCCAGCGCGACGCACGCCCATTGCAACACTGCTAGAGGTCTACTAGGCTCAGTATTGTTAGCTATTACTCTTACCTTGAGTGAGGGGGTCCCCAGCCAAGGCCAGCGCGACGCACGCCCATTGCAACACCGCTAGAGGTCTACTAGGCTCAGTATTGTTAGCTATTACTCTTACCTTGAGTGAGGGGGTCCCCAGCCAAGGCCAGCGCGACGCACGCCTATTGCAATACCGCTAGAGGTCTACTAGGCTCAGTATTGTTAGCTATTACTCTTACCTTGAGTGAGGGGGTCCCCAGCCAAGGCCAGCGCGACGCACGCCCATTGCAACACCGCTAGAGGTCCACTAGGCTCAGTATTGTTAGCTATTACTCTTACCTTGAGTGAGGGGGTCCCCAGCCAAGGCCAGCGCGACGCACGCCCATTGCAACACCGCTAGAGGTCTACTCAACGGGAGGTGGACTCCGCCTAAAACATAACACACATATATGAAAGATTTGAACACAATATTGGTATTATCATGTACTTTTTGTATATATCACAAAACACATAATGTGTGCACACTCTACATTAATCACGAAACAACATAAACTAACGTCATACACATTATAAATTGTATACAGACAGATAATATTTAATTCATGATTATGAAATTGGCTTTGTATTTATTTTACTTTTTATATTTTACAGTTTAATTATTTGCAGATTTTTGCTTACATGTGTGCAATGAAATGGGCATTAAATTAGACCAGTGCAGTTGTGAAACATCCATAGCATACAGGAACAATATAGCTCAGTATGAGACACCCGCACAAGTCATGGGGCAAACTTTATCGGAAATTGATAACAATGCGTTTTAGTTACCTAAGTCGGTGACGAAAAACAAAAAATAATGTACATATTTAAGATGAAAGGTGGTTTTGTTGAAATAGGCCGCTTCCACATAGAAAAAATGTTCTACCTGTATTTGTGGAAAACTCTGGTTCGATTCCCGTCACCGGCTGAAGGCTTTTCGAGGTTTGCCTCTGTCTCATGGCGACGAATGCTGGGATTGAGTAAAATATCAGCCCTCGGATATTCCTGTCCAACTATTCCAAAAACCACAAAACCTAGTTAGTCACCTGAAGAGGGACTGAGAAGTTCCCATACGAAAAATCAAAATTTATTTGTTTTACTAGGGTGTAAACGTGATGGCCTCATATTTGAAGAGTGTAGTGGGTGCATTGGTGGGTGTGTTGGGGTTGTAAATGTTTGGTGCAGAATCAGTGGGTTGTTTGTTAACAGTCACGTAGGTGGCTTTATCATTAAATCAGAACTGTTGTTGGGAGGCGTTAATCCTACATATCATACATAATATCGTATTTAGTGTACCGCACGTTTAGTACACAAATTACTATTAGGCATTATGTCAACTGAACATATCAACTGGATGTATAATGCAAGCGTGTATGGAACATTTTGTACCAGTATAATGATGAATTCAATGACCTCTCACACTGTGTATCGAGTCCATTTTATTGTTGCATATTTTATTTTACATCTACGCCATTCAGGTATAAACCGATTAACAAAGCACTGCACTAATTGAGCTCAATGTTGTAATAGATTTTCAGTGAGCATTCTAAAGATTATTAAGAGATATTACATTTTTCTCCACCTTTAGGGCATCAAGAACATCAAGCATTTCACATGTACACATATGTAATATTTGTATACAATAGTATGCTTTACTATATAACCCATAACAATAAATAAATAATAGTAACGTTTACTTCTTGTGTATTATCACACAGACCAACTCCACAACAAATTCACTGAAACTATTATTCAAAATTGCTGAACAAAGACTATATTTTAAGCTGAAGTTCATCATGCCTGTATAATATTATATAATGTGTGTCTTCTCGACACAGTTGAAATAGAAATGTTTTGTTAACAATTTCAAAATAATGCACATTTTGATGTTCACTCCGACGCTTAAATATATGAACATGAAATGTGAGCACAATATACATTTACAAGACCTCAGACGTTTTTGATCTTTATTTCAATAATGATTTTATTTTATATTGCAAACACATTGTTGTTAACTCATACAAATGTAAATATTATCAATTTCATGTAGGTGAGGCTGAGAGTCAGTCTCGTGTGCTGTCCATACAAATAGAGGGTTCGTTCTGTCCAGCAAACTCTTGTTCCGAAACTAGTTTGGTCTGAAAGCCTGATGGAGTTTCATCGCGTGTCCCGATATCCAGACGCCGCCCGCCATGTTTCGTGTGCACGTCGTACTTATTCGGCGCCCTTCGTCTTTTAATACCTTCTTCTTTCGCCATTGTTCGCCGAGTATCGGCCCAGCCGCGCTTCACTCCCAACTCGGCCATATCCGCTTATTAGTAGGTCTGTTTGAACTTTTTTATGTTTTTAGAGTTCGAAACAAAACCGGAAAAAGCAGGACAGCGCACTGGAATAATTTATGGTAATGTAATTGACGCTTTATGCCCCATGTATCATAAACGACGGTAATCGAAATGATGAGTGAGTGATTTACAACCCTATGTAAAAAGTCTCTCATATCAAAACAAGGAGAACCTGGAATGAAACTACCGTAGCTATAACACACCATGTTTTATACATATAACAAAAGTAAAACATATAGCATTCAGATTTTTGCTCGGTATTGAATGCCCAAGTAAACTGCCAAATACATAATTTCCAGGTAATTGCACTTTGCTATATTTCCATTGGTTGTATAGTCATGGTGGTGCAATTAAACTGGCGAGTACATTTTAACTGTCCATTGAAATACTGGTTCATACGTAACACCCTTTAGTTCCTATTAAGTTAGCTTATTTGCCATTTCATAGCGTCATTTCCCCATTTTTACGAATCATTACAAGATAAGTGTTACATTCCTATAATATTATAGACATTATTGATATAAAAGTCTGCCCGACTGGGGATCAAACCCTGATTCTCAGATTCTTTAACACAGCTTATACCTGAGTACGAATAGGTAATTACGAAGGTTTACAAAGAATACACCAGTAACACACAATCGAATTATATTCTTTGTTTCTTTGCGAATTATTGCATATATCTCTGTTGAATACCATTTCCGTTCTCAGTTATTCCTTTCACATTGTTAGCATCTCACTTCTATACAACTTGCACCACTTGTAATCACTCAATATCTTCTAAATCCTCTGCCAGGGTTCGTCGAACTCCTAAACTAGGTCGTAAAACCCCTTAATCTAATGCTAAGTATTGCATGTTATTCAAACGTGCGAATCATCAACGGAAACAAATTAATTATTCTGTCAAAACAAATTATGAACCAAAATAGCAAAATAACGATCAGAAAATAGAGTATTTGTCTCTACAAATTGGACCAATAATATTTCAAGTGTAATTTTACATTATCTTCACATTCAACGACTTAACTTCGCGGTGATTGAGTGGTCCTTGGTAATCACCTGATAAAACGAATGTATGACACACACAAATGTTCAAACCATCCCTTTGAAAACTTGCCAACGCATAAAGAGTTTACCAGGTTGGTCTCCAGTCGCCAACAAATGACAATCTAACAATTGGTTTTCACTGAAACATTCACGCTGTCGAACACTGTCCTAAGATTGGGTGTCCGGCTACGTATTACGGCCTAGGGTGCGAAAAGTGACCCAGAATCGAGAGGGTTAAGAACACGACTCAGGGAGCACAGAGAGATATCTGTGAGGGGTTGGTTAACAAAGGATATTACAGCTGGTTCCGTCACTTCTCAATTCAATCGAAGTTCTGTTCTCCAGGGTATAACTGAATGTATGTCGTACAACGCTGTTAAATAATATCCGAAAAAGTTTTATGGCCGGTTGATCGGAACTTTGTGAACGAGTTAAGATAAATCGATAAAACGATCGGACGTGTTTTTTACGGGACAATTTTCTCTCGAGTTTAGTATCACTTTCTTTGACCTTTTCTCGTCGTATATTTAAAAAGCCAACAGTGTTCAGTTCCTAGAGCATTGTATGACTTTCGTGTGTTTGGTTACGTATTGAAACTGATGATTTACGAGCATACGTCTCCTCAATACAAAATGTTCTACTGGCTTGTTTTGTCGGGCTTGCAGTCCGCTAAATGATAGTTTTTGATATATTATACAATTTAAAACCTTTTGTGCTGTGTAATAATAATTGCAATCGTGAAGATTTAATTTACGTAAAATCACAGTTTGCAGATTCGTAGAAAACATGGTTTAATTAAGTGGAAATTTAAAGTATTTTATGATTATGTTGCTACTTTATCTCAGATTGATAGAAATTGTTGTTGAGATTTGTAAACAACAGAAGTGAAAAATATCATAAATGCTTCTCACGGAATTGCAAAAGTATCGATGGTGCCGCATCGAAGAAAACGGCCGCTCGCCTAGTAACGTGACAGACACGCCCAGTCACGTGAGAGATACACGCAGTCACGTGACAGACACGCCCAGTCACGTGAGAGATACACGCAGTCACGCGATACACACGCACAGTCACGTGAGAGACACACGCAGTCACGTGACAGACACGCCCAGTCACGTGAGAGATACACGCAGTCACGCGATACACACGCACAGTCACGTGAGAGACACGCGCAGTCACGTGACAGACACGCGCAGTCACGCGACAGACACGCGCAGTCACGTGAGAGACACACGCAGTCACGTGACAGACACGCACAGTCACGTGAGAGATACACGCAGTCACGTGACAGACACGCGCAGTCACGCGACAGACACGCGCAGTCACGTGAGAGATACACGCAGTCACGTGACAGACACGCGCAGTCACGTGACAGACACGCACAGTCACGTGACAGACACGCGCAGTCACGCGACAGACACGCGCAGTCACGTGACAGATACACGCAGTCACGTGACAGACACGCGCAGTCACGTGACAGACACGCGCAGTCACGCGATACACACGCACAGTCACGTGAGAGACACGCGCAGTCACGTGACAGACACGCACAGACACGCGCAGTCACGCGACAGACACGCACAGACACGCGCAGACACGCGCAGTCACGTGACAGACACGCACAGTCACGTGACAGTCACGCGACAGACACGCGCAGTCACGTGAGAGATACACGCAGTCACGTGACAGACACGCGCAGTCACATGACATACACGCGCAGTCGCGTGACACACACGCGCAGTCACGTGACAGACACGCGCAGTAACGTGACAGACACGCGCAGTCACGTGACAGACACGCGCAGTCACGCGGGAGACGCGACTGTTCCATGTCAAGCAGGATTGGAGGTGTTTACTCAGTTCACTGGGCAAAACGTGCTACGGCGCAACGGTGCTGGTTTTACTACAGACGCTGGCAAAAGTCACAAAATGGTGGAAACTGGTCCAATTCTTTACGATTTATGGAGTCTATTTACGACAGAAATATTTTTTATTCTGTTTCATTCTATAGTTGTAAAACTGTTATTTTGGAATTTTAACGAGGGATCATTAGTTTTAAAGGAAGTACGTGGTGGCGTTTCATAAAACAGTTGAATAAACATTAGTCGAAAACTTGAGACATTTCTTTAGCTAAAGCTGAAGTACATAATATCTATACAATAATCTAGTTTTTTTAGTTCTAGTTTTTACTACATTTACGATATGCGACTAGTTAATCATGAAATAGTTGAGAGCACGACGCATTTTCAACAGTTTGTAAGTTGCAAACCACTTTTCTTCGCTCACTTTGCATCCTATCTCGTAGTAACTGATCATATCTCATGGAGTCATGGACATATGTTGCCTATTGCATCGAAAATTTCATTGAACCAAAACAATAAGAAAGTGAGTGAGTGAGTGATTGCATGAGAAGTGTTGTTACAGTAAAACACCGTGTTATGTATGACTATTGATTCACTTAGGGCCGCGAGTATATATACAATCACGTAAAGAACAAACTTCTAGAAGTTAAGAGTTTAGTGTTCGGCCATGATCGTTTCAACCCGGAAATCACTAAGTTGTAGAGTATACGTTCACCGCTGTAAACAGTTTATGCAGTTCACGTTGTGCAATCATATTTACAGCAAGGAACACAAGCACGCTTTATCTCCTTGCAAGATGATTGAATATAACGGGACTTGTAAGTTCACAGTCTGGCGACGCTTTGGATCGTCAAGACTGAGACCTGATTATTTCGGCACATTCAACTTGCATTTTGTTACCCTTAAATAAATCTCGTGTTTGGTTGCACGTAATGTCTACAATTAAGTGGTTAGTAGGAAACCTAACATGCTAAATATACGTCACTAGCTATTGAACTTTTGCTTTCGAATAACCTATAGCACAAAGTTTTTTAAGTCCCCACTTTTCGGACAGTAAAACAACGTTATATCCTAAAAATTGACATAATATCAAACCTAAATATATCTCCCGATCAAAGTAACTCTTTTCGTCACATGTGTCTGGTGACTTTTTGTCAAGAAACGTGTGCTAGAATTGATTCCAAACACTGGCTTCTTGATCGATAAGAAACATTTCAGACTTAAGTAAGAACACAATTATACGACATATCGCCAACCGCAACAATAATATATAACAATACTCCCTTGATGGAATGGCTGGTTTGTCTGAACTACAATTAAATTTATTAATGAGTTCTTTCTGATGGTTTGAAGATTTTGTAGTAATGGTACTGTTGACTGTAACTACCGATTGTATTTGGCATCACCAATTTAACTATTAGTAATCAATACCCACGTTTGTCATCTCACTGTAAATCACAGCCAAATCTAACGCAAAATACAGACGAAAACAAATTAAAAGTCGGTTTACGCATTTTGAACAACATGTTTACAAAATTCTAAATTGAAAACCATGGGACTTGCCAACATTGCTCATACTCGTTGAGAAAAAAATATCGCTCTAACCTTTAGGGACGCCATTGCAGGGGCTCTGCGTTACACTAGTTGAATAGAGTGGGCTATGTGTTTTCATAAACGTGACTGCTATCAAAAAGGACGATATTTTTCTGCTCAACAATAATTTCTAGACAAAAGCAATCAGACCGAATAATTTGTTTTGTGCAGTTCTCCCAGTTTGTATTCACTAGAGGTTGTTAGTAAGCAGTGTTGTCTAAAACATTCTTTTTACTCAAAGCATGTTACCATACCACGTTAATAATATACCCTTCTCTCCACGTGTTTCCTTACGAGTGAATATGGGCACACCGTTGCACTCCCACCTTTTATGGATACATTACAGATACGCCTATAATAGAAGTTGTAAAACCCTTGTTCAGAATAATACTAAGTTAGTGTCGTATCCGTATACATTTCAAACAGACTTTCCCTATTTCATTATTGTGTACGTTTTTACTTGTATTGACTAAACCGCTTTTGGAATTTAATTTGAGCGAAAAGTTATATTCCTGGTTGAAGTAAACAGCAGATCCTTAGATTATACTTGTTGGTTGTTACATATTATTTTTATTTTTATTTTCTTACTAAATGATAATCGTATCTATATGAAGAGTATGAACAAAATTGAATTGAAACTTAAAACTTGAACTGAAAAGTGTACAAGAATGAAGACAGACATAATATTCAGTATTTGAATGTTCACTTACGATGCTCAATGTTTCGTTATCAGTTCAGTTTTTCTATTACATATTATCCGCTTTTAAGATGTATTTTTACAATTAATGTTTGGTTGCTTAACCATATTCGTTTCCTCGCGGCTCTCTTGCGCCGTTTCATTTCCTACGCTTCTTCATTTATTAATGATATTAATTTCTTCTCACAATGTTTACTGACACAACTGTTACAACAGTGCTTGTATACACAGATAAAAGTTGGCGCTGTCTGGAGGGGCCTGCTTGTCATCTCGTAGCTCGCAGACATAAAACAATGGCATTTTAAAAGGATTAATCTCTCCGTCTTACTTATAAGAAGAAGGTTGCAGATAAAATAAACCCAGGATCTACGAGGAACGAACTGTGTACGACTGTGTGGCAGCTGTGTAACGCTCTCCCTTGAAACTTTCGAGAGTGAAGTGAAGCCTGTTGTGAACGAGGAAAAATGAGACAGATGAATTGGTAAAGTGGATTCATTATTCTTATTTTGCTTCTATTTTGCTTCCATTTGGCTTCTCGTGAATAATGAAAACACATCAAATCAGAAAAACGCTGATTCTAATTTCCCAAGACAACACTTTTAAATGCAGAAACCAAAATTAGCTATATTACGAGAACACAATCATTTCAATTAAATAAAAGTAAATGAAACGATGTATTTTGAAGTAGTTTACAGATAAAACACTGATTTTAATTCGTATATTACGTGTTTTAACACCATGCACTTCCATATAAGAACTGACAACAACTTAGAAAACAGCTGTAGTGTGTATGTATTCACAAAATGTGAATGACAGCCGCATTTTGCGCCAAAACAGCATGTTTGTTTACGTTTCACTGGCAATTCATTGTTCAATTGTTCCATATGGCATTTGTTTCGAGTGCCACAACTCGACAACTATGGGCACGGTGGGTTTACGCACTTTCCTAAGATTTTAGATTTAAGATTTCATGTTCCTAACTACCATTGGCCGGATTTATAAAACGTCGCCTCTTATTGGCTGGGCTAAGAATTCTAGGAATAAGAGTTAACGTTACTATGGTTTCCTTACATCTTGAATCATAGGAAAGTTTGTAAACTCCATAATACTTTTGACTTGATTTGATTTTGTTAACCCTTAATCTTAAATCTTCAACAAATGTGTAAACCAACCCCTGCTACTTCAAAGCAACTTAGCTATTCTCTTCCACTTTTTATAGTGTATACAATAGCACACATAACAATTTTCGTAAACTTTATTTGAGGCATATACGTGTTAGTACTCGGATATTTCGCGGTACCTAAGCATATTTGTCTTCTATTGACAGGTTTAATGTCAACACATGCTACCCTCCATTATGGCTGTCACGTCACGTAAATAATCCACATGGTATAACTCTAAAACATGAAATTATTGCTGATAATTAACAGAAAAAACGTTATAAATGCTGTGAACAAGCATATTTCTCGTTTCCAGGAAATGTTTTGAAGATATATGAGCATAGATCTCTCAAGCCATATTACCTAAAACATCAACAAAAACTCTCTAAAGACGTATTTTTTTCTTCCACCGAAGAAAAACCTCCCAGTGCTTATCAAGATTGATTGACGTTGGGATTTTCGATTTTAAATTGAGACGCAAATTTAGTCGATTAGCGATGGAGGGAGATATTGAATTGATGAAGAACTTAAAGGGGACCCTTGTGATCTTACATCATCCCGTAAACTAATGAGGTCACCCCTTGCTTTACCTGTATTAAGGGTTTGTATTTCGGGTTCAAATAGTGAAGAACTTGAAAACATTCTCAGTAAATGAATATGAGTAATAATTAAAAGTCGCTTTTAGTTGTAAGGGTTGTTGGGGGCGATATTCTCACACATTTTAACATAATTACAACAACATTAACATGATTAACATAATTGCAATGTAGTGTGTACAGAGCAGTTTTTGTTGTCATCCATTTAGTAGTATGTTTTTAAGGTACAAAGCTTAAAGGGTGAAAGGCTTTTTCATACAATTGTAAGTGTTGATGTATATATAACAAAGAAATCCTGAGTTAAGATACGAATATCATTTGCGAGGTAAAGAAACTAATAATCAAGTTTAGAAATCTACTCGTTACCTTTCTGTATGTAAATGTGAACACACAAAATCACATGCCCAATGAATTCACAAGAAAAATGTCCTCTTCAAAGAGAAGTTGAGAGTTGAGTCCCGGACTGAGTAATTGGGTTTCAGCTTCCGACATGTGTGAGGGATGGATGGTGCGAGTACAAGGCTATCCCACTTCTGACTGGAAGGTGACCTGGACAGTGAAAGGCCACGAGAGAGACGGAGAGAACGGATAGAAACCCGGCGGCAGAGCTACGAGGGAGCTGAGCCCAAGTGAGAGGCTTATAATATGGAGATTGGAAGGATGAAAGACGGACGACTGTATTGCTTGAGCCATTTTCACGACAGGAAATGACGCCGCCATATTGTGTAATGAATGATGAAAGTCGAGTATGAAAAGCGAATACAATGGGATTTTATTAACGTTGTTGGAAAATCGAATGGTTTCTTTGAAAAAGAAAGCAATTCGTGAAATGCTAAACAAAAATACATAAAATAGAATAATTATATTCGTTTTTAACTGCATGATTTTAATCTGTGATGAAGTGTTGTTACCTTCTGTACTAGATACTAGACAGTTGTATTTATAGCCATTCTTTGTAAGTCAATGTATAAGTTAAAAGAACCAACATAACTAATTAAGACACCGAGACCTCAAACTGAACGCAGCAACTCGTTGAGGAATGCCCAATGGGACCAGATGTTGGACGTAGGGTAAATACAGCGGGGGCAACGCATACAATTGTCTACGTACGTGGGGAGTAAACGAAGCTCAGTTCACTGCCTTTCTCTGTCGTTTTGCTTTCATACCCTAATTGTTGCTTTTAGTCCGCCTCCTTTGACATAAGAGCGAAGGATACCTCTACGTCACAAACCGCAGAAAATTTTCAATTTTTAATTATATCTCAAGATTAAAACACAAAATCGAAAATCTGAGAAACCATAGCGCTGTGGTTTGGTAAGCCCTACCGATTGAATGATGAATGTATTTAACGTTATAATCAGTATGACTGTGATAACGATTTCCTTAGTAATTTTAGAAAATCGTTATCACAAGCATACTGATTATAACGTTAAATACATTTATCATTCAGTGTGTAGAGCTTACTAAACCACAGCGCTATGATTTCTCAGATTTTCAATTTTGTGTTTCAATCTTGAGATACAATTAAAAAATGAAAATTTTCTTCGGTTTTTAACGAAGAGGTATTGACACAATTTATTCATAACTTGATAAAATTCTACACTATAATTTATCTACAATACTAATATAACACCAAAACTGCTACACGATTGCGACGCTATTGAATACCACTCACACGTATTAAAAAATTCTATAAACACATTTCAAATAGGTCTTTCCAAAGCTTGCAGGCCAATTAATTAGTGCTTTTCACTGATTGTATGCCAAGCCAACGAAGTCTACCTCTGTCCACTGAGATTTATCGTATGGTACATATTTAATCAACGCGTTACCTTTGTGTTGAACCTTTCAAATAACGGATTTTATTGTATTATTGGAAAAAAACTTTCAGTGGGTGTAGTTTGTATTTTCCGCGAACGTATACGTAAAACGTTCGTTTGACTGTTGACGACAACTAGCATTTTACCCCTTAGCGCCACTCCCAGCATTTAATCAACACCTTCCCACTCCCCGCTTTTATTGTGATATATATGCGTTTATATTTGATGGGTTTTAGGATTGATTAGTCATAATTAAGGTAGATGTCTGGAGCAAAGCTAGTTTTAAATGACTTTAATGTGAGGTAAAAGGTTCCCGTATAAAAATGATAGTTCGACGGTTTGATTACAACAATTTACTAATGGCCGTCTGGCTAGTTTGTTTATAGTGCATCATAATAGTATTCAGAAAAGTAAACAATTGAGAATAATAAAGAGTATGTAACATTTTCAGTCATGACAAAATTTAATTTAGAATTGGAAACTTAGACTTACGAAACTTTTTTATTTAAAATAATTTCTCTTTTGCGAGTATGATATTCAAATTACCAACAAACTATCAGCCAAATTACCCACCAACGAATGCGTAACTATATATACCAACCCATTGAACACTCAAAAGTGTATTTCTCTCCCTCTCTGATAAAAATATGTGCACAATGTACTCTTTTCTATTACACGTTCTAACAAATAGACAAAGCACGTCAAAAAGCGTTATGCCTTTTTAGATCATTACAGAAGTAAGGTAATATAATAGCCTTTGAATCTGGAAACAAAACATATTTGGTTAACGTGGTCACAATGTGATGAGTTGAGTGATAACCATATATACAAAGAACTGTAAACCAGTATTTTCCAATACTAGCTGGTTGCTTTTATATTCAAACAACTACTAAACCAATTAAAATTAATGTGTCCTCAAATTACATTTTTATCTCGACGTTGTCCCTGGGGTTTTAATTATTTTATAATATAAACAAGGTAATACAATTTCGTTTATTTTAGATGTAAAACAAAAAAAATCACTTTATTTCTGTTTTGTTCTGAAGAAAAGTAGACACACAAAAACGAGGTAGGAATAAAGAGAAGTTTATAACCAATCCAGAAATTGACAATATTAAACAAATCTCAGTAGTTTGTTAAGTTGCTTGAGTTATTCTTTTTTGGGACGTTCACATTTGTAGGTTTCTCATTCCCTTTGGTTCCACAAGTAGGCCTACTCACCATTTAGCCGTCGTGTCTTGGTCGTATTTATACTGTCGTCCCTTCTATGTGGACGTATAAATTAAGCTTAGTTAGTGTGGTGACCGCTCGCTTTTCATCCAGGTACAGTTAGTAGGCTAGAGTGGTAAAATGTTGTACCAGCTTCGTCATCACCGCACCCACCTCGTCTTTGCCGCGACGTGAATGGGTCGTTGCTCACGCACTTTGATGCGGGAGAAGCCCTCCCACGCACATAAATCGCTGCCTGGAACTGCGTTTGAAGAAGAAACGCACGATTTATGAGATCTGATTTATTTGGCCTGGGTGAAATTATTTCAACTGACGAAAACTTTTTCGGGGCAAAGGCTTGATGATACTTTAATAATTATTATTGCTACACATACGCGCCCTGAGATATCCGTACACATGCTTGCGTCACAGACGAGTGATTCGTTGTCAACCAGCGAGACCCAAGTTTCAAATACCGGCCGCTGATTGGTCACGAGTTTCATCTGAGATACTTTGTTTCTTCAATTGGGAATTTTATAAAACTTGTAGCTCTTAAAAAGAAGATTGATGCATCGTAATAGTCAAAATATATGTCTATTAATTAAGTGGAGCGTAGATAGTTTTCACAACCGAAATAACGCCTAAGAAGGTTTTGATCGACAAAGACTGAGCAAGGATGTGGAAGAGCAACATACACGTTATAGACAAACTCGTAATGTTATCATATTAGGTGTGACTGATTTGTCATAATATTCATTTGTGAATTACATTCGATGGGATGTGTCTCCCCTTTTGAGATGAATTCGTTTAGTATTTGTTGTGTTGTTGGTTTGATCTTTCAATGTTATTCTTATCAATAATATGATGATAGCGCTCTATTGTTATGCCCCATATTATCACCATCATTTTTTAATCAGCAACATATTTAATGGAAGCAAAAATAATATTAGTCTCAACCCGTTGGCTTCGAGCAATATGTTCAGTACAGCTGTTCCGGTGTAGAAATGAGAAGTAAAAAGGAAAATAAACAACTGTAAAACAACAACACGCCTCCATCTGTTGTAACAAACATAAAATATGCCACACAAATACAAGAAATACATTTGTTTGAATTGCAGATCGATTTATAACGTGAATAAGGCTGAATATTTACATTTCCTCCTCGCCGCGACCCTGACAGATGTATGGTTAAACTAACTCTTGATTCGTTCGCCAGAATAACGACCCACATCTTCAAGTTGTTATAATAGAGAGGGTGCGCAGTATGATTATAATATGGTTTTGGTTTCAGTTTTGAATGATTTTATAAAATGGTCAATGTAAAACAGACAATATTGGTTTATTGATTTAAACACGCAATAAAAATTCAAAATGCACGTAAGAAAGTTACGTGAATTAACTAATACAGCTATTAAAATATAAACAAAAACATAAAAAATAATAACAGCAACGTGATAACAGAAAATGATGAACAATAGTAAAAGTACTTAGTAAACTGTTGTTGCAACACCACACACTACTGTCGCGAGCATTATTCTATATTTTCTTTTCCAGCTACATTCAAGTTTTACAAAGAAAAGCAATTATGCTAAACAGACGGTAAACATCCGGAAACTTTTTTAAGTACTGAATATGCAAACAAATTATACTCAATTGCCTGCTTCAAAAATTAATTTCTTGCTACTGTTATCAGTAAAATTAACATTTAAATTATGATAATAATAAGGAATGAAGTAAATACGCATATTAGATCGAGAAGTATGCCCAAAATTTAGAAGAAAACTTAATTACCTATTTCAATAAGTTGAAAGATTATATGGAATGCGGTCTCGGGGTGCGCAACCAATGAGAGCAAACACTGAGATTAGACACCATTTTAGCGTTTAAATTGGAAATTCGTTGGAGCGTACACTAATCACTTAACTGTTGCCAAGCTGCACGCTCTGCAAATAAAACGAGAGAGGGCGTAAAAAGTACTTTTCTCTGATTGGTCTGCTAGAATTCATTTGCATTTCATTAATGGCAGTTTGAAGTCAGTGTCCGCTCTGGTCTGCGACAAGAGGACAGAGGGGCTAATGAACATGTCAAACTCAGCCCTTCTAGCAGCTGTAGTCACGGCCAACACACGGTCAGACATAAAACAGTGCACATTGTCTTCTGTCTAGCGTTTAACAACAGGTGGTACAACATTTTTTGAACACATGTTTTGCAAAAATCCGTTATTAAACCAGCTTATTAAGAAACCCATATGTTACGTCACACATTCTGAAATTTCCTTAGACGTACGTCCCTCAAAATCCATTTTTTTCTTTTATCCAATCTAACGTTTTGTTTAAAAACACAGACAAAAATTCATAATTTTAATCCTAGTAGAACAGGGACATTCTTTGAAAGGTAAATTGGAAAGAATAACGCACACGAATATTGTCCCTGTAACACCGTAAAGCTGGGAAATGATTAAATTTCATCCTCGACAAAACAGAAAATGTTTCCTCGTAAAAGCAATAGCGTTGTTGATTAAAAAAATGGATGAAACACGTTTTTCAAATTTCTCTGTTCTATGGAGGCGGGAGAACCCGCTCTTTCTATCAACGATGATTCACCACCTGATTCAATAATGTAAAGCCAACACTTTGATTGGATTGATTAGATTTTACAATCTACTTCTTTTATTAAGATAAATCGCCTCTGTCTTTTATTAGAATGAGAGGAATTGTATAATTGTGATTATTAATTAGTAATCTGCATGTTTTTTTTTTCAATTAGATTTTTTTGTGTTTGTGATCTAGGGCTATGACTTCCCACTAAATGTGTTGCCGTCCGTTTGCTCTTTTTCAGGATTGCTCATCCCTAGCATCAAACAGAATCTTTGAAATTGTCTCAGACTAAGTCGACAGTCACGCCACTATAGACATAAGTTCTTTGAAACATTTCAAAACGTTCTGCTTGTTTTTCATTCTTTAGTGCTGTTACACCCTAGTTACACTAAATCCACTTTACAACCCAAACAGTAAGAGCTTATGGCTCGGTATGGGAAAATAAGCACGCGCAAAAGAAGAGCTCCCGTGGAGTCACGTATGCGAGAAACAAAGATTAGTACTAGATAGTGGTGCGATGTTGAAACGTTTATCGGTGTTAGTACGGTTCAAAGTAAATACTACTTGCGATACTCGAAGCGATTTATCGGTTTGGACTAGTGATTCTCTTTGCCAACAGGTGAAAGTTGTGTTTTCATTCATTTCAGCGTTTAATATCGTGTGAGAGGGCTTCATTTCATCCAAACATGGAGTCGCTGATTTGGTGAACCACAATACTGATCTACGCTGTAATCTGGGGATCATATCGAGCCATCGGCAATAAGGTTCAAGCGACTCGTTACGAGATGACCCTCCACCCCCCGCTCCCTCCCTTCCACATCACCCCCCACCGCCACCTATAGGCACCATAGAAGTCAACATACACTAGCGTCTTACTACCACTTTTTTAACAATAATTTTTGGGCTATAGTTTCGATATTGTTATTTATGTTATCCTTTGGAAGTATAAATAGATATTAATTAATATAATCATGGTATAGACCTATACAAGAGGTGCGGTTAGCGAAGACTACTAAACCAATATCAAAGCATCAAGCACGGTATGATAAGAAGTCACTTTTTTATCGTTAGGGTACTAAAAATTTTCTCACAATTCAAAATGTCTTGAAAATGAAGTCTTTCCTAGACTGGTATGAGCCATCTGTGTAATTAAGGGAGAGAAAGTCGTAAAAGCGATGGTAATATTTTGTGTCTGTATATTTTATGACATTTTCATTGCATTTGCAACATTTCTTAGATAATTTATGAAAATTATACTAGATAAATTTATTATTTTTATTGCTTTAGAAGAAAACAGGGCGTCCAAGCATATGTTCTTGATTACGCGAGGAAGAGTGTTCAAATGTTCAACATTGCCTACATGAAGTTCCTCTCTCGTCGTTACTACCATCAACTGAACCAATCATTCAAAATTTACTTCTGCTGTAATGAGGTTCCGTCTTTTAGTTATCGTAATTGCATAGTTTCTAAAAGAAAACCCAGAGTGAAGTGGAAAATGGCTTGACAATAATTAATAGACTTTCAGCCAAGTTCACTCGATTAATCTTTATAGAAATAATACCATTTATATTGAACCAACGCAACCGATTCTCTAATAGTCCACGAGTTAATCAACGTTTTCTTGGCACTGAGATATCTTAATAAATGTCAGTTATTTCGTTTCATAACACAACATTGAAGTTGGTTTCCTATTGGTGGGAGCTTAATTGCCTCAGCTGAGTTGATAGTCGAGCTCTCAACGCTGCTCGAAACCCAACATTTTTCTCCACCTTGGAGAAGACGTTTAACGTGGCAACCTAATAGAGTTCGCAGATGAAAATAAAGAAGGAAACTGAACGCCCCATTAATTAAAACGTTCCCCTGAGTTTTCTGTGCGTTAATTTCACTCTGGGGGTTCCCAAGCCCACCACCCTCGATCAAATTACTTTGATAAAGAGTGACAGACAAATGTGAAGTGCGACCTAGGCAGATCAAATAACATCCTAGGATAATATTGGAAGTGTGACGAAAGGCAGCACTGAAATAAATTAAATGAGTTGACAATTTGCTTTATTAAATTATACACACTTTTATGAGGACTCACATTAATTTGGCTGAAGGCATTCTTTTATTTATGTGGAAAACTACTTTGACGTAGAGAGTCGCTTTCAAATACAAATACGAAGTTAGGCCATGAGCAAGTGTCAATTTTAAGCAAAAAGGCAGTGCTTGCTTTTGATTATTAAGAGTAGGTAGGTAGGTGAAAATCAAAATATATGGACACATTTTGGTTGAAATAGGCCTATTGTCCTAATTTAAAGAATATTTACACTAACAAAGTTGTATACATATTGGGCAATGAGCTACAATGTTTAATGTTCTATCCTGCCAGCACTGTGACGTCATAACTGTATGTGAGTCTGCAACAAAACAGCTGAATGCTGTTGTGCCGCTTGCTCTGAGGTTCTGCCCACAGTGTCGGCTACAATCCAGATGCCAAACTCAGTTGCTGTCGAGTGTTTAACACATGATTACTACTTGTTGTTCTGTTGTTGTACACGAAGGGTTTACAGACTTCGCTAAAGACAACAAACTGTGACTATTAAGAGCTTACGGCTAGGCCTTGTGGTATACACGTACAACTCAACACACAGTATTATAATGCTATTGTTAAATATTAGTCCAACAGTAAGACGATGTTACGTTACTCAGTCCTGTGATAGAATAGTTAACGCGTCTGTCCGGCAGTGGAAGATCTGGGTTCGAGTCCCAGCAAGGATTTATTTTGTAACATTATTTTTACCATCGTAAGTGGAACGGGATTAATTTCTCTCCAATATGGGTTTATCATTTTTATCAATTCAACTTTGTTAATAGTAAAAAAATCATCTGATTGTACCCTCAGCAAAAGTCAAACTTTATTATATTCATTTTTGCCAAATGGCCAACGTCAGCTTGCATCAGATTATATTATATTACAAAAATACAACGCAGCTTCTGATTGGATACGGTAACGGCTCGAGTTTGGAAGGCACATATTTTGCTCTAATCTCGAGTAAGACCATGGGCGCACTTGAAGTCAGTCATAACTCAAGTTTTTCTAAATCGTTTCTCAATCTTAAACGCAAATTCTGTAACTCATTCTTTAATCCATCTATCGAACACTAAAAAAATACCGGCACAAGTTACATCAATGCGGAGCCATAAGAAGCGATCAATAGACAGATATTATGAGATCAAGGCAAAGACAAAATGTAAGTTAATAGTTTCTATACAGTCATTGTCATTTTCAGTGTAAATGTGGTAAATTTAGATTCTCATAAAAACAATATTGGCGTGAATGAAGTATAGATAGATCTACTTCTTTGCGATCAACACGTTTTCTATTAGTGTGTAGTAACTGCCGTGTTCTGAAGTGTGACGTGTGTGACGTGTGTGACGTGCGGGTTGGTGTGACGTGTGTGACGAGCGGGTTGGTGTGACGTGTGAGTTGGTGTGACGTGTGTGACGTGCGGGTTGGTGTGACGTGTGAGTTGGTGTGACGTGTGTAACGTGTGTGACGTGTAGGTTTGTGTGACGAGTGTGACGTGTGTGACGTGCGGGTTGGTGTGACGTGTGTGACGAGCGGGTTGTCGGGCACGAACAAGCCAAGTCGCATCGCAGAGATCGTATCTACATTAGTCGTGACTGGGCCATCGAACTGCAGGAGCGGAACTTTCTACACAAATCAACTAGGTCGCTTTCACTTGGTACTGTGGAGCATATTATACATATGTGGTCAATTGTTTAGGACAGGGCAATGACATGAATAACAGTTCAAGACCATCATGTGTATCGTTTGTTACATGTTTTATTACACTTTTAATTCACTAATAAATAATTGAATAATACAATTTATTTTTCCCTGCTGAATTATTTTTTAATTTTTTTTATAATTTTGTAACTCGCATTCATGTCAATTTTTTCATTGATTATATCTGTTCATTATACGTTATTGTATTTTTAAAATCAACCTTACACAAGGTTGTGTTACTCGGGCTTTTCATACTTTCATTTTACTTGTTTCGTTTGTAGCTAGACTATATTCATTCTTACTTCGCGCATTCATACATTGAAGTGACAATACTCATGTCGCGATTCGAGCGATTTTATGGCTAAGCCAATCAGGAGCGTTGTTTTGTGTAGACCGATGCTTCGGAGTAATCCAAAAACTTAACCGCTCACTCGTTCTTAGTCACAAGATATGTAGGCGTAATGCAATTACGTGAATTATGTTAACTTTGTCTCGATGAATATTTCACCTGAAGACGTCTACTCTACACGTCATTATTTAACTAAGCCATATTCTATACAAGTGTAACTTGCTTCTGTTTGTTTATCTGAAAACAGTTCGAAATAAAATTGATTTAATTTACTTTCTAAATTGTGTTTATTAGTTAATTACACGCGTATTTCATTAAACAAATATACATTAAAAATGTGACAAAGTGCTGGCAGAGAAACGTGATTAATTATTAATTGGGTTTAAAACAAATTGCAATTGCATGTTAGCCTTCGTTGTATATTTACAGGGCGCTAAAACATGATTCTATCTATATCCAAAACTCCTGATTATCCAGTCAAAACTCCTACAACACATAATTACAAATGATGTATTCGTGTATATTTCGTTTATTAACGCTGTGGTAGAGATAGCAATCAGCATACACGGAATATGTGAGTACTTTTAAAATATTTTTTAAAACATTTTATGCTACGTTTACGCTTACTTTGATACTTCACCCGAAACAGTGGCGTGTTATGAAAACACATTTGATTACATTTGACCGCTCATTATTAATGTGTTATCGTGGTGTATTTTAATTTTGTCAGTGATATTTTATCTGGCTGGCAGTGACCGTGATAACGTTGGATTCAGTTAGTTAAAACAAATTAAACAAACAAAACCCTCCGAAATATAACATGGGTAACGTTATTACTAATTAACTAACAAAATTGTTATGTTATATTTAATTTTTTTTTCAGATTTCCACTAGAGAGCGCAACATTCAATAGCTGGTTTAATTACTACTGGGGCGAGACTTTAGGGGAAATGTCGACCATCTGGGAAAATTCACCACGCGTGCATTTAATGTAAACACTTTGTTTCAGGTTTCCTAACCTTCAAAAACAAAAATAGCAATGAACCAATGACGATTATGTATTAATGAAAACTTTGTAATCGTTTCCAACCATAAAGAGATAATTAATATGGGAAATACTGGTATATCAGTTAATTCAAAATTTACAATTTTCATGGATGTATTGAATGTGCAGACTTTAGATAACTTTTTTCCTATGCATTTTATTTGTCTATGAAGACTACGTCTAAGCACGCATATAGGCAACTCAAGACTACCTTACAAATGCTTTCGTCACAGTAGGCACTCGTAGCCAACCAGACCAGCGAACCGCCCGAGACAAGCGCGCGCAAATAACGATCGCTGATTGGCTACGAGTATCTCGCCTGTGACGAAAGCATTTGTAAGGTTGTCTTGGGTTGCCTATACAATTGACAATATGCTCCAAAAACCTTTCGCTTTACAATTTAATGAATGATGCACAATTTTAGACACGTATCAACCGCAAAGAACTTTAGTAATGATTCACAATTTCGGACACGTATCAACCGTTAACACATTTACGTCAAAACGTTTTACGTAATCTCTACGTTAAGACTGGTATACTACACTACTGGTACACTACACTACTGGTATAGCTACATGGCGAAATGTTACCTTGAGACTAGTATACTAAATTAAAATCGGTTATAGATCTACACGGCGAAATAATTCGAGAAGAGGTTTTAATATATTATTATTACTATTACAAAAAACATGCTCAAAGAGCAGCTGACGTCCCCGACTCGTTGGTTTCATATAAGATAATTATGATGCGTAGTCGGAACAACACAACCGCACCGTAATTGCGTGGTCGACACCCTCAATGTTAATCTTAGACGACGATAAAATACGAAACTATCAGAAAACTGAAACTTACTAACAAGAGGAAAACTTGTCTGCAACCGGAAATGTGAATTAGAGCTTCCGTTCCACTATTTTCAACTCATGTATTTCGAAGATATTATGATAATGCCTTACTGTCACGTTTGGAAATTATTTGCAACCCAGCCCAACTTTCTAGACGCAGACTTCCATACTCTAAGACTATTATGCCGCACAATTTATTACGTACAGCGCTTCGGAACCCAGTTCGAAGAAACTTTTAGTGTAGAATCAAAGTTATTTTAATGTTTCAACGGCACGTTGGAGAGATATCTGTTCAGCTGTTGGATATAAATTTGATGCTTTGAACAACTTAATTGCCTGCGGGGTAGACCATTTCGCCTAATGTAATAGTTATGTAATTTAAATCCAGAATAATTACTATCTCGTCTCACTTCTCGCATTTCGAGTAAGTGATTTTCAAGTTTCTAGAAAATGCGTAATGATTTGCCTATAGTGTCTTTCCTCATCTATATATGTTAAAATCTAATTTGCCACTTGCTTAAAGCACAGCCTCTTCTAAAATCCGAAGCATGCTTGCATCAGGTCGCATTGTGAGCAAACAAAGACCAGGTTATGATTGTTGATAAATATTGCTTTCCAGGCGGGTAAATACTACTAATTGTTTCCACTAATCTAAGCACTTAATTATCATTCCTCTACTCAGTTTCAACTTCTACTCTACTGAGTCCCGGACTAGGTAATGTCTGCACTCGTATTTTAAAGTGAGACGCGCTTTACCGTTAAGAGTAGATTGGCTTATTTAAACTCGAAAACGTTGAATGTACCGGTTCGCCAATGTTAGTTATTACTTTAATCTCGTTCTTGTTTGCCAATGGATTGAGAAAATATGTGGATTGAATCTCAATTGCTAGCCAATGATCATGGAACTTGGAGTGAGGTCAGCGGGCGAATGTAGTTGCATACAAAATAGAGAGCTTTGGAGCTTTGGATGGAGGCAATAAGGTACAGTTTCCTTTTGCTTGACAATCTCGACCGGACAGTGTCCTTAAGAGAAGTATGATTAGAATACAGATGTGATGGTTTTGTTGCTGAAGGCAGAACGTTTGGAAAAAGAATGAAATGGCCCGAAGGCAGAAAGAATTTAGAGTGATATTAGTATGAAATTAAGAAGAGGTTGGGTTTACAACTACTAGGAATAAATAGGTAAGTTCAGGAAGGGTCCTGATGGGAATGAATAGAGGTACTACCTCACCCGTCTTTTCTTGGCAAAGAGGGGAAGGCGAATGTTGCGGTGGCGTCCACATGCCTGTGGGTTGGGAGGCCTGAATTCAAGGGTGTTTATGCTCGCGACTGGACGGAGATATCTATCATGAGGGTTGGGCATAAAGTCCAACTGTGACCTCACGAGAGGGTTTGGGTGCCGTGATAAAGAGTTAAAGAATTTAAGGGATCGATCCTGAACCAACTTGTCTACCAAAGGTAGATCCAGAGAAGTGTGGAGCGGAACGATTGGGGTGTATTTAGGGAGGTGCATCACCACTCGGAGGACAGTATTTTGGAGGCGCTGTAATTTTAGAAAATTAGTATATGATGTGGTGCCCCATATGGGAGCGGCATATAGAAATGTGGGACGGATAACGGTCGTGTAGATCCGAAGACGGTCTTTCTCTGCAATAACTGGAGACCTCAGTATTGACTGAAGAGCAAACATTTTGTTACGACTCTTTTGCATCACTTTGGTAACATGATGGTTCCAGCTAAGATGGCGGTCTAGAAGTGCACCAAGGTACAGATTGGTCTTGGACCATTCGATCGGGACACCGTCCAGAAAGAGGGGAAATTGTTTGAGGGCACGACCAGTGGTAAACATGGTAGCTGAAGTTTTGCCAACGTTGAGTTTAAAACGCCATTTGG
The DNA here is from genome assembly GCA_945910005.1 of Isoperla grammatica. Classification (NCBI taxonomy): domain Eukaryota; kingdom Metazoa; phylum Arthropoda; class Insecta; order Plecoptera; family Perlodidae; genus Isoperla; species Isoperla grammatica. The sequence continues at coordinate 47,937,407 of OX246738.1, read as the reverse complement.
CATACCATGGAGATATTAAGTCGAGACCAGCTTGGAGGTGTTTTACAGCAAGCTCCGCGGAGCGGGAGGTGGCAGCAATGGCGTCATCATCTGCAAAGAGATGCACATCAACACCCTTGGGCATTTCTGGCATGTCCGCCGTGTAAATATTAAATAGAGTTGGACTGAGTACTGATCCCTGAGGTACTCCTGCGCGTATTTTTCGTGGTGAAGACAGTGACCCCAGCCAGGATGCCCGAAAACTTCTTTTGTGGAGGAATGATTGGAGAAAGTGAATGATATGCAGGGGGAATTTGTACCGGGCTAGTTTCAATAACAAGCCAGCATGCCAGACTGAGTCGAAAGCTTTGGCAATGTCGAGGAAAGCAACGGCTGTGACTTTCTTGTTATTGAAACCATGGGTGATGCGATTTGTGAGATGTAAAAGTTGATGTTCCGTAGAGGTGTTTGCTACGAAACCAAATTGATACTGGGGGATAATGGTGTTGTCGGATAAATGGCGCTTGATGCGAGTTAGGACCAGAGACTCAAGCATTTTGGCCATGACATTGAGAAGGCTGATTGGTCTGTAGCTGGACGGGTCTGACGGCGGTTTCCCGGGTTTTAAGATTGAGATAATTTTGGCCATTTTCCAATTTTTTGGAAAATATGACGTAGTGAGGCACCGTTCATAAATATGGAAGAGGACTGCCACAGCTGATCCGGGAAGTTGTCGAATGAGCACCGCTCCTATACCGTCGGGACCAGGGGCTTTACGGGGGTTTAATTTGGAAAAGATGGTACGTAGTTCAAAGGGCTGTAAATTGTACTCTGGTGGGGGTTCCGGGCACACAGTTTTCGAAAAGTAGATCTTCATCAACCTATCCAAATCAGGTTCGCCAGGAACTGGTGGATTTGGGATGAAGGCCATTTCCAGACTGCGCGAGATTGCCTCGGCTTTGTCCGGGCTACTAAGTGCCCAGCCTGCAGGTGTGAGGATCGGAGGATTGGGTGCTTTCGACTTCTGTAGCGTCTTGGCCATCCGCCAGATGGAGTGGTCGTGGTAAGAGAGAGTTGACAGTTTTGCTTCCCACTGCGATGACATATGGTCAGCAATATCGCGGTCAAGTGCACGTTGCAGTCTGTCGTATTCGGCCTTGCAGTCTGGCGTTCGGAACGCTTGCCAGCGCCGACGGGCTCGATTTTTCTGTCGCACACATGCACGAAGGGCAGGTGGTAAAGACAGATGTGTTGAGGGCGACGGTGTGTATTTGGGGATTGCAACATTAGCTGCCTGACGGATAAGAGCCGATAGGAAGGAGATCGACGTATCGATAGCTGAGGATGAGTCGAGAAGTGGAAGTGGGAGGGCAGTGAGGCGGTTATGAATATGATTACGGAAGCGCTGCCAGTCGGCTTTTCCGTATGAGAACCGGGGGGTAGGTGGTTGGTAATTGATTTTGTTACCAATATTTATGAGGATCGGATTATGGTCGGATGTGAGTGCCTGGACTGTCGAAATATCGTAAGATGTGTGGATGTTCCGAATAATGGCAATGTCTAGCACATCAGGAGGGGTAGTGTCCCGATAGTGGTAGTATGTTGGTTCGACAGGCCCAGTGACATTGAGTCTAAGGTTGGTAGACGTGATGAAACGAAGAAGAGCAAGTCCCCGCGTGTTATTGACAGCCGAATTCCAAAGATGGTGTTTGGCATTTAAGTCACCCGCCAGAACAGTCGGCATTTGTGAAGTGAAGAGGGAATTAAAGTCGGTGCCAGTGAAATGTTTATTTGGGGGCGAGTATGCTGCGATGCATCGCATCGGGCCAGCAGCCGTTTTCACAATCGCGATAGTGGCTTCGACCGCAGAGAGAAGGGGGGTGGGCTCTTGAACGACGGCGGCTGTAGAGCGAGAGAGAATGGCGGTACCACCCCCTCTCGTACGTTTAGACGCTGTCAGTCGATCGTTACGGAGAATTTGGAAGCCGGGAATAGACCAGTTGTCGGAAGGGAGTAGGTGTGTTTCATTGATGAGAATGATGTCTATGGAAAGTTGATGGACAAGGTGGATGAGTTCTGCCGTTTTGCGACGAACTCCTCCATTGGCGTTCCACGCCAGTAATTTCAATTCCAGCTTAGCCATTGTTAGGTGCAGAGATGAGTGTTTTAAGAAGGGTAGCTAGGGTGGAAATGATGGGATCGCTGGAATAGGCGATGAGGGCATCGGCTATTTGGCCGATGATAGTCCAGGCCGGGTTACGACCTTGGGGAGCAAGTGGAGGCGGCAGCAGTGGAGGCGGCGGTTGTGAAGGAGGTACATGGCCACGTGGACGCCGTGGGGCGGGAACTGGGCCATGGGGTTGAGAAGACTGTGACGGACTGGTGTGTGGTACACCAGTTAGGTCAGGTGGAGACTGTTGTGGTGTCGAGGCCTGGACAGCTTGTGCGTACGAGACTAGTGGGGGAAATGCGGCACTGAAGGTGGCTGCGGGGAAGCTAGCACGCTGTTGTGAAGCTACAGGCGGCGGAGGTGGTTGCTTTTGGCGGCGGTTTGTTACCGGACGGCCTGGCTGGTTTTGGTTGCTCTGTGCTCGGGCATCACATGCATCAAGATATGCCTTGCATTTACGGTACGAGGCTGGGTGGGCTTGTTTGCAGTTGACGCAAGTGGCGGGTGAGTCGGGGGATTTGGGGCAATGCGCTGACTTGTGGGCCTGGGCGCATTTAAAGCACGCCGGCGGAAGATGGCAGAAGGCCGATGAATGGCCAAATTGTTGGCAATTGAAGCATTGCCGTGGACCTGATTGGCCACGGTAACGTTCAAATGTCACTTTGTGGTGGCAGATGATGGTGACTGTATGAAGGGGGACGCCGGTGTCAAAGAGAGAGACGGTGGCAACAAACAAGGGCATGGGTCGACGAGTGGACGGAGAGTCGCCATTATGCAGGATTTGACGGAGGTCAACGATATTGACGCCCTGCTCCGTTAGATCAAGTTTTATGTCCTCGACTGGCACAGAGGAGGAAAGACCGCGAATTACGAGACGTTTCTGTCTCTGTTCGACGGTCGGGAAAGTGTGAAAGAGGAGTTTATTGCCCCGTAAATATTGGAAAATCTCGTCATAGATTTGACGGAGATTGGGTTTAATGCGGAAGGCTTCCGCTGTGGCCGAGATGGTATATGCCCCTTTGGTGGCCTTGGCCAATAGGGTGACCAAAGAGGAATAGTTTTCGATGTTGTATAAGAGGATGGGCGGGGGTTTCGAGTCGGAGGGGTGCTGATTGGCAGTCCCAGGGTTAGCTTGGTCCGAGGAAGTTGCTGGGGGATGCGTAGCTACCGGCTTATGTATTACGGAGCTGGGACTTGCACGTTGTGCATGGAGTTTCGGTGGCCTGGATGCGGTAGAGCGGACAGAAGACGCGTCTGAGTCGGGGGAGAGCGAGTGGGTCCGGCGACGTTTCGGACGCACCGTTTTGCTGGTCGAGGGTTGAGACTGGCATAGCTCCATCTCGCTTTCAGCGCCGGAGTCTATGACCAGGGAGTTGTCGTCGTCCGACATGATGTCGCAGTCGACATCTAGGGCCAGAAACCTATTTGCGGTGGGCGTTACTGGCCTGTCTGGGACTGGTTGATCGGGTAGTGGAGCTGATGGAGGGACTCCTGCGTCAGTGGAAATAATGGGGAAGGAGTAACGGCCCTTTCGCGGCTCCTTCACCTTCAGTGGGATCTTAGTCCACACTGGAGGTGGTTCAGGAGTGCGTGGCTTGGACGTGGTAGCTGCCATAAGGGGCGGGATTATCGGGGGTAGCATCCCGGTGGAGGTACCAGGTTGAGAATGTTTATAAATTGTAGACCTCTTATGAGGCAAGAATTGGGGAAGACCAGCGGCGGGCGTGGCCTTCGGGTGAAATGGCGGGAAAACCATGACTTGGATGCGATAGTTTACTATCTGGGAGGGGAGGGAGGGGGTGAGGAAGGGGAAGGGAGAGGGTTAAACACCCGACACCGCCACTAGCGCGGGGGACAGAACCCTTCCGCGGTCGCGTTGGTGAGCGGGATAAGGGAAGGGAGGGAGGGTGTAAGACCCGACACCGCCACTAGCGCGGGGGACAGAACCCTTCCGCGGTCGCGTTGGTGAGCGGGATAAGGGAAGGGAGGGGGGGTGTAAGACCCAGCACCGTCACGATCGCGGGGGAATTTCCGCAATCGCGTTGGTGATAAGGGGAGAAAGGGGAAGGGAGGAAGGGAGGAGAAGGGTAAGGGAGGAAGGGGAAGAAGTTAAAACTTGAAGGAATAGGACACGGGGTGATGCCCCTTAATCTTCTGTTCTTCTGCTTATTGGATTCCTGTCTGAGAGTAATCTTGCGTTCGAACCACTCAGAACAGGCGGATCCCAAAGCTGTTTGGTTAATTGCTCCTCGATATATTGCAATCGAGAGGGCAGTTTATTTGGCAAGAGTCACCGCCTTGTTGATCACGGTAACCCCTACGCCAGGTAAGTATGATGCATCATCATGATGAGTAGATGAGTCAGTCAAGGTGTGATCCGTGACAAAATAGAGAATGATTCTTGTTGACAATGCTTTTATACGTCAGCAAACAAAACCAGGAGTGATTAGATAATAATTCGCATCAAAAAACCAGCATCCAAATTTGAAGTATGTTTTTACCTGTTTATCAAAATGAATAACAAGTATTTAAAATTTCGTATATATAACAAATATACTTGAGAGTTATAAATGTCATTCAAAGTAATATAAACATCTTAAGTATGTTGAGGAGATATAAAAGAACCCTTACTGGAATTAAAAGTCAGACCAAGCAATTCCAAGAGGCATCATGGCTATTCCAGTCCCGTTTTGTACATGTTTATGATATCAATAAAAGGATACGTGTGAAAGAGTAAACCTTAAATGGTATCTTTATATTTTAATGTTGGAAAATAAAAATAACAGTTTTGCTCAACGCATAACCTTAATATGACGTTTTATATCTACGTAATGAAAAACTATTAGAGAAAAGATCATTGTTTGAATACCATATACTGCGTTTATACACTTCCTTATCCGTTGAAGTACGGTGCGTGTGCGTGTGCGTGTGCGTGTGCGTGTGCGTGTGCGTGTGCGTGTGCGTGTGCGTGTGCGTGTGCGTGTGCGTGTGCGTGTGCGTGTGCGTGTGCGTGTGCGTGTGCGTGTGCGTGTGCGTGTGCGTGTGCGTGTGCGTGTGCGTGTGCGTGTGCGTGTGCGTGTGCGTGTGCGTGTGCGTGTGCGTGTGCGTGTGCGTGTGCGTATTAACGCAAGAGAAGCGTAAAGAACGTGACGAAAAGTGTGCGGAACAGCACTTGGCAAAGCTGTCTGAGTAGCTAGCTATTTATTATTCTTGCAAGATTCATATAAGCCCGTCCCTTTGCATCATCCGTTACTCACAGCTATGACGCGTTGGGCTACCTACGAAGTTGGTGAAATCTCTCTACGAAGTATGTAGTGAGAACGTGAAACTTGTGCATCATATCGCTGTGCAAACGTGCTACAGCGATAGTCATAAACCTCACCTCGGTATGCCTCGGTGCTGTTATATTTTCACTCTGCAGGTGGGTTCACAGCCACCCCACTGTAGCTAGTCTAACTGATGCCTGCGCCTGTTTCGTGCTGGCTATTTCAACTCAAATAAATAGATTCCCGGCGTTGATTCATACTTCCGTGCATGTGTGAATACGCCTCAATAGGCACGCCCACTTTGTTGGAGGTTTTCTATATCAATGCACTGGAGAACGAAATCGTTAATAACAGGGCCCAGATTCACAAGAGGTCCTATGTCTTTTGTTTGGTTTTATCTCGAAGACCGACCTAATATTGAATCTCTGGTGAATCCAGGAAAATCTCTAAAAAGAAACTTTAAAACTTTTTATTGTAATGCTCATTATGTCCTTGTTTCTACCAGGAATTAGTAACTTCTTCATGTGACCTGGGTCTGGTTTTACAGGAGGTTCAAAGCTAGTCCGGTCTTAGAGTTAAACCCAGAAAAAGACTTAGGTAGGACCTTATAACAGAAATGTCCACCAATGAATTATGGCGCAGATAATAAATTAAGAGGAAATTGAATTATTACAATACACATTTCCGACCCCAGATGTCTCCTTCAGGTGTTGACACGACGTGGGCCTGTTTCCTCACACTTTCGTTTGTATGTCTTTCATCACAGCGCTCTCGTTCACCTCTCCTTTAGGAATGTGTTATTATGTAGTTTGATAACACAGGGCTGAATCTATCCTCGGGGCATCGTCAACTTTATTTGTTTCCTTTGTTTTTTCCCCTCTATTTTATTCAAACAGGGAACCGTTATACTTGTTTTTGTTTCACCCTTGCGAATGACATTTCAATATCGTTGTTAGGCCTTGGGACTGAGACAGAGCACATATTTACAATAATGGGCTTTATCGAGAAATGTAATTTTGTTTTTTTTAAATAACTGCTGCCTTAGGCTATCACTGATAAAATATTCCAACTCGTTCTTTATTTGTATTTTTGGATCCTATGAAACAAAATGGCCACATGAAACACTGCAAGGAAAACACGATAAGAAAAGAAATCGTCTGAGAATATAAAATGCGTGTTTTCTGTCGACTATGAATAATAACTTTTTTTTCTATTAACTGCTTGTGTATCAAAACGTTTTTCATCTAAATAATTACTATACTTTTAATGAGGTTCATAAACCATTTCACTTACTACAAATTTTTCAATTGAAGGATGTATCATATTGTTATTTTTTACAGATTGGGTCTAATATAACAATCACTTTTTTCGGAAAAGAATCTCATTATGCTGCATCCATTATAATTTAGTTAAAATGTTTACCGCTTTTGTCTTAGTATCTTAAGCTTCCTAGATGCTTTCATTATCCAAGCAACATCCTACGTTTTAATTTAGATAGTAGATAATAGCCGTCTCCAGCTTTTTTCAGTCTCGTAATGAATCCATGCGTTAACGCGTGTTTCAGAAGACAGCTCGGCTGTTTGCTTTATAACAAACTTAATTGCGTGGCAAAATGAAGGGGATCACCACGATAGGCTGTAAACACAACCTCGCATGCTGCGTTGTTGTCTCTAGTAAAGTATTACCACCCTAGAGAGCCGATCTGCACCCCTTTACACAGCCACGCCTGCCAACCCCCACACGACATATAATATTATTTGCTCTTAAGACACTTATTTTCTATTTTTTGTGGGAGTCAAAACTTAGTTATAGCTTTTGATAACTGTTGTTCAATGATTAAGCTCCTAGAAAAACCAATTCGTATTTTTGCAAAAAAGCACTGTTCATCTTAAGGATACAAAATAGATTCGTATTTACAGAGTCTACCCACTCAGTAACAAGACTGATTTTGAGTGGGAGACTTAAATTTAAAGTGACTTAACCATCCATGTAGGCTCAGAACACCATCGATGAGTGAGCGATAACCAATCAAACATCTATATTTAAAAAATGAATTTTGTAAATCAGTGACTGAACATTGCGAACACCTTCGGACAAATGCCAAAATCAACAAACTCTCACAACTTTTAATTAATTGGGTGCTTCGTTTCTAGGACGGCTAGAAAGTCACCGTTTACAACCCTACTTTTCTCGTTGCCCAACGCTCCTTGTTATACAGCCTTGTTACAGAGACGAGCTTCATAGTAAGAAACCGAAAGCAAGAAAGCGCCGCAAGTCTGAGGTGCCCAGAACCAACAACGGTGGGTTCGAATCCCGGATATGCATTGATTTGTGTGGTTATCTTTCTCTTTATCACCCAGTTAAACACCGCATGTATAGACAAGAAAACAGAACTCTCTTATCATATCAACGCTTGTTTTGAAACTGGACGTAAGGTAAATTGTTGGCTCTCACATTCATACAGAAATTCAAACATAACAGTTTACTCGTACGAAAAATACCGCAAATGTTAGCACTGGTTTATCTTTATAAAACACAGTTTTTCTCTTCAAAGCGGGGTTTAGTAGGTCCCAGAGCAACATACGTTTAGCGACCCGAGCTGGATCCAACGTTGAGGATTAGGCTCTCCTCGACCGCATAATATAGAGTAGCTTACGAGATCACTTTTTTGTGATTCAGACCTTCCAAGTAGCGTCTGGTCTACGACTATCATACTCTTATGTAACCATTTCATAACATTCAACTCATGATGGTAGTTCAGTATATATATATATATATATATATATATATATATATATATATATATATATATATATATATATATATATATATATATATGTGTATCATCACCTGTGCGCAAGCTCATTTTGATGCAACCATAATGCACACCGTGTCTTTTCACTGCAGTACATGCGCAAAGCACATTATGTGTACGTAACTCAAAAGTATAGGGTAAAAAAGAAAAAAGATATGCAAAACATCATTATTGTATGAAAGCTACGTTTTTAATCCAAAAAAGGAAATTTGATTTGTGTACGAATATTGAAAGAAAATTGTTGACTGGTGAATGCTTGGAGCAAACTTAAAACACCATAAGATGAGATACTCAACCGACACCAGCTTTTTTAGAATGACGTGTTTAATCATAATCATGATCATAATGACATGAAGGGAAAATTCTCATAAAATAGACAAGATGGAGATGTATGAAACTGCTCATCAACTTGAAATGAGTCGTTGTAGCGGGAGAGGCTGCGATCGGCGTGTGCGATAAACTCGAGCACACCCTGGGGTCGAATTCGCGAAGCTCTATATTAAGTTGATAAGTTGTGCTAAGTTCTGCGGATACGTGATAAGTCTCATAACGCCTTGAGAAGTAGCTGCTTAACTCGTTCTACTTATGCATTAAGATGAGAGAGAGAGAGAAACTAGTAACTCATATACCAAGAAGACATCTGAACAACTGGCATTGGACTACATAATATTGAAACTATTTTTAATATATGATTATTAATTTGGATCAATGTATGTAGCATTATTGCTTTAGACTCTCATTATAGCCGTAGTGTGAATCACGTGAGACTCTTTTTCGGAAAGGCACCAGTTCGATACCGGTCACCGGCATTCGTGAATGAAATTTCCCCTAGATTTTTCTCAGACACAGAGTATAGCTCAACATAAACTATCCAAAAATCCTTATACAGCTACAGTTAGTCACGTATAAAATCGAGCATGTACGGTAGAGTCGTGGTGTGCACCCTACAGCAGGGATTTCTTCGAACAATTTATTTTATTATTACTTGATAAGTTGTAAGATTCTGAGAAGTGCGATATTTTTCCTTTGACCGACTTATGAATTGTTTGCGCTCGCAGAAAAAGTAGATGGCGCGTGTAAAAATTGTGCGTTCTGAATATATTGAGTTCTCTTGCGACCTATTGGTGGTGGAAAGTGTTTGCAGTCAGCTGGGGAAACGTTTTGCTCTGTTATGCCAACTCATAAACGTCATAAATGAAAGCCGGGCAGATAATGTTTATTTTAAGTCGAATGACAGCCAATAATAATAACGACATATTTAAAACTCGTTCAAATAATATAATGGAACCATATTTGTTTGTGAAGTTAAGTTCTTGTAAATATCCATTAAATATTGATGAACTTATCTCCCATAATTTATGTGTTTCTTTCTTCAATGAAGAAGTATTTTCGATGAAATTAACATTATTTTTTGCATTTACATATTATTAATTATTTGAGTTTATTATATTCAATGCTTTCATATAAGATTATAAATTAATATCTACTCACTATAGTGGTAGAAATAATTTGTGTTGTTGTTTAACAAATGTTGCCACTTTTATCAGAAGGGTCGTATATACAGAATGACCATAGAAACAAATTAATCGCCGTTTTTCTTTGCTACTGTAGCAGGTCATTCCACAATTCATTTTACACTAGTTTTTACAGACTTATCACCCGAGCCCTCGAACACAGGCGTTCTAATTCTGTATTCTTTCGTCTGCTCTAAAGAGCCCAGCCCGAGAGAGCATCCCAGCAAAGTTCAAAGCTGAACTATTGCACACTAGTAAGTGTTAAAATTTACAGGTTACCGACACAATTATCTTAAGAGAAAAATACCGACAAAACCATGTAACCCCCCCCCCCCCCTCCCCCCTGCCCTACCCCGTTTACGAACTCCTGGATGCACTATTGATGATCAATGTGTTTGAGTTTCCAAAGGATTAATCCCTCATTGTCAGTAAATAATATCGTAAAATGAAGACGCATTTATCCCGGTAGCAAAAAAAAAGTCAGTTTATCTCTTACGGAAGATTTCAGAACTCCGGCAAATAGAGAAACATGGTGCGTGATATTTACGATTGTTTCATGAAACATTGGATTTTCTAATAAGCTATACCTGCGACAACATAATACAGCTATTTCCATTACGAAGTGACAATTTGAATAATGTATTTGTGTAAAATGGCGATAACTTATCGACTTTATAAAAGCTTTTCACTTAAACAATGCTAAATGAATTCCAACTGCACAAAAAGGCAAAAAGGATATACTTCGATGACGCGTAGATACATACGAGATTATGAAAGATGTACCAACCAATTCATAACTCGTGTAACTGAAATGCACTGTGGCACTAGTTATTAACTACTTTTAACAATAACGTTGTGTTTTGGATTTACGTACACGAGCAAATAAAGAATGAATCGACTGGTAAATACATTTTATGTTTTATAGTCTATCCCACTCAGTGACAAGTTTCATGGGGGACATTTATACCATTTATATGTGCTTCGTTGCTCTGACGGCTTCAAAAACACCGTTTATACAATGTCAAGCTCAAAATTAATAAGCCCAGCCCGAGTTTGGAATTGACCCCTGGACCTTCTGTATTGGAATCAGGAATAAAACCGCAGGTATAAGTTTTAAGGTAAGATAAACTACATTTATCTGCGAATCATAGTTAGTATTAAGTATAGTACTACGTACCTCTAGGTATGAACAGTGGTATCACGATTGTAATGGGGCGCTGCCATTTTCCTACAACTACCAATATCATGTATAGATGTGTTGGCTATTTGAAAACCAATAATATTAATAATAAAAGTCTACAGTTTTTCACCATTCCTTCTATCCACACCCCGTACACACTTAGCGACCACTCAGCATTTATCTTCAGAAGGTTTATTGTACAAGTTTGCATTTTCTACTATTCGAGTAAGAACGCAATCTCTGTCTCCAAGATACTTTATTATTGTGTCAGTTGGAGTTTCGTTATAAAATGATAACACGTGAGCCATTAGGGAAGCGATTTGCTAACGCTGCAAAAAAAAAAAAATACCACGTTTCAACTTCGCTCTACGAATGCCTAACAATACAGTGCACGCCCAAAGCGTTGAACTGAACCAACCTATGAATATATTTCTAATGTTGTTTGCTATTTAGTGCGGGCAATTGCACCACAGTTTAACCATTTTAACATTATTGCGTGCCCACGCGGTTTGTGTGCGGAATTTAGAGTAGGCGCACTTTCATTTTCATTACAAGTCTCGAAACGCCGGCTCGGTTGTGGGAAAACGTTTTTGTGTTTGTGGGGGTGAAGATAATCACTTTACACAGTTTCGGGATATATTTTGAATGGGTAGTTTTAGATGGTTATTGTGTTGTTTGAGTAGCTATATGAAACAACACATTTGAAAGACATAGTGACTCTTTTAAAAAATTAGTCAAAATCCCAATTTTTTCAATGCCCAATTCTCACAATTCTTGCCAGTAACTATAAAAGAAACTAGAAATGTAAGTAAATTTAAAAAAGTATTTGTGATATTATTGTAAGTGTAAGATTATAAGATAAACATGTGCTGCATGTGTGCAACTGGGTTAAATGAAGATTTACAAATTGAATTCTAGTGGTCTGAAAACTTCAGTATATAATGTAATCACAGCTGTTGTAAGAAACAAAGGTTTAAAAGTTCGCTTTGGATTGGTGTTATGCTATTGAATATGTGATCAAAGTTTATCAGGTAATATTCCGTTTAATGAATGTGGCAGAGCAGCAATGATAGACTATCGTCAGAACTGCAACATGTAGTACCTGTTCCGTCTTAAGTATGTGTGACCTGCAGTGTAGGAGATGTTCTGTGTGGGAACTATACTAGTTCATATTCCGTTTGGGAGTTGTTCCGTGTGTTTTGTCTGTGACTTATTCTGTGCAGAGGAAGTTATTCCGAGTTGGAGTGGTTCCATGTGGGAGTTGTTCCGTTTGGAAGTTATTCTGGTTGAGAGATGTTCCATTTGGGAACAATCCTGCGTTCCTGAATCCCACTTGGTCACTTTATGAACCACAAGTCTGGTTCCTGTCAGATTATACATCTGTAATATAGAACGCGAACAACACATGATTTGACGTATTTTAGTTTGTTTTTATTTTCAAAATTAATCATTTACGGTGTTTTCGCTAGCGGATGTCTCATTCGACGCAGCTCTGTTTGACGCTCCTTGGGAACTGCGCGATGAGCAGCACAGTTTACAAGCCGGGCCGCGCGGAATCACCGGAATCACTGGATGAGTAATGTCTCTATTGTGCCGTGCGATTGCGGGTTAGCGGCTTAACATGACAACATAGGCTCGGTTTGAAAATGTCGTGTCACTGGATCCCGTGAAATATATAGGGTGGACAAAAAGATCAACTAGCATCGATCCCGTGGATGCGGACTAGCATGGTCGCTTTAAAATATGCCATTTAGAAGATTTTATTGGCTTTAGGAAAATCTGTTCTGATTTTTTGTATTTGACTATTTATGGCATAGGACGATTTAGTTTCATAGTTTATAGAATCGCGTTGCCAGGAACGATAATGTCTTTCGGAAGAGCAAATGAGTTCGTTCATTAAACATGGCCAGCCATTAAAATTATTTGATCATTTGAATGGCGTACATTGACTTTGCATTTCCTAAAATGTTATTATTGTTTTGTTCTAGAATAATCACTAAGTTTGTTTGATTTACCTAAACAATTATTTATTTGTTGCACTGTCCCCTGGGAGACAGTCGTCGTGCATGTTGTAATGATATGTTATCATATTATATTCTTGTCCATATTAATTAATTTATATGCGGAAACTATGAGTGTAGTATGTTTCACAAAAGCTTCATTGAAGTAATGTGGATATACTATGAATGAATTAGGTGTAGAGGAATGACGCATTTGATAAGTAAAATTTGATAAAATGTAAGTAATTAAAAAATTAAATATGAATTTAATGTACTACTCAAAAACATACTTCTACAGTAAAATTCTTTTCTTGTTACTTCAATGCAAAGCTGTTAAGAAAATTAAATTAATTAATTATAAATGAAATATATTAATAGAATCAGTCGTAGTTTTATAATATAAACATAATATATAAATATGTCATAGGCGCGGAAAACGCGTTAATTGCAATGGTTTGGTGAAAATGAAAAGCGTACTGACCCGTCACATAGAATTTTCTACGGTTATTTATTTTTCGCACGCGAATTGGAAATGCCCTACAAAGTTGTTTACATTCTGGTCCATGCGGTGGTATATTAAATTAAAACGAAATAATACCCCAAATCATCATGTTAGCCAGTCAAAATGTACATTTTACAGGAGTGGTTTAATGAGTTTTGCATTTCAAATTACAACGTTGAGCTTATATAAGTTATTACCTCAATGAAATTGAGCATTAACTGGAAAATTATTAAAATCACACATTGTTTAATTTTAAAGCATGGCAATGGTTTTAAGCATGCGTTGGTACTTTTATTTATAATTTGGGATTTGTGAAATTTATTTACATTATCAATCAATATCTGTTCCTGTACCAACTATATTCATATTCATATTCATATTCATCTATAGAGTCGAGAAGGGGGTAGGAGGTTCGCACTATCACTTGGGCCTCGGGTCTCCCTAAGCCGGCTGCCATGCCTGACGCTTCATCCCTTTTCTTCCTTTGTCGCACTGACATCTCTTCTTCAAACTCCTTCTTCGTCCTCTTTTTCTCCTTCTCCTTCCTCGCAATTTTCTTCGGACTCTCCACCAGTTTTCTTCATAATATTTAATTTTCCCCCCACTTCCCTTTTTGCACTTTTATTTATTTATTTATTTTGCCTTGTTTCTTTAGCAAAATTACATTGTTTGAAACACAAATATTTTTTTATTAAAACTAAGGCTTACGTTATATAGGTTAACACATAAAAAAAAACAAAAAAACATGAGATATTACATAGGCCTAATATAAATAGGAATCGACAGTACAGACAAGATGCAATAACATGTTGTCAATCTCACACTCACCTGAAGATGCCCGGTAAGGTGGTGATGACTTAAAATAGATTATGTTCGCCTAGCTCAGTCGGTTCACACAATTACGGTAATTAAAATTAACATACATTTATTAGGATCCACGGGATATCAGAAATTAATCAATTACATGGTTTCCATGGACTGTATTAGCATATTATTATGAAACACAGCAACAACAACAACTACCTACTTGGGCCCAAAGTGATTTATAATGCTCAATCCCCTTATCAACTAATCCTTCAACCAAGTTGCCAAAATGTTAATATTAGTTTTATATCTTAATAACGTTACATGTTCGTAATATTCCTGAGGTTCCGGGTTATTCACGGATTGTAGATCGAGTTGATGGTGGTGGTAGGATGGTATTTGTTACGTGACAGATGTCGTCGTATTCCTTGAATTGGTTTCTTCACGGCTTGAAGTTCTAGTTGATGGTAATTACGGAAAGATGATAGTTAATTGAATGTTACTGATTGATTGGTGATGATGGTTTTTAACACGTTGAGGTGTTATGATTACGTTGACGCTGACGGTTCACACACGAATTAAAGCCACAACTTAAACATTTGACGATTGTGCTGACGCTGACATTCCATACACTTGACTTAAAACAACAACTTAAACATTTGACGATTGTGCTGACGCTGACATTCCATACACTTGACTTAAAACAACAACTTAAACATTTGACGATTTTGCTGACGCTGACATTCCATACACTTGACTTAAAACAACAACTTAAACATTTGACGATTGTGCTGACGCTGACATTCCACACGCTTGACTTAAAACAACAACTTAAACATTTGACGATTTTGCTGACGCTGACATTCCATACACTTGACTTAAAACAACAACTTAAACATTTGGCGATTTTGCTGACGCTGACATTCCATACACTTGACTTAAAACAACAACTTAAACATTTGACGATTGTGCTGACGCTGACATTAATTCACACACTTGACTCTCGACACTCTCCTCCACACGTTCGACTCTCCACGACTCTACTCTCCACTCACTCCACTCTCTACTCGACTCACGACTCTCCACTCGACTCTCCCGCAAACCACTCTCACGACCGACTACTACTACTCTCCTCTCCCGCAAACCACTCTCACGACCGACTACTACTACTCTCCTCTCCCGCAAACCACTGACCAAAACCTCCCCGTTACTTAGTTTTGTATTCCCAAGGCTTTCTCAACACCCCCACTCCTCCTTGAAGCGGTATACCTGGTTCAGGATTTAATGCGTTCCAACCATACGCTCGACAGCCTTGGTTTCGGTTCCCCCTCTCCATTTATTTATTAATCTCTGAACATTTTTCTAACCGTCCCTGGCTTCCAGAACAAACCTAACTGCGTAGCTCGGTTGCAAGATGCACCACGTAGGCCAGGCGCGCCATGAAGTCTCGTGTCTAGTGAAGCGAATATTAATCCCAATGATATTTTTGTTCCTGTGTTAAAAGCTATGCCTAAATTGTATACTGAAATCCAAATTACTCCCTTATTAATGATCAGATTCGGTTCACCCAATGCTGGTACTTTAAGTGGTCATGTCCTCTGGCGATTGGTTAACTTTTGTTTGCCGAAGAACTTCGTTAATTACTTTTAATTAGTTTAAATACTTATTGTTTAGGTTTAGACATGTTCTAGTCTTAAATTGTTATTAAGGTGGTTTTTATAAGCTAGCTGAAGGCTTGATTAATAGTTTCTGATAGTTTAACATACACATTGATTACTCATTATCAGTTTACTTGAATTAATTACATTTATTTGCATACCCTTTGCTTATACGTAGTCAAAATGGACGGTGAGACAGCCGTACTGTTACAATTACCCCTTCTTGATTTGGATAAATTGGCACATATTTATTCCAAATCAAAAACTTACACTTTATACCCATGGAAACTTCTTAATATATTTATGTTACATAGCTAGTAAATAGTTCACAATACAGAATAACCATTACCTAACTCGATAAATTCTCGTCTGCCTATTCTAGTTTACCATTGCAGCACATCCACAATTTTATCGAAACCTAACTTAACATTTATTAATTATTGGTTACATCACTAAAATTACAATTGAAATAATGTTAAGTTGATCGGAGACTCTTCAACTGAACGAGCTATACTCTAGACTTCCGGGTTCTATGTTGTTGTTCCCAGCGAACTTACTATACACCACGTGGATGGTTACACCCCCTAACGGCTGATCAGGTAAACAATCCCACCTTACTTGACGTCCTTGAAACCTGTCTCGCCTGCAACCTTCCTACCACGTTGCCAATTTTTCCACCCCTCCAAATAAAACCCAAACTCGGTCCTCTTCTCAGAACTGTTTGGCCGTCTTAGCCACGCTACAAAGGAACTCACAAACAAGCTTTTATTCTAGAACCCACTAAAACCTTCTCAAAATCAAATTGCAAAAACTAACACACTTCTTCAATTGAAACAATAATTAGCAGTGAACAACATCCTAATTACAACAGGAATCGACGCTACCTACTTAAGAGAAACACCTAATTACATCCTTATTATCCACTTTTATTATCCTTATTATTTCCATTACACACCCCTTCTTCACTTGGCTTCACTCTTTTAAACTCTCCCCAACGGGTCACACTAACCTCATATCAAATTGTTCTCACATCTCTCCACCGAATCCTTATCTATTCACATAATCAACCTATCTCCAAAGCATCTTTATCTACTAACACAATGTTTCTCTACTTCAGCAATGCAAATCAACCCTTCCGTAACTCGAATCTTGTCTGGTACTCATTACTGATTCTCCGAATTTCAAGGCTTCACCTCTCTGGAATCTTGCGCTTTGACATGCCTAATCCTCTCACCCATTTTATTTCAACAACCTGGCATTTCTGTACCCTCAGGCCTACATACCCTTTCAGAAAGTGAAACTTGTTTACGACCAAACCATTGACCTCGCAGACCACAGCTGTCAAAATTACGTACGTATCCAAACGATGACAAAATACATAACCCATTTACTTCTTATTTCTTTTCCACCATAATTCCTGATCATTGTCTCTTATCTACTTATCCGAACATACAAATATCCATCTCAATTTCTATCAATTTTCCAATTATCCGATATTATTATTTAAAATTCAAAGTCGTGCTCTTAAATTGCGTTTTGACCCCTTCACTCATACGATGTTTCCAAATCCAATCCTAAAGAAAGATCCCCAAAATTCCTGGTGTCTACACCCCTAATAAATGAATCGCTGGCCAAAATCCCATCAATACTTAAATTAACAGTGAACTAACCGCTGCCTACTCAAGAAAGACACTCAATATCCAACCGAATGCACTATTCCTTCCATTCACTAATGACATCACGTATGCGGCAGACTACTACAAAAGAATTCGCATCTAAACAGACTCACAACATTCCTTCAATTCACCAATGACAACGCTTCATTTACGCGGCAAGCTACTTCGAAAGAATACACATCCCCTCACAACACTCCCGTTTATTTCACCGTCCTTCTAATTCAACAATGCTAGATTAATCAACTCCTAACTCAAATGTTGCACAAATTCCTACCCAAAACGATCCGCCAATTTACGCCGAGTTTAACACCTCTCATTCCCGATATCTAACTTTCCTTATTCATTCACATACTTCAAACAAACTCAAAACACAATCCAAAATACCCGCGCTTCTACGTTTAAAACAATATTCCCTTCAACGATTCCGCATTCAATTTCTAACTTTTTAACACGTGACACAAAATTATTAACAACTCAAAACCTGTTCGTCGTTCCTCCTTCGTAACCTCCCATTATTCATGCCGATAATTCCATAAACGCTCAATCCTTATAAAACGCACATATCTCCTATTTTTCAACTGATCTTCACACTACCACAAATCAAAATTTTATCATTCGAAACACAAAATCTACTCCAACCAACTTATTTTACCGTAACCTTACTATAGTATTAAAATAACGTCACCTCTCGCGTCTCTATCCTTCTAGGCTAACTACTTCTTTTACAATCGCGCTTCTCTCATCTCTCTTTCGTAAGCAAGTATTTTTTTGTGACCGGTGAAACAGCCCACGGGGAAAAACTGACCGATTCTTATCTGATTGGACCGTTTTCAAAGAATTACTCGGACACCAATTACGCGAACATGTCCCACCCCTAAACTTATTCCAGTCTCTTCGCACAATCACACATTCTTTCTCATCCCAATACTTCGTCACCAGGAGCGGATTTAAGAAAAAGGGCCCGGTCAGCATTTTACCAAAGGGGCCCCGTCCGTTTGGCATATTTTTTTTAACAAACTAACTAATATATTATATATAGCATAATACTAATTCATTACTCACCAAAGCTCTTAAAATGACACACCCCCTTCTCGAGTTTTTCCAGGCAAAAGCTCCAACAGTTGAGATAAGTCCGAACTCTCGACAGTTTTTTCCGATTCATATCCGCAACACAATGAGCCGTGTTTGTTTCATAGTGTATATAGGATTCATAGTTCGTTGGTATAGAATTTATTTTGAAATAGTAAAAGGACGAAAAACTACGATTTCCGTCGTCTTTAAGATATATTAAATATGGCATGCCACTTCCAATGGGTTGAAAAGGCTTTTTAACAATAAGAATGTCAAGTTGATCATTCATTTGAAATAACTGATCCACAGAACAGGGCTATATCAGTCAAGAAACGTTTGCTCAAACATGTTAGATTGGTCTGCAATTTTTTTACTTTGGTGCAGGACACGTAGTTTTGAGACAACGCAAAATCTACACTTTCCTTACATTAGATCTTTGTGATTCCACTTGAACTTCTGCATTCACTGTATCGTCATTATTAGAGGAAAGGGGTTTGGCGCTGTTTTGAGGGGTGTTTCTACAAGGTTATGGTTTTCTGTTATATGTGTGTAATGAGGTTTGATTTTCGATTTCCAAAGGGGTTTGAATTTCACTCGAATTTTTTACGTGTTTAATTGATGTTCAGCGCCAATGGGGCTTTGCACTGCCACATTCTCCCACTCGCAGCGCCAGCGTAGTGCCAGCCCTCAGACAAGGTCTACTTGATCTCCGCATAACTAAGCCATGAAAAAAGGGCTGATTTACCCATCCAGGAGGCTCTGGACTTGAGCTCGAACTATGGTGGCGCTACTTCTATTCCAATGTCTTTGGCAAAATGCTGCCATCACAGCCTGCTGGATGGGTCAAGTAGACCTTGTCCGCGCTGATTTACCCATCCAGCTGGCCATGGATTTAGGCTTGGACGGTGGTGGCGCATTCTACGTCAAGCTTTGCTTGCAAAGCCCCATTGACACACGCGAATTATTGCCAATACAAAAACGTAATATTCTTTGTTTAGGGTCATTGCCGGCAGTTACAAGAAGTGCGTGCTCTTTATCTTTTCGATTTTATGCTTAAGTATCGTCTTATGCTTGTATTTTGTCTGTTCACTCATCTTTGACAAACGTATACCACACTCACATTTTACTTTCGTTTAAATTAAATTAAAATAACACAGTTGTCACACGAACTACGTTGCACTGGACTGTTTCACACGAGACACAGTAACCGACTGATACTGAGTAGAGGAGAGGTTGGGTGTTTCAAAGCAAGTAATTGTTATTTTATAGACATATAGACAGTTATTGGGTTGTAAATATAAACCCTCATATTTGCCGAATATTTCCAGGTTTTTCTATAAATGAGCGTGACTTTGTTGAACTGTGGGGCTGTTTCCGCCGCTGTGTACCGTCAAACAAGTGGGCGAAAGCTATATTGAGCCCTATAAACGGAATCATTCTTTTTGAAACATTCTTTTTGAAATATAATTTTATTGGTAGTATTTGGTATAATGGGTTTCGACAATGCCTATGGTGAATGGATCTCAGCTCGTGTGTTTTTGAGTGGGTCGCTTAGGGGCGGGGGGCCCGGATTGGCCGGGGCCCGGTCAGCATCCGCTGACCCGGCTGACCGTTAAATCCGCTACTGTTCGTCACATTCCCAATCAGATTAGTTTTAATCGCTCTCATTTTCCGTTTATTTTCTTTCACTTTCTTCAATCTCTTTTCTGTTTTACGCCACATGTTGCATCGCTCACCATTCCTCAGTCCTTCTAACTTCGCATACTCAGTTTTACTTTCTGTTATTTCGGTTTTCTTACTTTCTTCACATTCTTTACTTCCCTGTACCTGAACCACTTCGTTATTGTCAAGGATTGTTACGTCGTCTGCCTGCTGGCTGACTATCTTATCCTCAGTGATTGCGCCATCCAACCCTAGCGATCTCTCGGTTTGAATCTTATCGTCGTGAGTGTCTATGCAACTTTCAATTTCACTGATGCAAGTATTTACCCCTTCCTCTCCCGGCACTACTTTCATGTTCTTATCCACCCCAGTCCCTCCTTGCTGATCGGTTACTACCTTTGCGAATCCCTCAATTTGACTTGTCACAATGATACCCTGTTTGTCCGTGTTTTCTTCTACAAGATCAATCCGTTTTTCTAAGATGTCTATCTTTTTGTTGACTTCTTGTATCGGTTTTTCCATTAACTCTTTAACAGCCTGAATTTCTTGTGAGTGTTGGTTACTTTTGTCTCTCATATCCTGAAATTGTCTAGCCATATCAGCTTTGGTTGCCATATTCTGAAATTGTTTATCCATATCAGCCTTTGTTACCATATTCTGAAATTGTTTAGCAATATCAGCCTTGGTTGCCGTATTTTCCATCAATGTCCGTAACATACTCATAACGTTAGTGGATTCCTCTTTTACTTGTTTACTACTTTCCTCAGCGTTATCTACAACCATCGAACTACTCGCAGATACTCTCCTCTCCTCAATCTCCTCGCTATATATTACTTCATCACTCATCTTAACTCCGTTATCACTAGTTGTTTGAGACATCTCTACCTGAACTATTCGATTAAATTAATGACACAATGAAAATCAACACAACACAATACAATTACGAATTTACCAATACAAAATTTTAGTTTATGAAAGTTATCTCGGGTTGCAGTTAATATTCGAGCCCCTAAAGTTGGTCGCGCCAAATTGTCAATCTCACACTCACCTGAAGATGCCCTGTAAGGTGGTGATGACTTAAAATAGATTATGTTCGCCTAGCTCAGTCGGTTCACACAATTACGGTAATTAAAATTAACATACATTTATTAGGATCCACGGGATATCAGAAATTAATCAATTACATGGTTTCCATGGACTGTATTAGCATATTATTATGAAACACAGCAACAACAACAACTACCTACTTGGGCCCAAAGTGATTTATAATGCTCAATCCCCTTATCAACTAATCCTTCAACCAAGTTGCCAAAATGTTAATATTAGTTTTATATCTTAATAACGTTACATGTTCGTAATATTCCTGAGGTTCCGGGTTATTCACGGATTGTAGATCGAGTTGATGGTGGTGGTAGGATGGTATTTGTTACGTGACAGATGTCGTCGTATTCCTTGAATTGGTTTCTTCACGGCTTGAAGTTCTAGTTGATGGTAATTACGGAAAGATGATAGTTAATTGAATGTTACTGATTGATTGGTGATGATGGTTTTTAACACGTTGAGGTGTTATGATTACGTTGACGCTGACGGTTCACACACGAATTAAAGCCACAACTTAAACATTTGACGATTGTGCTGACGCTGACATTCCATACACTTGACTTAAAACAACAACTTAAACATTTGACGATTGTGCTGACGCTGACATTCCATACACTTGACTTAAAACAACAACTTAAACATTTGACGATTTTGCTGACGCTGACATTCCATACACTTGACTTAAAACAACAACTTAAACATTTGACGATTGTGCTGACGCTGACATTCCACACGCTTGACTTAAAACAACAACTTAAACATTTGACGATTTTGCTGACGCTGACATTCCATACACTTGACTTAAAACAACAACTTAAACATTTGGCGATTTTGCTGACGCTGACATTCCATACACTTGACTTAAAACAACAACTTAAACATTTGACGATTGTGCTGACGCTGACATTAATTCACACACTTGACTCTCGACACTCTCCTCCACACGTTCGACTCTCCACGACTCTACTCTCCACTCACTCCACTCTCTACTCGACTCACGACTCTCCACTCGACTCTCCCGCAAACCACTCTCACGACCGACTACTACTACTCTCCTCTCCCGCAAACCACTCTCACGACCGACTACTACTACTCTCCTCTCCCGCAAACCACTGACCAAAACCTCCCCGTTACTTAGTTTTGTATTCCCAAGGCTTTCTCAACACCCCCACTCCTCCTTGAAGCGGTATACCTGGTTCAGGATTTAATGCGTTCCAACCATACGCTCGACAGCCTTGGTTTCGGTTCCCCCTCTCCATTTATTTATTAATCTCTGAACATTTTTCTAACCGTCCCTGGCTTCCAGAACAAACCTAACTGCGTAGCTCGGTTGCAAGATGCACCACGTAGGCCAGGCGCGCCATGAAGTCTCGTGTCTAGTGAAGCGAATATTAATCCCAATGATATTTTTGTTCCTGTGTTAAAAGCTATGCCTAAATTGTATACTGAAATCCAAATTACTCCCTTATTAATGATCAGATTCGGTTCACCCAATGCTGGTACTTTAAGTGGTCATGTCCTCTGGCGATTGGTTAACTTTTGTTTGCCGAAGAACTTCGTTAATTACTTTTAATTAGTTTAAATACTTATTGTTTAGGTTTAGACATGTTCTAGTCTTAAATTGTTATTAAGGTGGTTTTTATAAGCTAGCTGAAGGCTTGATTAATAGTTTCTGATAGTTTAACATACACATTGATTACTCATTATCAGTTTACTTGAATTAATTACATTTATTTGCATACCCTTTGCTTATACGTAGTCAAAATGGACGGTGAGACAGCCGTACTGTTACAATGTAATGCATATAACATTGCCTATCCACACACACATTATATATAGACCTATAGCTCATGCTGTCACAACCAGATATGGTGAGTCTAATAATACTAATGTCAAGAAGCTAGAAGTAAATAAAATAAAATATAATATATAAAATATAGTGATGCCATGAAGACTTATTTCTTTAGGCTCAAAAACACATTGATATCAACTCTAAAACGATTCCACTTAACCAATTAACCAAGCTTGTCTTCCATAAAATCCTCTATATAATAATATTCTTTTTCTACAAAAAGAGATCTAAGTTTGATTTTAACTTCTTTATACCCATGATGCGTTACATTACATTATCATTAATTTCTTTAAATTTTAATGGAAACAAATTGTCTCTATGCTGGAACATAAAAATGTACCGCGTTATATTGCGTTTTTTTTAAATAATCTTTTTTTTTACCAGGTTGTCTTCAGTCAAATGAAATCTTAGTCATTAATATTCTCGCCACAGCACTGCCTTAAGTTACTCAGTAAGTAGACGATGGTTCACGCTTGGAGTTGTAGATGAGTGCCCGTAAAGTTTCTCAAAGGTCTTTGAAAACAAAAACAGTTGCCTACCTAGGTTCTACTATAGATAAAATTTCTACCGTTAGCTCCCGATAACCGATAGCCTGGGAGGTGTCATCCCTCAAGTGAAACATTGAAGCACGCTTATAATACCGGAGATAATGGGGAAAGTTTAGTAAGACCAACACTTAACACGCACCCGCTTATAAAGTTTGACGCAAGTAAAACTTCCACACGGTATCATGGTATCATAGACAAGTGGTTCTTAAAGTGTGAGCGCGAGTGGAATGCAATGATGCCACGCAATGTTGTGAAAATGATATAACAACAAATGTGCATACATTGGAGAAATGGTAAGACATCGGGCCGGAATTAACATATTAAGGTTCGTCCACACTGGCAAGCAGAGCCGCGCAGATTGCTCGCGAGAGGTCAGTGTGAACAGCGAAGCGCACACCCAGATACTCGCGAGCATTTGTGAACGTTTCCACTCAGAGTCAAAGAAGTCAGATCAAAGAAGATCGCAGGTATGCGCACGCGTGGTGCGGACGAGCCATCATAGAGTTGCGTAGTCTCCAAATAAGAGTTCAGATAAGATTAACTTGCGACTGCGATGCAATAACCAGTCTGGTTCCAAGCTTTGACAAAGAAACAAGTGCTTTGTTCTAAACGCCACTCCAGATTGAACAAACCCTCAGACACCTTCAAACGAACCTCGTCTTTTCAAAGTCCACTTTTACTGTCAGCCGCCAGCATTTATTATTGTGTGAAGACCAGATATATCATATATGGTGGGGAGGGAGGGGGGTACAGTCACCTACACATATAAAGCAACCATGGTAGACAAATTCAGTGGAACTTTAGGAACCAGCCAAAAATCAGAGACAGCCAATATCCTGCAGATACTTCAAATTTACGAAAACCCTGGTGCAATAAACTGCAACCCGTTTCGCTCTCTGTATTACAAAGTAGTAAGATAGAACTTTCAAAGCCTCTATTCTCATATTCATTGAGCAAATATTTAAGTAATGTTTTGATTTGATCAATTCTGTTTCTAAAATAATAATAATAATAAATTTTAATGGGAAACGAGAAATGAAACAATGCTAGGAAATATTGCAATTCATTAAAAAACAAACGCGTCTGTCTTTGCGTCTAGACACACGGAGAAAAAAATTCTCAAAACTTTTGCTAGACTAGATAGAATTCAAGCGTTTGGAGACAAACAGAATGCTCGAAATGGCATTAGATAACATTCTTCTACAATGTCAAAACACGTTTTGTCTTCTACAGTGTACCAGTTATTCTGTAAAATCGTGACAATACGCTAATATTTCGTAATGTTATTCTGAACTTTACAGAACATAAAATTATAAATCAGCTAAACGAATCTAAATATTAGTACATAAAGAAGCCTAATTACTACGAACATTCCGCTGACTCCCACGAAATATAACGCTGTGCTCCACAAACGTTTTACTAAGTTTACATATTGTTCTACAGATTTATTCAAGCATTTGCCAAGGAAGTTTTAACAGTTTTGCTGGTTATTCAATCTATTCTGCTATACTTTAAAAGTGCTTTACTGATATCATAGATGCAGTTTGCTACATAGTAAAAATGTTTTACTAGTAAACCAAATCATATTGCTACTTTAGTAAAATGGTTCTCCTATCCTACAGATTTAGTTTTCCCTTTGAGTATATGGTTTCACTGGTACAGTAAATTAATGTGCTACACTAGTAAAATAGTTTTACAGGTATTACAAATAATTCTACTGAATCAGTGAAAGGATTGGGCTATGGAAAAGTGTGGCATCAGAAAGTGGATTTCTGAAATAAAAATCAGAAAATCAGTACAAATATTTATTAAACATCAATCGACATCAATCAACACACATATAAAACACACTTATAAAATACACACATATTAAATGCATACAGTTATACATATTGGTTGGTGGTTGACAATTTTCAAGGTCACACACATAAAATAAAGCAGTTTTACTCAGCATTGCAGTTTTAGCAACAATTGGCAACAAAATCAGAAAATAAGTACAAATATTTATTAAACATCAATCGACATCAATCAACACCCATATAAAACACACATATAAAATACACACATATAAAATGCATACAGTTATACATATTGGTTGGTGGTTGACAATTTTCAAGGTCACACACATAAAATAAAGCAGTTTTACTCAGCATTGCAGTTTTAGCAACAATTGGCAACAAAGTACTTGTTTACGACCTTAGTTTGAAGAGTGGCAAATTAGCTTGAAGTAACATAATTATTAACTACACAATGTGATGGAAAGAAAGGAATTTCTTTCCAATAGGGAACATGCATACGATTTTTTTTAGTGTAACAAGTACTTAGTTTTATAGTCTGGTGTCCAACAATTGCATTTCCAAATGTTTTTTTTTTAAAATTATTATTGAACGGGTCTAATAATGAATTGAATATCACATTTATTTGAATTTCCTCTTGCCGCGAAGAAACGCGCGCTGATTGGTCGGCGGCCTCTGTGACGCAGTATGATGGTTTGGCCTGCGAGCGCGCGACTGCTACAGCTGTGTTTCAGTGCATGATGAGCGATCATTCACGCCCAACGTCGTGTTGTTATCAGTAGCTCGTATTGCATGAACTAAAATGACAGACGGAGGCTTTACAAAGGCCAACAGCACAAATTTACCGCAGATAGATGGTTTTATGGTGGCGAATTTCTTTGCGGGAAATGATCACTTCACTGGAGCGGAGTTACGGGATGTGAAGAATAATGCCAGTCACACATATTTTCTTGACTTCTTTTAGCCTAGTGTCTTACCACATAATTTGTTGTTATTATATATAAAATACAATGTGCCTTACAATACATACATTAATTTTGTCGTCATTATTCCGATTTGTTAATTATTTATCTCCGAAGTCCAAACCAAATCCCATCATGATTGATTTTGTAAAACTAAATAATATGTAAAATATGTACATAGTAATACGCCCCCCCCCCCCCCCCCCCCCCCCGAAATTCCATGTCGTATTGAGTGGCATTTTGAAAGGGAGATTTCGTGACGATATCGAGCTGGTTTAGTAGTCCCAACACTTCTTAAATGATCCCTTGACCTTGTACTCCCTCACAGCTGCAAAGAAGACACTTGAAGTCTTGTTGATAGTCGAGAGCTTGGATGAATGAGGGTCATGGACACTTCCCCCTCCCCCCTCCCTACAGATGCCCCCCCAAAACATTGTGAATGTAAACAATACTTAGTTTATATGGATCAAGCAGATGTTAAATCACAATTTTTATTATATTCCTCTTTATTTATTTAAAACTTGAATTACAGCACATTATACTGTGATTACAGTTGCTAACCCTGTGACAAATTTAATAACCTCTAACCCACCATTACACGCTTAAACGTTTATCCTTCCAATCCCTAGACTGAGTTCATTATCTAATCTAAAATAAAACACATTGAAATGATCTTGGCAGCAAAACAACATCGATGTCATTGATATAAGGTTCTTACTTACATCTCGTCTCGCTGCTTCCAACCACTGTCTTTGTCGTTTATTGTTTTTTGGAAAACAAACCGTGAAAACAACATCAATACGTTGGAAGATAGGCGAACAATCACAGACTTGATATACTTGTTCAAAATCTTACGTGGTATGGTAGATATAAATGTAATCAGTGATTTTAATTTCCGTGTACCCAACAAAAATACCCGGAATCGTGACGTGTTCTTGACTCCTAAGTGTAGAATAGATGTTTATAAATACTCATGTTTAAATAGGCTTATGTGCACTTATAACGCTGCAGTCAAGAAGCAAGTTGACATTGACATCCACCATTTAGAACTAAGTGCTTTTAAAAACATAATTTTTAAGATGTATAACTTGCAAACAGGGTTGTTCAACGTGTAAACCAACAAACAATTCTTCACGCTCACACATACACTCACAACACACGCACACGCACATGCACACGCACACACACACTCTCACGCATACACTCAGAACACGCACACGCACACGCACACGCACACGCACACGCACACGCACACGCACACGCACACGCACACGCACACGCACACGCACACGCACACGCACACGCACACGCACACGCACACGCACACGCACACGCACACGCACACGCACACGCACACGCACACGCACACGCACACGCACACGCACACGCACACGCACACGCACACGCACACGCACACGCACACGCACACGCACACGCACACGCACACGCACACGCACACGCACACGCACACGCACACGCGCACACACACACATTTACTCACTTGTCCACGTTTTATTTACTATGTGTTTTTGTATCTTATTTTGTTCAATGACTGTTTTCTTTCTATCATGTTCTGTAGTCTAGTAGGTATATATTATATCACACTTGTGGGGTTCGTCCCCGTTGTTGATAAATACACAATAATAATCTTCTCTGGAGTCTTTACACTTGTGTTAATACACATGGGTACTATGCACCACTTATAAGCGCCAGAAGATGTTTTAGTCTCC
Source organism: Isoperla grammatica (assembly GCA_945910005.1). Lineage (NCBI taxonomy): Eukaryota > Metazoa > Arthropoda > Insecta > Plecoptera > Perlodidae > Isoperla > Isoperla grammatica. The sequence goes on along the minus strand of OX246738.1, from coordinate 47,909,121 downwards.
ATAGTGCACAATGTTCGATGAGCGGTGTGGGCGAACGCGTGCAGTCGACTGCGCGACACCGGCAGACTACTATCATGTAACGTCACTAGCAATTCATCATGGCGGCGGCCGTTTTTTCGCGCCAAAAGAGTGAACGCAACTAAAACTATTATTTTGAGGGGTAGAATGACTCGATTTTTAAATTGTAAAGACATAATATCAGTTAATATCGTGTACAGATTTTAAAAATCACATTAGAAAGTTAAGTGCAAGTTCCCTATTGGTAAAAAAGCAAGAAGACTTGGGAGTGGAAGATGCTAATTTGTCATAGGTACAACAAGCCATATGATTGACTAACTTCTTCAAAGCCTTGATAATGATCAATGATCATTGAACCTGTCTGTATGAAATAAACAGCAAATAAAGCATACATTATTGACTATTAATAATAATGTCCTGAATTGTGCCAAATAAGGGTACATCATAAATAAATACAGAAAAAGGTTGCACACTTTCATGTCACATAGGCAAAACAAAACATAAAACAAAACATTTGTATTGAAACACAGTATTGCAATTTTAGCAACAAACTTAGACCAGTAATATAGGTGGACGGAGCAAGCCGATGCTAGCGACCGGCCGCGAGTGAAACCAACATTGAATCGAGGCAGACCACGTGATGTGGGGACACGGGACACAATGCCAGACATTGCGTGTCTTGTGACAGGCTTCAAGTTGAAATATAAAATTATAATATAATTAATTAAATTAATTAATTTAATAATTAATTTAATTAATTAATTTAATAATTAATTTAATTAATTAAAATATAAAATATTTGAGATTTTATAAAGGTAGGCCTACCTTATTTACTGAGCTGTCAGTAAGCCTAGCGTTATTGGCGGCCCTCTTTGGCTATCCAATTTTTGCCAAAATTTGGCTTGTTGGCCAATAGTAGTGAACAGCTTAGGCAACATGAAATACTCGGAATGCGAATAACGCCTCAGTATCAATCTCCTCAGCTGAAATAAAATTGATATTTCGGATTATTATAGGCCTAAGCATAGGCCTCCTATAAGCCTCCTATTACATGCCTCCTATACTCGGCCATTGTAAAACGCCATTTTAGGCCGATGCACAATACGCCCGGCAAGGAGCTTCGAGAACGGGAAACTTGGCGTATTATAAAGCAATAGGCCTATTGAAGTTTAAAAAATCACATACTCATAATGGATAATCGGGTGTCAATGAAATAAGCTTCAATAGCCTACACTTACGAGCACCATAGCCTAACAATATGCATAAACATGATTTGTAATTTTGGAAGCTGGCTCTTTGCCCAGAATCTTCCCAGTGAGAAACGTAGGCCTAGGCCTAGGGCCTAGGCATATAAGCAGGGCTATTGTGTTTTTATTACATATATGTAAATATATATATATATATATATATATATAGGCTTTAATCCTTGGCTGCCTGGGCCCTAACCAAAGTTCTGTCTCGGGATATACGCCTAGGCCTAGGCCCCCTAGCCTAGGCCTAGCCATGCTTTCACGAGCTGCTAGGGGCCTAGCCTCCTAGGCCAGTTTTTTAAGTGATTTCAACAACATAATGGAACATCTTTTTCTCAGCAAGTAGATCACAACAAAGCCTGACAATTAATAATACATAAATATCACATTCTTACCTTTAAACGTGTTTATAACATCGTGTCCGTAGCCCCAGCAACTTAAAGTAGACTCCACGAAGGAGTCAGCCATGATGCATGATCACAAACACGCCGACACGGTCGCTCACTCATTCCGTAAACATTTTAAGAAATTCCGTTTCAATCGCGATTTGCGTTCACCTTTCCAAAAACTCTCGTCAAGATCATACATCAAGCCAATCAAAATGGTTTTTACTGAGTTTCGGCCAATGAGCGGGCGGCTTTCCGAGAGATTCCTCTGTGGTGCCATGCGGTTTATTTCCGGCACTGCAATGGTACCCTAGTAGCATAGGCGCCGACTACGGGGGGGCTTGGGGTCTAGCGCCCCCCCTGACAAATCCCAGGGGGGGCTGAGCCCCCCCTGAGATTTGAAGTTTGTACTTTTTTGTTTGAAGAAAAAGTTCATTATAATAATAATAAAAATAAATAAAAACGATTTAGTCATCAGGTCATAATTCCCTCAATTTTAATTAAATTTTTTGTTATTGTTTTTCTGAATTTAAATTTAAAAAATATTGTGATTTCTAGCTTGAAATATCAGATACTTGCAGTCCAGAACGTTCTCATGTATCAAAATCCAAAAGCAAATTAGGTTCAAGTATTTAAAAAACTGATATTGAAGGCAAGCATTATCCCTTACTTACTACCAACTTCCTAAGCCCCAAAATTAATTACTAAATAATTTTCGTCATCGTTCTAATTTTTGCTGGTGGTTTTTTGGTTTTTGCACTACAAAAACGACAGTATTTCGGTATTGCATTCAGTACGGTATTTTTTTCTGAAACGCTCAGAACGCGCTCTAAAGGTCTGATTTTTTTAAATTTTGCCTGCGGCGCTATTATTGGGGGCCTATGCCCCCCAAACCACCCGTGTTTTTTCTCCTCCATAGATAATATGAATTATAATAATATTAATATGAATTTTGAAATATGGTAACCCTAGTTTTTATGCGAGTCCTTTCTGAGCCCCCCCTGAAATGTTAACAAGTCGGCGCCTATGCCTAGTAGAATAGGTCTGCTGTTTTACGCGCTATTTTCGTGTGTAGTGGACTATTCGGGTTTTCTAGCAAAACAATTTGAACCAATTTGGCGGTATAAGTTTTCAGTGATGTGTTTCCATTTTACAGGGGAACGTCTTCCAAGCACTTCTACTATTTACAACTATGAATCTTTTTGCTAATTTGTCGACCCGTTTTGCTAATTATGAAACTGTGGTCGTAGCAAAACACATTTTTAGTTTTGAGCAAAGTAGTTTTCTAAATAGCTAGGAATTCATGCTATAAAGTCCTATAATATGTCAGCAAGACTCGTTTTGTGAATATTTTTCTCCGTGCAGGATGTAATTTTGTGCATAAAAATGTATTTAATCAATAGAAATTTGGACGAGATATTGGTAAATCCAAGGCTTGAGTTAGAAATCGCTGAGAATCTCAAATTTATTAAGGTACCAGATGGTGAAATTAAGCGCTTGATGGGAGTTTAAAAAAATATTTCTTTTGAAGTTTTTGAACTGAAGTTAGTTGACATTTTAAACAATTTCTTTCGCGTTATTACTGCCAATCGCATAAGAAAGACCCATTCATTAAGATTGTATAGAATTTTATCCGGTTTCAGTGCTTCATATTTATTCTTACTGTCTTTGAGTACAAAGCCGATAAAAACCACCCCACATCACCAATACAAGCAGATCGTCACATAAAACCGAGTCGCAGGTCCAAATAAATAATTCCCACTTCCTAAGTATGTTATGCATTTTATAACCACTGCCACTAATCAATAGAATCATGGAGAGAATCTATCCATTGATAATATAGTTACATCACCACCAGCTATGGTCTATAGATGTGGCTAAATAGCACTTGTGGGTTTGAGTTGGGAGGGTTGGGGCTTGGTAGTTGGTACCCATTTCTAGAAATCCTGACTCAAGAACTTAATGATTTTATTTTGTAATACATTAAGTCCTTTTAATGATGACTCGTGCATTTGCCCTGACTTATTTAAGAACCTTTTGGCCATATATTCTACTTAAAAATCAATTTATTAAAATTAATTGAAATTATTCTAAAACACATTTTTAATGTTCCCCTTGTAACAGTACGGTTCGCAAGGTAATCTCTGAAAACTCACTCTATAATAGGGCACCTCTAACTTACAACCCTAAGAGTGATATTATATATAAGAATGTTATATTTCTGGATGTTTGTCATTCGACAAGGGCAGCAACAACCGTACGTGGAGAAATGGTTGTTTAAATACACAAGTAAAGTGATTCCCTACAGATTTTAGAAACGCTAACCAACTAAGACAATTGAAACAAATGTAAAACAAATTTCAACGTTAATTTCTTTAAGCAAAATCTCAATGTAAGCAAAGAAATGTTAAAGTCCCTTGCATTTTAAATAGCGTAGATTCTCTAGCGACTCGTGGTATGTATAATTGTATATTGTATACATCAGGGCCCGGAGCGCTCTGAGTTACTGCGTGCCCTCTGATAAAGTATTCTCAAGCCTTTGTTTGCTTGCCTATGTAATTAGTAATCAAGGAAAATGTACTGTGTGTAGCTTTTCTTGTGTTGTTAAAATACATAGGGTATGCTTCGTGAATTAATTCCATGGTGTCTATGACATTTTAGATGAGATACTCTATTAAATGAATAAATGTTTTTGTGCTTTGTCTGTGAGACAATGGCCTCACGACAGTGACAAATAACAGCCAGAAGGTTAAGCAGCAGACTCGACGTATACAATGATTTTAAATGGGGCACAGTTAAACATTCTATGAACACGGTTGAGCGCTGAATTAAGATGGATTTGGTAGGGTTTTGTTTGTCTCAATTTTTGCTGAAAGCGGAGATAAAAGCTGGTTGCTTGTGGAGCTTTTCCCACTTCCAACCCTTCGTTTGAGAAACTAAAGTGAACTTTGCTGATCCACTAGCTTAAACTACGTCTTGAAGGGAAGGGAAAAAGTTGAAAGGGGAAAAATTGCGTTGAGATATATCAAATCGTACAGAAATGCAGTCGACATGGGGGTTTATTGTGACTAGGTTACGGTGGTTTTCATATTTTCATCTTACAATATGTTAACAAAGTATTGCGGCCATTTTTATATTCAAAAGCCAAAAGTCAGTCACGTTGCGACGAAGTGTAATAATTTTAGCGAAAAGGGTGAGATTTCCAGTTATCGTAGAGCGTTTACGCTCTTTGTATGCATGGCAATATGAATGCACTGTTAACTATGTCAGAGGTCTATGATTATGCACATAAATAAAGTTATAGTGGAGTGTGTTGCAGGAGACTAACTCCTTAACCTGTAGTTAAAGCAGACAGTACACTCAATCATTTAGGTCAGTACACCTACTACAACCACATTAATATAAGAATAAATAACAATTTTCCGTTATCATGCAGTTGACTGTCACAAATATTGCGGACTCATTGTCTCCCAGCTTACAAATATTGACCTACATAATAATTATACTCTTAAGGTAATCGAATTTTAGTCATACCCGCACCGAGGACAACTTACATACCCAACATATTTTAACATTATCTTCCATTTTCTACTTTAGATCAAACTTTGTCTGGAAACATCGACGACTTCAACACTGTTCAACTATTCATTCCTTCCAGCCGATATTGAATTACGCGGCCTCTAAATATTTGAACCATTCGAGATGACCATATTTTATAGTACTTTTCCTTCACAGCCAGAAAAATACGCGAAATAAAAGTCTATTTAGGAAAAGTAATAACTTAGCTTTCACATTGAGATTCAAGACTGCGCTTTGTGGACTGTTCTAGAAGATAAAAGTCTCAGCAGTCTTGACGTAAACACATCGCAATCGCCTTACATTTAAATGAAACAAATTTGGCGCGACCCTACGTATACTTCAGTTGAGTATACTTGGGGGCGAGGCTTATCGAGAAAAGCAGCTATAAGCAAGACAGTAAATTATTGACTAAACAGTTTATGCTTGTTTATGAAGTTTTCGACTTAAGTTATATAAATCGGATGATTAATTACCCTAGTTTATCAAAACTTTCGTACGAGTGAATAAAAAATTCTGCTGATGGCGCAGAAGTCAAGAAACTAGGTTAGTTCTGAATGTGCATTAACAACTGACAAGCAGCTTCGTAAGACGTTCAAATCGAGTGAACTTTTAGCGGAAAGAAATCTACATTACTACGTCATCATTAATAATTGAGAAGTGTTGGTACATGAACAGAGCCCGGAGAGTGGTTTGAAGTTATGATTAATTAAAGTTTTTATAAATGGAATACGTCGCTTTTGATCAATAAATTCACTACTTTTCTAAAGAATTGAAAACTTTCTTAAAACTATCAGAAGACACTTCTTGTTTCCAAGGTCGTTTACGAATATAATAGGACATAAAAACTGGAAAACTGGGAAAGCAAAATACTACGACGCAAAAGTAAATTTGCTGAAACCTTTGACCAGTGGTGCGTGTGCAATGTTTGAGGAAATCGAGAGTTTCAGAGAGAGGGAGATTACTATTAATATTGACTTACCATATTATTATAATTATAAGAACACACACTTGCAATTAGTAATGTAATGTGTGTTCGTTGTAATTTTTGGCAAATGCGCGTAATAAACAGTGGATTACAAGACGTGCTTATTATTACCGCCAAATGTCACATTCAATATCACATATCACATCGTTTAGTTAGTTGATTATACAATGAACAAATCAGTGAGATCAACAGGCAGCCAGTTGTTCAGTTCAATCAGGGATTCAATAACACTACGGGCTTATTTACTGTTTCTCAACGGCTTCTTTTGGATATCACACTTGTCGATACAGACTCCTTTAGTGTGAGAAGTCAAAGTGACGTTCCAGTGAGCACTGAGCTCTTGCCATGACGTGTGCAATTCTTTGGAAACCACTTTTATTTATCTGCTACCCAACTTTAAAGTTTGTTAAATGGGTTTCAACCACACCAATATACGTGATAATAAATAACAAGTGTGAGAAAAGAAAAGCTTCAGGGTTAAGCCAGATGCTGCTTGTTTCAACCCTTTAATAGTTTTTAGTTCAGTCTTTGGCTCCCTCGCTTTTGGCAGAGACGAAATTTCCCATCGGGGAGGATGGAACACGTTTTCCTGAGTGATTGTTCTCAATGGTTTAAGATCGTCTGCACTCGGGTGCGTTCGAGTATGCGAGCAGTTTGCATCGATAACAAAGAGTAATGGATCGTTTGCCGCGTGGAATTCAGTCAGCGCTCTTATCGCTCAGTGTCAGACATCGAACGTAGCCCTGTTCAATCGCGTTCATGACGTCACGACAATGACAGTTTCTAGGGTATTGTGAGTAATACGTGCACATTGATGCGAACCTATGTACGTCTCACATCTATTCATTAGTATTTCAATCCTAGTCTTCATTTGAGATTTCGAATACATGTAGTACTCTTTGACATTCTACGATTGTCCAAATTGCTATATAATTTATAAAATTATTTATTTTCTATCAACACTCAAAACACCAATCGAATAAATAGTTGTAGGCGCTGTATCTGTACTTGTTACGCAACAACCTAACCGATGCCGCCATCATAGACGAGTGGGTCGTGGGCAATCGTTTGAAATTGGGGTGTAAAACGTTATCAAACTTTACATAAGTACAAAAAAAGTTGTTCAAAGAAATAGAAGTATAATCACTCGAGAAGAAGACAAGATTTTCGACAGTTTCTATTGTTATTCAGCGCATACTTTTGAGAAGTTAATTCATCTTCCAAAACATTTAGCCATGCAATTATGGCGAGTTAGGTCCATTCTTGCGGCCGATTGACTGAGCGCAACAGTATACATAAAGAAATATAGGTTACAACTTCGTGACGCTTTTAAGAGACGCAGGAAACGCTATTTTAGGTTACTGTGTATCCAAGAAGGACACCACGACGAGTACCTGCTTTTGCAATCAAACCATCCCCCATCTCCAAAGCGGGCAGTTATATTAGCACTCTGATAACAAGAGCTGTGTATGGTTCCCGTCAACAGAATTTGGAAAGGACGAAAATTCTCACCACATTATAGATTCACAATGGACACAAACAAAGGCATCCATGATTAGGATGACATTCAGACGACAACAAACGAACTCGCAAAGTCACATTGTCGAATAAAGAGAGCTCATCTCCTCTTTGTATTCAAGAAGTGACTGACAAGACGAGCTGCCTACTCAAAAAACATAACGTACAGCCTGCCAGGTGCCAGGCAGTCAGTCTTTCAGTCTTCTCTCCGCATAAAAACGTATCTTCTCATTTAAATGAACGTGTTTTGTTGATATGTTGAGGACGCTTCTAGATGTTAAGAAAGTGATTAATAAATTCATAATTTACACATTTTTATAGTGAGAACCCTACATTAAATAAAAACATACACTGTACATATAAACAGAGCAGAAGAAGTCTGTAACCTCTTGACATTCACAATGCCATTTCACTATTGCAAAAGGTGGTGTTTGTGATACACGTTTGAACTGTATCTTTTAGTACTCATGAATTCGTTATTCTTGCCTCGGTTCGTTTGTTACCGCCTTGTCTCTAGTGCAACATTTAATACATGTTCTCCACTTAATCCCCATGAACGACTGTGACATTACAAACACATCCCTTGTGTCTACTCATGTTCTTAGTGATCGTTGCCTCGTTCTTCTCAACCATCCCATACACATATACCGCTGTTTTCATACTTTCAATACTTATCTTGTGACTTCATAAACGTGAAAAACAACCTACAAATGAATAAGGAAATTGTCACATCTAATGCGAAGGAAATATCAGAATCACAGATAAATATTTAACAGATATACGTGTATTTATATATAACTGGTGAATTTGATTTTTAAAGATATCAATTTGGTGTAACGTTGGGTTTTCCTCACGTGTAGTATACCTTGGTTGTACATGAATGTAACAGTTAAAGTGCTTAGTAACCAATATACGAAGGATATACTGCTCGGGAGTAACAATCACACATTCTCCGTCACACGATAGGGATAGAACGCGAAATATCATGTTTCAAGTTTGTTCAGATAGATTCGATCCATATTGACAGCGCTGTCCCAGTGTCCCTTGCAATAGAATTGAGGAAGCAAATGTATGCGCGGTCGTGACGTGAGACGAGCCAGTCCGAAGAGATATCGTCACCATGACTGGTGGACATACACGGGACTTCCTAGCGCAGCTTTGAATCGCTTTGAATTGCAAATTATGAGCAGGCAACAAAAACAAAACAGTTGGGATACACCTGACATAATATATACGTTATTTGCTTTATTTATTTTCATCATATGTATATATGTATATACATGCGCTGTGTGTTCGTACATATATATATATAATATATACTCAAAAGTCGCCCCAGTTCTTGATGTCAACCTGATGTGTACGCTAATTTAATGATCTATATATTTTCAGTATTTATTCTAGGTTTATTATAATATAGTACTAATTAATTACTGTGTCATCGACACTCACGGACATAAATCAATTGTAGTAGACATCTCATCCTTATTAACACTCCTTTGTGTTTGTACATTTTATTGTATTGTGTTGTATTGTTCCTGTTTGTGCGAGTCAACAATAACAACACAATTCCTATAGATATATATCGTATCAAGGGAACTCGCGAATTATTGCTGAAGCCCATTGGAGCTACCTCTACCTAGAGGTGGAGCTAGACTTTGGCCCAGGCCTTGGCCGTTTCAAACCATTAAATTAATAACATGCTCATTATAAGTTAGAGACTTGAAATAAGCCTGTGACAAAGTTAGGGAGCAGTGGCTGTATGTTGACCAACACTAAGGAATCATTGATTTCTGTAGGTTATAATTGCTTTAAAATGATTTCAGATTGTCAAAAAGTAAACTAAAGTACTTTATCTCCTGAATTTAGTGTTTTTTTGTGAAAATAAATATTTCCTTTTTTTCAAATTACTTATTTAAATTTTTTTCACAATTAAACAAATTTAAAACTGAAAATATTTATTGGAGCAGAGAAACGTTTATAAGAAAGAGCATTACTTATTTTTGTCAGTTTTAAAGCAATTTGAAGCAACTTGAACCGTACTGAAATCGGGAGTTCCGAACGGAAGGTCGATATACACTATACAGCCTTAATATCATCAGCATACCCGTACATTAAAATTGTTTAATGTATTTAGACGAGGTGAGGTTTGGCTTACATGACAAGAAGTACAGACACATAGTCATACATTTACATTTATACAAAAATAGTAAAATATCTCTTAAACAAGTTTTTGACGTACTCTAGCAATGTACTATACGCGAATTAATTAAGTCATGAAGTCAACTAATTGTTGTCAGAGCATTTAATGGCACATAGAGGTGACAGGTACGTGACACATTTTCCATGGCAATTCATTTTTCAATTAACATTTTATTATATTTTTATTTTTATTTAAAAAAGCATGTTCTTTGTTATGCATACACAATAAACTACTTTCATAAATTATTCACAGGAAAAATATATGTTTAATATTAATATAGGGGTTGATGCATGGAAGTGAGCAATGCCTTGTGCACTCGAGTTTGCCGTCCAATTATACCAAGTTGGCATTGTCGATGTCGTAGGTTTTAAACCAGCAGCATGTTTAGTTGTTAACTGAATAATTCAGTTCTAGTTAACACGGAACTGAACAGTATTAATAGCATTCCAAGCATTAGCATCAACATTATGAAGAGTGAAGACGGTATTATTATAACATCAAGACATATTTTCTGTGTATCAGGTGATATTTAGCTGTGGTACAGTCGAGTGATGGTAAGAACCTTAATATAAAAGCTTGAAAAATGTGTGACTCAATATTTAAGTTTTAGAGACAGAGAGCAGATATGAAATTTTAATTGAAATTTGTACATATTCTGTTTGGTAATCAAAAATATCTTTTACACAAATAATCTATTTTGGTCTGGATCAAGAGCAAAATACAAACCATCAATTCACTTTTGAATGCTGCACTAACGATGATCTTCCGCACTTATTTCCGAACACGCCCATACCGGGTCTCCGTCAAGCTTCGTGGTTGAAACACATTCTACTTTGTATCCGCTCTCGATGCTGTCGATCCCTCCGTTATGGATAAAACACACGCGAATGAAAACATTCATTGGAGGGTGATTTCTGCACAAAGTGATTACTTGCTAAAATGTTACAGTATCATCAAAGCTCAGTACCGCGCATCAACGATTCCTGAGGGCAACGCGTTACACAGGGAAAGTTCTACATAATATATACATAAGTTCAAGGCCAATGGACGCAAAGCGTTTTGTGCTCTTTGAATTTTTTTAATAGAAATAGAGAAATACACATAATATAAATGAACATTCACCCAACTAATAACCCCACAGACTGACAAGGCTTATCTGTGAGATGAAGAAACACACACAAAAACAGTCTAGAGATACCATTGAGAACGATCAATCAAACATTGCATCCCGAACGTCTTTCAACCTAATACGGCAATCTTGGATATCGGTAGATCTTTACTACAAACTATATAAATCAACTGTATGAAAGTGTTGAAAAAAAAATTGTTAACAAGAGTAATTTAAATAATTGTGTATGTTTTTTGTTTTAGGATAGTTATCACTTAGAAAGAAGACAAATTTAACGTACGCAAGTTTGTTTTTTAGTCATCAGATAAACGTCGCACACGCACGTTTATTGTGTACCAACACGAGCATGGGAATTCCCGCACGTATCCCTACGTACACTTGTCTTTGTAAATGCATGAGAGCGTCCTATTACAGATAACCACAACGTAGCAACGTATCACAATGGAGTTAGGCTCTCCTTCTTGTGCTAATCACCCCCCCCCACCCCCTCCTTCCCCATTGTTCTTGAGAGTAACAACATGGCGTCGTACCTCTTACAACTCGTAACTAGCAATTGCCTTTCAAGGAATAGTTCAATGCGCCTTCATGATGGACAAGTCAACTAATTCAAATTGTATTGTAATGACCAATAAGTAATTAATCATAATTTCTCTTAATAACATGTTCACTAATCACAACGTGTATTTGTTCAAGGAAACATTACAGGAATCACAACAATGGTAACAGTCGCAGCCTGCTGCAAATCATGAATGCGTCAGAGTAAAATTAAAATATGCTTTGATTGATCCCCAAGTTGACACCACGTCCTCAGGCAAAGGACTATTGACGAATCACTATCACCGTCGCTCTTGTGCCTTAATACAACATGGTGTTTTTAGTTCACAACAGCACACATAGATCTAACAAAGACCAGACACATAATTTATAAATTTCAAAAGCACACATGACATAAGCTTTTTTCTTACCCGCTCTTCTATTGTGAAACGACCAAACCAACGTAAGAAATATTTGTAACACACAGTTGCATTTCTGACTTTATCACTCATCTACTGTTAAAAATATCGATTAAAAATAAGTTATTTCTGTCTTCAGATGTGCTACAACCGATAATATTGATTAATGTAAATTTTGAAGAAAGTGTATTAATATTCAAAAGAAATTGACGAAACTAATTATTTGGAATGTGCTCTTAATAATGAAACAGTATGTACATAGGACGTTTATTTTTTAACTGGTTTATTGATGATTCACTGTTTTTAGGTTAGATCTTGATCTGCGGAGGGTTACTTCTAAAACCTTTCAAAACTAGCCTAAACTACGCCATTAAAATATCAAACTAAACCAATCTGCCACACAGAATGTGATCCCTTGTTAAGCCAGGTGGAACCTCTGTTGGGTTGTCTATATTACTTTGCCCTGTTTGGAGCATAATAGATATTACGACCAAACAACAAACATGCACAAAATATAAATAATGTACAATTATCCATTATAATTTAATTGTCATACAATACTACTTTTTGACACGCGTAGCTTTTTTTAGTACAAGCTTGCAGACAGTGGTCGCACACCACATAAAAACGTCACATTCCGACCTTATAGAATGTCCACATATGCGTGACACACGAACGGGCTAACGGTCAATATGGAACATGCGACGATACGTATTTCGGTCAATTGCTTAATAAGATTGTTAGTAGATACCAAATTGAAGTACTTTTTTATCATATCTAAATTCAATTATAATCTCTCACAAACTACATCATTCGGAGCGAGTTTAAAAATAATTTTTCCATTTTTTGTTTATTTTTTAGAAATTAATTGAATTTTTAATTTTCATAAAACTGCAGGGTAAAATACCAATTCGCATGAACTCGCAACTAAGGCAGACGAAGTATTTACTTTCTGTTTGTGAATATCTCAAGACTTCATTAAGTATGCGTGGGTGAGACGAAAGGAACGTAGCTTGGTTACATTCTCCAAATTGTTCTTTTATTTCCTGAGTAAATATTAATGTCGACCTTTATGACTTTTTGTAAGTCCAGTGATCCCTGAGTAACAAAACGACGTCTATGTCTCTGAGATATTTACGGAAAACATACGTGACACTTCGAAGAATTGCTTATTTTATCAATATTAATCAATAAGCGGCTCTTTTAAAGCCTTTCTACGGCAGTTGAGGCTCGTCTTGAAGAAACGTGTTACATACTAAAATAGAATACATTTCAACCTCTCAAGTCTCGTTGTTTGTAGAAACGATTACCCACTTTATATAAATGTGTAGCGAGCACCATTATAAACAGCAATATAGCACAAATAACCTATATAACGACGAGTCTAGATGTATTTTTAACAGCAAATCTATTTCAACGACTCATTTCAATAAAGCCTCTTCTATCGGCGTGTATGTTCGTGTAATGGGAGCCGATGAGAGCGATGTGACAATACAATCCACTCCATTGAAAACAATACGTGCGCTGCGAAGTTTTCTGTGATAGTTTCAAACAAACTGGGCTGTTTCACGAACATAAACGCCGAACAAACTAACAAAACACGCGAAGCAAGACGCGGATTTCCTGTATAGAGAAGTTTTAAACTTAAACACCAACTTCTTGGTTCTAATATGGAAATAGAAGTGTTAATCTGCATAGCTTTACGCTTCCTAAAATTAACTTCGTAGGTCTTTGTATGTATTTGCATGTGTATGAATACGGTTTTAGCTGTCCCTGTTAAGCAATGATATCACCGTAAAGAAATTTTACTGTAAATTCGTCAACAGCTTGACATTAGAAAACATTATACTTAAGGAAATTCAAATTCGAATTAAAAAATGCTTTGCAAGTTATCAAAGATGTTTCATTTCACAAAATAATAAAGCGAGACCGTATTCGTTATTTCTTGGTAGTTTTCTTCAAACGGAATAAATACATAATTGATTGTGGTCTTGAAAGCTAGGTGAGCAAACTGGTGTAGTCTAATTTGATATACGCGAGGGGTTGAATAAAATCGATAATACACAAAACTATATTAGAAGGGTTAGCCAACTATAATATATAAAGACAACAATTCTGTAGTATTTTCAAGCATTTTTCTAAATATATTAAATATATTTGTGTATGTAAATCCTAATTAATGTATCATAAAAATGCATATAAAAGTATACCTATACAAATAGCAGTGTCATCTTATAACAATAATGATTTTTTTATCTTACCATATATAGTAGCATAAAAATAAACCCAAATATTCTAGTTGAAAAGTATTGGAAATCCAACTTTCGTATATTTTAACGAAAAATTATAAACACAGTTTATCGATTATGAATTAAAAAGACACGCGATCACAATTTACTGGTCATAGAGATCTAAACTAGAGTAGGCCTATTCAAGTTTCATATTATCACGGACGTGAAGGCACATGAACACCACTGGATAAATAAACGGCGATAAACATATAAAAGTAGGAATACAATCTCTTGACTGTCGACTCACGCACCACTAACGAAAATCCGTCAGTTAATCGAAAAGCAGGTTGACTTTATGGTAGACTAGCTCGTTACATCGATCTTGATAGTACTTAAAAGGCCCATACATGCTTTGCGTTCCGTGATCACCCAAACAAGCACGGTTTGTGGGAATTAGCCCCCGGTTTGGTTGGAAAAAAAAATGTACTCACTATTTACAAGCTTTAACATTTACGCGCTACGAACCATTAATTACCATTACGAAAGGAAATAATTCTGCGTTGATGTTAATTAATTTTGCAGTGTTTTAATTCGCGCACCGTGAGTCAACAACAATAAAGCTGTAAAAAAGAACAAAGTAATTGATTTGTTTAATCTCTGTTTTTTAATTAGACTAACAGTACGAGGTGTGGCGTTCAACACTGTGAGCAGTACTCATCAATCAATCATGCTAATGCGATCCATCGTAACATTGTGAGCCGAAGTGAACATGCAGACATGTAATTGATTGTGATGTACTGATCATCCTGTAATTTCATATGCGCTAAATACAGATTTCATCAACATGCACATCACTAAGGAGACTACACTGATATATTCACAACGGGAGTAGTTGTATCGTTCTTCATTTTCTGCAATGGACCTATTTTCGTTAGTTTATCGGGCATTATCTAGATTTACCAGTGTTGTCTAATAATCATGTATTTCATCTCAAGAACTGAGCACATCCACACTTCCACACGTTTACACACACGTGTGACGCACGCACGAGCAAAGTAGAATACGTGACTTGCTGTATCAAAGGATAAACTACGAAGATCACTTTTGTCTGTAAGTCTTGTATTTTGTATCGATGCTACGTGAAGATGAAAGACCCCACATGGCATCATGACATTGCGTGGACAGTGCATAATGGGCACGGCCACTACGCAGGCTGATGTACACAAACCATACAGGCCTACGACTAATCCGAGTGTATCGTGATACACACAATTAGTCCAGATTAACATCACAATTCACAAAGCGAGAAGAGAATATCCAATACGAATCAATAATTACCTACAAAGTGTAATCGCTTTGTAATTGTATATTGTCGGCGGCTGGTTGGCGATAAGGGTCGTGTAAAACTCGCAATTAACATCGATTTCCACTTTTCTCTGCAACAGCTGATACGGACAATACGAGCCCATGTAACTAGAAATGTTTCCCTATTAAAACGATAGGATGACAATGGGCGTGTCCAATAACTAACACACACAAGATACAAGTACACATCGCACACATCAAGTCGCGGTAATTGTGTTCATTCACGCAATGTATTCAATATTATTTGTAGTCATAATAAAATGTGACTATATTAATGTGATTCACTCAGGCAATTCTTGAATTCATTCACAATCGCGCGATGTAACTTCTCTTTCATTCGAAGCGAGGCATAGTTTTAGTTAGAATACTTTTTGTCATTTACATTGGCACTTAAAAAACTACTCATATATGTATAAACGAAATCCCGAACATAGTTATATCATGCTTTTAGTAATTGTAGCTAGGGAACCTGCCCAGGGATAGTCCATGTCCCTCTTCATGTGACAACTATAGGCTTTGCGGTATTTGGAATAGTTGTAAAGGAATATCCTAGAGCTGATAGTATGACTCAATCCCGGTATTTGCCTTTTGTGACGGACACTATCTTCGCAGAATGTACATTATTAAGTTTTATAGCAAAGATTTGTACTACTTCAGTAAACATACTTCTTATGCTTATGACTTTCTGGTTTGTTTTGTTAAACTATTGAATCGTCGTTTATAAAACACATTGTTGTCAATGGGATTATAACCTTTTTCAAAAATTATTAATTTTACTCTTATCTTATGTATACATAAAAAGCTGTATGTTACTTAGTCTCGTTTTATACGATAAAGCTTTCGTTGATGTGCAGAATTCCAGTAACTGACACGTTTTCCATAAGCTTCATCTACCAAGCTATTAATTACTTACAATGGTGATCCAAAAAGCAAACTACGTTTACACATTGATGTTTGGTTTATATTCGTTGGTAACTGGTTAGATTAAAAAAAAAAAAAAGAATATTTGAATATGATGAAGCCTGTTATAGAAAAGAAAAGCTCTGGCTGTTTTATATTAGACAATCATCGGTCCGATGTGTGTTCCTCTTCTTGAAATATAAATGTAGAACAAAGCAAATCCCAAACTCTGTGAAAGACAAGTACAAATATACATACTTTATGAGGGTTTCGAACCCACGTCCCTTGCTAGTAAGACCTGCGCTCCAACCGCATCAGCCATCGCGGACTCCTAGACAGAATATACAGAGAGCTGTTTTTAAACCATCCACGAATTATTACAGCGTGAAAAAATATTATATTGCACACATTTGCATCGATGTGGTACGTCTGTGCTACATCATTAGTGGTTTAGGTTTCATATGTAATTAATCTTCACGAGTATGGATGGATTCAGTGGTTCACTAGTAGAGTTGCGATACCGTTATCAATAAACTATCAACTTGATCGATGATTGATTTCGTCTGTTCGGTTGCACGAGTGCTCCTGGATGATAAACTAGGGTCTAAATCATGTAGCCACGGCTCTTCCGTGCAGTGGGCCGGCATAAAACTTCACTCTGCTCCGCATCGCATGCACAGCACAGCGCATTACTAATCCTCACTCCTCGCCGTTGTTTCAACACAAGGCAATTAGTCAAACTTCTTGTTACCGAAAAGGTTTCACCACGCCACGTAAGTGGTAAATTAATTTAAATTTGTGGGTGTTTTTTGCAAGAATGCAAAAAATATAGCCAAAAAACGAGTACCTTTCTCATAACACGTTCACCCACTGCTTGATAATATAATAACTAATAATGCCGTGATGTCTCTCGCACTGGAAGAGCGATATCAGATTGTGGATGTTTAAAATACAGTAAAAAGAAAACAACATATCTACGAACTAAGCTTGAAACAACTTCGTGTTTGAATTGGATGATAAAGATCGGCCAAAATACTAAAAAAAAAAAAAAACGTGTTCTGATGCATTAGAACATTCTCAAGGGGAAATGCAGGACATAATTCACTCTGCCGTAGCCATACATCATAATTATTCAACGTTAGCAATTTTTACCACTTGCTGGTAATTACAGACAGACGTGTGTGCAGATGAAAGGTGGTTTATAGAGGGGGTCACCGTGATGTGCTAATTTATTGAATAACGCCAGCGTATGGCTGGTCTGTGTTGGCGGCGACTGACTGAGTGAGAGTGAGAGAGAAGATTTGATTAGTCGACAATGCGATGATTGATATGAACGCATTGCACAAGAAATCTGAGCCCCGAGCGGGGGCGCCTTATTGTTTTACTAGACGATCTTCGTCAACAAGATGTGATGAGCCGGTATAGATGAGACCACATCAATATTGTGTTAGTGCTCGTATTTGTAAGCACTTATTGTGTTACGTCTATCATGCAATTACTCACTTATTATTAGTTACAATTTATGATGGATTGTATCCTTCAAGTCTTCAGTACAACGACCCTCACTGAACACATAAAACGCATGTTTGAATATAAACATTACTAAGTAATAAGAGATATACTGCGAAAAAGATAGTCGAGTTGATGAACTGGCGAGCAGAACTCTAAAATAAGCGATACTTCCAACATGATTCAATAATAAACTCACAAAAAAACTGGATGATAATTTAAGCCATTCAAAGAAATAATAATTTTAGATTACATAATCATATTATCAATGTTGCATTTTATTTATATTTTCAAAACGATATCCAAAAGAAAACGTTCAACACGTAGACGCTAACTACCAATATCCTGGGACAATCGCAGTCAATTTATTATAATTTGCAATTTACTGAGCGCTGTTAGCACCAAACTGAGCAACTAATTGCTAACGAAGTAAATGGAGAAAATATATTTTTAAAAAGCGCTGTTTCCGTATAGAACTGTTACTTAACGCTCAAATATAATTTTTGTATTGAATTTTTAATGCATTTGATAAATTAGTATTATTTTTCGTAGTTAATTCCAAAAATGTGAATAATAGCATCGCGCTTTAAAGTAACTATAGCATCTAATTATGTTTTCAATTAAAAATTGTAATATGATTGTGTCTGCTTCGTTATCGTATACATAATTTCAAATGAAGTGTCATAAAACCATAAATTACTCAACAATAAATTTACTTGTACACGGTACAAAGTTTTAACCAATTAGGAATTGTAAAAATTTGGACGTATTTTCTTACTGTAACAAGGATTCAAATTTGAAGCATTACTTTTAAGTAAAAACAATGACTTTTGGATATGAACGAGTATTTTTCTTTCAGTTATTGGAGGGCGTAAAGATTCCACCATATTTAGGTACCGGTACCAAACAAGTCAGCTTCTTTTTCCAACTGAATAGTTTAAACATTTACTCGCATAATATTGAGAGATATTGATAGAAAGAGTGAAGTTCTTGTATATTATAACAATTATTTAAATAGTAACAGAAACTATAATGATTGCTTATTTAACGAGAGAAAACTTGGGTCAGAACATGAGAAAATATTTCAAGACATTAGTCTATAGATATTCGCTGTTCCAGTTCACATAAAATATGTATATAAATATAAATATATAAATGTCAGGAGAGAGGTTGTACTGATTACAGCCTGATGACGATAGCTGATCACTCTCGACATTGATATTATAGACTATTCCAGTAAATAGTCCTACATTTTTCTTCAAACATTATGATCTCGATTTGAGATAAGTTAACATACAGTATGAGTCCAGGTTTTCAAACTTCCAAGTCCGCATTTGGTCGAACGTATAATGTTATTTCAGTTACTTGACGGGTAGATGTCCATGTAGAAAATCTAAAGCTGGGGTCACAATTCTCTTCACTGATAAAGTTATAAAACAAAATTCTAGTACGTGTTAAACTATCAAAGCTTTTCTCAAAACATCAGTGAATTGAAGTATAATAATTTCTACGTTGTTCTGTGGTTAAACCACTAACATGTTTTCTTTTCACAAGATTCTCTTCACGCGTTTGCATTGCCACAATAAACTAAGACGAATAATGAAGTTTACAACAAAATAAATGTTAAGTTCTAACAAAATAATTTTTTTTTGCGAATCGGTGCTCAAATAATAACTAGTAACTTTGTAACTCTGTGGTGAAAACGTCCACTTGATTCACGTATTGAAATTAAAAATACGTTTCTGTAAGTAAAAGAAATTTTTTAAACCTTAGTGTTGTGTTTTTAGAAATTTTACCCATAAAAACTGCGTGACTTGGTTTGTATGCGCATCGAACAAAATGTTGGCGTGTAGACCGAATATTTGGTTTCAGATATCGAGACGTAAGTTTAATTTTAACGATAATATATTTTTTTATACTTGAGATTTTTTAAAAACAACCTTTGTCACAAGTTTTGTATATTTTTATCGACACGCACACATAAGAATACTGAAACAAATTGCTACATCAACTAGAAATTATAAATTGTGTAAAAAGTAGAAATATTTACCTAGTCTGGAAAAGATATCCATCATAGTTTCATTTTCACACTTTGCACATAGTCCAATGATAAGTTTGTCTCACGTCGAGTTCAAGAAATATAAAAAACAATAAAATAATTAAATAATTAAACGTCGATAAAAATCGTACTCATATTCATTCATATCTCCCGATAAATTAACACTTCACTGAAAACGATCCCGTAAAACTCCGATCGGAAAACCAGTCCGTGATTTAAATCGAGCGGGAGTTTAAAACCGTTTATCCGGCGTCGCGACGCGATGTTCCGACCACGCGACAGATTCGAACGAAACGCGTGCGGTGACGACGGAAGTTCGCGGCAATCTGCGATGCACAGAGCGTCGCGACGCCGCCGTCGAGCGATAGCAGAGCCATCTAGCGGTCAGCGGGGACATCGATCGACGACGCTGGACGGACGTCCCGTAAGTGAGTGGTGACGGCCGGAAAGATTACATTTTCGAAATAAGATTTTTTGGCAGGAATGGAACGATGATTTTAATCAAGAATTATTATTCTATTTTTTCGTAGGTCGGAGTCGTTACTTTTATGAGAGGGGCCAATTAATTAAAAACTAAGTCGTATTAAAAAAATTTAAATTAACTTAATGAAAACTACTGGAATATCACCGGCCAAGTCACGTTCAGTAACAAACAATGTTATAAGGAATTTTAAATTAGTAGGTTGAAAGGAGCTTCGATAAAACTGCTGCGTTCATTAATGATTGTGGAGGGAGATATTTTAAAGATTTTTTAATTTTGAAAGAAGTGACTTTCGATTCATATTATCATATTATGTATAAAAACGTATCTGTAAAGATTGAGAATATTCTATTATCTCTTCCCCTATTTAAATTATGACTGAAGGGTATTTTGTAGTTAAATTGAAAACGATTCGTACAAATCTATAGTGGAAACGAATTGGTGAGTGTGAATAAACAAAGAGATCGGCCAATGGAAACTGTCCCGTCGTAAACACTGGCCGATGCATTCAACCTTAAAACGAGAACGAGAACCAATATGTAGAAACAACCGTCATTTAAAGTACTGACACGTCCCAATAAAACAGAACGAGTTTCTGGTGTGTATTTTCAATATGTCCCTTGGAAATGCGGCAATATTATACGGTATTTGTTATTTTTCTGCATTTTGAGTTCACCAAATAGGGCAATAATATGTGGTTATAATAATTCAGAAGAAATGGGGTTTAACCATCTTGAATACAAACGAGTGCATTTAAACAGAATGTTTTCGCCGATAAAATAATTCAAATGCAAAAAAGTTCAATGTGTTTCACAAATCATCCGTTACTCACGGTTTTGAGTGAGATGAGAGTACAACAGTTTGTTTTTAGAGTAGAAGGTTTTGAGCTGCTCAAACCATTTTAGAGAATCCAACCGATAATTTGACACATTCAGACAGAATTTCCCTGACAAAATACATGACACATAAATAACACATCAGGTAAATATTTGTTAGCACTTTTTGTATTTAGGCTGATTGGAAAGTAAATGGTCACGAGATTAAATATTATCTGTAGAAAAGTTTTAACATTCAAACTAGCGAGAGTCATAACATTTTTTAACGCATCTTTTAAGATATTGATATAATATTGTGTATTTTTCTAATTCTGTATTAATAGCAATTGTAACTTTCAAGTGAGGGGGGAGGGGAGGAGTTACAGAAGTTACTTGAAAATACTTCACATTTACTTGTGTAAAATAAATATCATGCAAAATAAATTATAGACCCAGTTCGCATGCAATAGTCAACTATTGTTCGCGGCTGCAGAGGCGCAAGAATAGTTGTGCAGCACCCAACTATAGTTTCCACGTATTTTCTGTGCATTCAAACTATTTAAATAGTTATTGTAGTTTTATTCCGATTAAACGTGAATAGTTCCCGGGGAAGCCTTTTTACGTCTGTTAGTTTTACCGAGTAGTTCAGTGTGTAACGTATTTATAAGAACTTTAGACCCACACAAAATGATTAACACCGTCACGGTAACATTATTATGTATATTATCATGCAATGGCGTTGTTATGGCCGTGATCTTTTTGTAAGAATATATCCATGAAGTCATATTGACTGAATAAAACCTGAGAAAAGCCACTCAGTCAGTATTACAAGAAGTGGAAAACGAACCAGCGACCTCTCACATGTGAACCGCGCTTGCTGGCACTAAGCCATCTCCATCGTGGTTATAAATCATGTGAGTAGGAAGCGGACGGATAATACAGAAGAGGAAGACCAACTTTTGAACGTATAACACACAATCCCTATGAGCTGTCAAACAGGCACAAAGACTTGCAAAGAATAACGGAGAAGAGGGAAAATTGAAATTTGTTGATCTAGGATTTGAAACAATTATTATGATATTTTAGTCTAGAGCTGAAGCAGTCACAGCGAAGAAAGATGTCAAGTTAATGGAATTGACCTCACTGCGAAAGAGAATGTGAAAGTGTCGTATTCTATCGTTACTCTTGAAGAGAAAGGGAGAGACATTTTTATCGCGCATCGTCATTTGTACTCTCAGAATGGGGTAAACTCACTAACACTAACTGACTCTTCTGTAGCATAAACGCTTAACTCTAGAATGTTCAGTCCTTTGCAACCAACCACAAATTTCTGGCGAGCGCTTTCCTTTCTCTTCTCAATTTATCTTGCCTCTTCACTGGCTTTCATGATGAGTTTCCGTTGGAACCTTTTAGGTTCAACTCTAATTTAGTTTTACAAAAGTGAACAACGAAATGAAAAATCGAGTTTTATAAAAATTTGGAGCAAAATATAGTACGAAAAAATGAATGTTTTATTTATTTCGTTATCAACATACACCTATGGCTTAAATTAACTGGAAGAAATGCACATTACAAATAAACGGGCCCATCAAAAACATGCAGCCCACGTTTTTCTTATGTAAGATTACACATTCTCAAAGACAAAGTTATTGTTCTGTGACAGCAAACATGCTTTCATGATACAAAGCGTATTATGTGCAACTTATATCACGGAGTAAACGATACTGTAACAACATCTCTATATCGTTGGTTTGATGTTTGGAGGAAACATTTACTACGTTTACATGCAGGTTTGAAAAAGTTTTGACTCAAGTCAAACCAAAACCGTCGATCGTTTACATGCCATCGATCTGAATACGTTCTCAAACCATTTTTTAGTTCGTACATTTCCCGGTATACAGCGCCACTTACAATAAGACATTTCACTGCTTTCTAAAGAGACATTGGAACAACAGAGAGGTTTAGTTTGCTAATGAGCCCGCCAAGTCGAAACGTATTGGCGGCAGTGGGGTGTTTACATGGCAGTTTCCAAAACTAGTTTTCAAGTCACCCCTGCGAGCAAACAGGCGTGACTCGAACCGATCCAAACCCACTTTCGAAGTGTTTATATGCTGTTTTGAAAACTCAAAACGTTCTCAAATCGATTTCAAACCTGCATGTAAACGTAGTAAATTACTACGTTTACATGCAGGTTTGAAATCGATTTGAGAACGTTTTGAGTTTTCAAAACAGCATATAAACACTTCGAAAGTGGGTTTGGATCGGTTCGAGTCACGCCTGTTTGCTCGCAGGGGTGACTTGAAAACTAGTTTTGGAAACTGCCATGTAAACACCCCACTGCCGCCAATACGTTTCGACTTGGCGGGCTCATTAGCAAACTAAACCTCTCTGTTGTTCCAATGTCTCTTTAGAAAGCAGTGAAATGTCTTATTGTAAGTGGCGCTGTATACCGGGAAATGTACGAACTAAAAAATGGTTTGAGAACGTATTCAGATCGATGGCATGTAAACGATCGACGGTTTTGGTTTGACTTGAGTCAAAACTTTTTCAAACCTGCATGTAAACGTAGTAATTGTTATATAAATCCATTACTCGAACCCATTAGTGGGAACACGTTGTGTCTACTGCAGAACGGGATAATGGCGAACCCTCGATTTAAGTCTCACTGTTTAGTAAATATACTTATCGTGTTGACGAGTGGTGGGTGATGCATGAACCAAAACACTAATGACTAACTTGAAATACATACGAAAGCCAGGATTCGAACCAATATTAAAGAAGAGATAGTTTATCAGAATAATTGACGGTATCGGCCACTTCACCACTTGGACTATCTAAACAAAGACCACTCTAAACAAAGACGACTCTAAACAAAGACGACTCTAAACTAGAGGACTCTAAACAAAGACGAGTCTAAACTAGACGACTCTAAACAAAGACGACTCTAAACTAGACGACTCTAAACAAAGACGACTCTAAACTAGACGACTCTAAACAAAGGGTACTCTAAACTAGACGACTCTAAATAAAGACGACTCTAAACAAAGACGACTTTAAATTAGACGACTCTAATTATAGAAAACAATAGCACGACACGTTATCTACTTTCCCAAAAAGTATCGTGATTTCCATTTCCTTCCCTCACGAGTGTTTTAATTACTGCTATATGTCAGGTAACGTTCAATTTATTTCAGTGTTGTATTATATTTAATTTCAAATTATTAAAAACAAAATTTGTTCAGTCGTTGTTTATTGTTCAATGCGCTCTTTTCTGTGATGATTTGTTGTTGTGTTATTTTTGTGAGTGAATTACTATCTTTTAATTGTAAATTGTATAGTTTAATTTGATGTATTGTCCTCGTTTGTAAATAAGTTTTGTAACTGAATAGAGTAGGCATAAATAAATGCACTTGTATGATAGTACCAGCAACCGGAATTATTCTTCGGAACTGCAGCGGGCAGAGGCCTCTCTTATCACAAGGCAATCCTTTACGAATAGACCACGCTTGGAGGTGCATATTATATTGATGCAAGAAAACCACGTGATGTATATAATATGTTAAGGCAACACAATCTATTGCTGTTATCTAAACACCAATGTGCATCCCCGGTTTTATTAAGTCTAGACCACTTAAACTCTTTACATATTATTTAGATAAGAGAAATAATATTTTATTTTATTAACCATCGTGTTCAAACCAAATATTCACGCCCAAGGGTAGATGCGATACTTGCATGTACATGTACATGTGCCTGCACCACAGCAGCCATATTGCATATTGCATATTATTTAAGAAGATAGACTTTTGATATGCGAGGTGGTTCACCATATTCCACCCTTGTTTTAGTAGCTGCAAGTGTCGTCACATAAATAAGGGTTAGTCTATGAAGATATATTCCTATTGCTACTTGCTTATTCATGCAGAGTGTGTTGTGGCTATGAGTTAATAGGAAAAGTGGAATTTATGTACCAAGGATGGATAGTTTTCACCAACAAAAACGGTATGCCTAAGGTGAAACTGAGTTACAATGTACTTACAAATACCGGTACATACAAATCGTTGTAACTTGAAGTTGATGCCCAGACAAAGGAGAGATGATATTCGACAGATGTCGCTTCAACTCGAAAAATGAGTTTTAAAGTGTATCTGCAGGAGCACATACATAAAAGTTGTAATTAAAAGTATGAATCCCTGCTGAATGAGGGCTACACAACATTGGTTGTGCCATATGTGTCTCTGCACCAGTGAATAACTAATTATATGAGGATGTTTACATACTTGGGAATAAATGTCCGAGGCCGTTGGAGTACCTTCTCTTTCATTGAACCCTATAAACAAATATGTATTATTGATACCTACACACATTCGGTGAGTTGCTATTTCGTTATAAATATTCAAGGACGGGTATATTCGAAGTAATAACTTGTCATGGAAAGGTTAGTGCACCTGTGCATTTGTTAATAAATATGTAATATATATATAATGTAATATAAAGTATTTGTAAACTAAATCACAAAACTGAGATGCTGATTGTAATCATGTAGCTATTGTTATTTGTGTATGAGTATTGAATTGAACCCATAAGAATGCATTAAATGGAATATAGAAGTCAACAGTTATTCATCTATCTCGAACATATGACGATGTCAGAATTCAAGAGGATGAAAGAAATGCAAGTTTTGAATGTTAAAAGTGAAACGAGAGTCACAAAGAAATACATGTGTAGAAATATAAGGGCCTGTATTAAGGGCTGGATGGTGAAAGAGACAGTGGCGCGGGCTTGGGAGAGGAGTAGGGGTAGGAGTGTGTGTGGGTGGGGGTAGGAGTGTGTGTGGGTGGGGGTAGGAGTGATGGGTGTGGGTGGGATAGCAGTTACGCATCAACGAACTGTAATACAATATTGTGATATATAATAATATTTGTATTTGTTAGTTTTTTTAAATTCTCATAGAATACAGTGATCGCTTTTATATAATTGATGGCCACTTGTATTTTGTAGATGCCACACACACACAACATATATGTGATATAAAAAGCTGTCTATAATGCGTAACATAAGTGTTTTACCGGCAATAGCAACAAGCTTTGCATCGTCAATATATGGGAAAAATTTACCCATGTCCACCAAACATTTTCACCTTCTAACTAACGTGTACAGGGGTGTGTTGTTATCATGAAGGTCAGTGATGTCACACACTCACGGTGATTTGAAATGCATTTAAACATACGTGTCTGCTACGGACACAACGAATTTTTTCTTACAGAATCAGCAATTCAAAATAGTCGAACCTCACAAAATGATACTCGACGTTACATTAACGCTAACGAATGTTAAGTCTTTCTGTTGAGTCATCATCAACTCTATAGAGAGGATCAGTGCAGGTTTGAAGTTTTGTCTATCACGTTAGTCTTCGCGTGGGTTTCTTAGTTCTTGAACTGAAGTTAACGGAACCGATTCCATTTCGGAAAATGTTCCTAAACTTCTGGAATTGATGTCTTTTGAAATGATACTGACACACATAAATTTGGGGTCGTCACAGCTTTAACAGGGCACACACCGAATGAAAGTCAGTTTTTGGACCGGTTAGTCAATAAATCCGTATTTGTTTTATTTGTAATATTGTTATAATCCAGTGAAATCGTCCTTTTACATAAAGTAACTTTCATTCCAGACTCATACAGACAGAAGTTGGGTACTCGCATAATCACTTCCAGTCCACTCAACCATTTCTGTCAGACGGACGTACAAACATAATAGAAACTTTCAAAGACAGCTAACGTAAAAAAGGTCTACTGAATGTCAAGTATGTCGGAGCCAGATTTAAATAATTCACAATTGTACGAGTACATGAGTGTGTGGGTATGAGGTGTCAGCTTGAGAGTGGCACGAGTGACGACTGGGAGTTCTGTAACTGTGGCATGTGGCATTGCAAAGCGTCAGGCAAGCGAAGACATGAACAACCTACCATGTAAAGAGATGGTTTCAAACACTAGTTTTCAAAATATCTGTGTACAATCTACCATCAGGGAATTATGCACGTAAAGATTTGTTGCGCATAATTGTTTTAAAATTGTTATAAATAGTTTTGCAACAAATGGATGGATTCTGTCCGCTGTTCATGCCCTCACTACTGAGCGTTGGGTTATTATCGGTTATGGATTGGTCATAAATACGAAACCTGTATCATGATAACATGTAAAGCTGAAAAAAATTACATATGGGATTATATTAGCAATAGTAATTCATAACGTAATGCCTCATTAAATATTATTATAATTTAGTTTAAATGTATGACAAGGCACATAAATTTGGTATTCGTATTTGTTTGTTTATGGTGTAGATACTAATTTACTGGAGATCTCTAAGAATGTTGGGCGTTCTACGGATTTTTGTGGAAAGATATAATAACCAACTTTTGTTGAGGAAATGTCAATGTTAGTTTTGTGAAACACGAAATGCATTTATAATGTTTTCATATATGTTTGTTTTATTTGGTGTAGAAAGGCATTAACAATGATTGATTGCCATGTTTTATGTCGAAAACACAAACAAAAAACACTCTGATTACACAACCGTACATAATATTCCACATGAGTACTTAATACACAATTTCAGATATAAACACAGTAAAATGGAATTTATCTTCTTTTGTCGCAGAAAAACCACGTTAATATAAATTATTGAGACCAATATTGCACCCGTAAAAAATGTTATTTTGTCGCTATTAAAATTCAGTTTCATAATATTACAAATCTAACAAACTAGTATTACCTGTTCATGGAATAGTAACTAAAATTTGCAACGGTAATTGACTTTCAAATTTGTAATATTATCGTTGTTGAATAGTGAGGTTAAAATATATATTTTAAGGTTATACAATAGTTACTGGTGCCCTTGAAAAACAGTAGGAAAACTAAAGCGTTTATTTGTATTCTATTACAACGGATATTTCGAAAAATTACTGCGCACCATGTCTAGTTTCCTGTTTCCGTTTCCTGTTTCCGTTCTTTTATTAACATATACTAAAGTTCGTTTAACTCTTAACTCTCCTTCGTTCAACGCAATAAATGACACCAAGTGGTTTCCGAATAAAGTATTTATAGACCATGGGCCAGCTAATAGAAACCCTCCCCCCCCCCCCCCCCCCCCCCCGGTGCGGAAGGTTTGAAAGTTGTTTTGTGTACCTCTTAATATTACATTTTGATTTTCACTTGTTAGCTAACACAACTTTGGTGGAACAGCCAACCAGGGGTGTCCAAAGATTTTGGTCTAAATAGTACAAATATTAATTGTGAGTCTTGTTGTAAGAAAGTAGTTAGTTTTACGTTAGGTTATAACTATGTATATTATTGTCTTATTTTAAAAAATTGTTTGAGACCCAATTGGCCATTATCTTCGGAGATATCACCCTGTGTCTTTTTGGACATCAGGAAATTCTTTAGTCACAAATGTCGTTTGCGACCACTCTAATGAAAGGTCTTGATGAGTACATTACGAATAAGTAATTTATTATACATGTCAATTATACATTTTCAGGGGTAATCCCGCTTTAAACGTCAAAATCCATCTTCGATCGCTATTTTTTGCACTATTAGCTAATAAAGGTGAGAAGTGTCAATTTTTTTGTTTGTAGCTTTGAAATATATGTTATTGTATTAACATTAATTGTAATATGTGATTTCCATAGAATAATATCCATTTTAGGTTATTGTTTTAATTTTTAATTTAATTTTTTGTTTACATTAATAACGTCGTTAAAAGAGAACCACGTTTATTTAAGGGTTGTGCAGCTTTTATGATACGAATGCATGTCACTTAGTTGGTGGAACAGTCAAAAGTCACAAAATAACAAACATACTTACATGAACGCTCAAGAAACGCAATAAATATTTATGTATATACATTTAAGATGCCACATTTTGAGACCCCTGGTGGGCGCATCCGCTAAAACCATGTTGTATATTGAGTAAAAATGCGAAGACAATGTATTCAAGTACTCAAACCCGCTTCCATCATCTTCCACAATGTGGGTAATATGGGAGGTCATAGACTGGCAAAACTATATACTATCTACTCTAAGTAAACCAAAAAATGTATATGGAAAGTTTTGTGCACCCCTTAAATGGAAAAATGTATTAAATTAAGTATTTTGAATGTTAAAGAATATATACGCCCAGAATTGTTAATTTATTGTGCGGAATCGCAATTAACATCATTAGTGCTCCTTATTTCGCCATGTTTGGATACCCCTGGTGGTTGCATCCACCAAAACTATGTTGGCTAACAAGCTAAAATCAAAACACAGTGTACCAAAGTATCCAAAAACAGTTCTAAACTTTCCGGCATATGGGGAACAAATGGGGTAAACCCTATACATGTTATGCTCAAAGATAACTCATAAAATGTATAAATTATTAAATTATATGTATTATATATTGTGTTGTGCGACCATTTAAATGGGAAAAAGTATAATTAACAATTTCAACGTGTTAAAGGTTACTTAATTCCAAAAATGTTCATTTTATTGTCAAAATCACAATTATCATTAATATTGCTCACTATCTCGACATTTTGGATAGCCCTGGTAAGTGCACTCACAAAAACCATCTTGGCTAACAAGTAAAAATTAAAAGGTCATGTATTAAAGTATACAAAAACACTTTCAGACCTTCCAATATTGGAGGGGTGAGGGGTTACAGATGGGGCAAACATGATACATTATAACCTAAAAATTTCACATAAAATGTACATAGAATGTTTTTCTCACCCCTGAAAAATAAAAAATTCATGTTACTAAGCATTTTAGGTGCTTGAGGTTATATACTTACAACTATTTTGATTTATTCTCAAGAATTGCATATAACATTAATATCGATTTGTATGGTGGCACATTTGGACAACCCTGGTAGATGCACCCGCCAAAACCATACTGACTAACAAGTGAGAAACAAAAATGCATACATAAAAGTAATCGAAACCACTATTAGACCTTCCATTATTTGAGGGGTGGGGCGTTACAGAGCGGCCAAACTATATAGATTATTTGCTCAAAATAAAAACAAAACTTGAATAGATAACTAGTTTGTGTAACCCTGAAAATCAACAAATTGTATTATTTAGTAGCTTACGTAATAAAGAGTACATTTTTATAAAAATAGTTAATTATTTGAACTGGCAACATACCTCAATTAATATTTTTATGGTTTTCACAGTACCACATTTGGACACCCCTGGTGGGTCACCCACCAAAACCATGTTGGCTAACAAGTGAAAATCGAAAGTCAATATGTCAAAGTACTCAAAACCACTTTCGGACTTTCCGCACCGGGGGGGGGGAGGGGGGGTTATAGCTGGCCCAAGGTCTATTAACATTGAGTTTTGTTTACTTTGGTAATGAACGCATTAATTGCCTATACAGTCTACAAGCTACACCGTACATATGTATATACGACGTTCTATAAACACATGTTTCCTAGTTTAAATGCTTATACTGACAAGTATATGTATTTGTAATCACAATAGGTTCTTGATACTAATTAACATCAATAATGTTAAGCGCTTTGGGTAATAGTCAAGTAATAAGCCTGTGTATTTATCCTGCTGGTATTGTATCATCTCATTGTTGGTATATTAGGCGCACTGAATGCTAATTAGCGCTTAAATAGGTGATACTTATTATTATACCAGTACATAGAACTCCAACCCTTAACATTTCTGATGACGAGGGTAATAAGACGGCAGGCAAGATCATAAATTTGTGTTACACACTACACAGTACTAAAGGCATCCAACTATAGACTAAAAACTCGTAGCCAATCACAGCCCTAATGCCGCCTTCTTGAGACGTCACATTCGTCATTAAAAATTCGTCATTAACTTAGAACAGGAGAAATGTTATAAAACAACTTGTTGGTCTCTACACTGTTTCTTGTCAAGATTAAAATTAAAACGCAATATTTCGAGTATACTGATCAGTGATCAGCGCCCTTGAACGGGCTATCACCAAATACTATCACCAACTAAACTCAATTTGAATCAAACCAGCCGACACTTCATCACCCACCGCCATCACGATCACATCGGAAAACCAACACAACACGTGAGCGGTGGGTCGGGTCAGCAGCCAACGAAAACAGTTGAGAAACCAAGGTCCGTCGATCCCCTGGCGGGGGTTCGGTACTGGGAGTTCGATGAGCCCTCGCCAGGGGATTTACGGACCTTGTTAAGAAACATGATCGAAGCATCATCCCTTGTAAGATTAGCAGTAAGGCATTGATTGGCAGGCACTGCTCTAAGCCCATGCAGGCAATTTCGTCTACGTCTTTCCGAAACAGTTTTTTTCCAATTTTTCCCTTTAATCGTTTACCACGAAACGCTTGTCCAGACATTTCTATTCCACCATTTTACGTAACTTCGTTTCCGGACAATATCCGCGTGATAAAATTACATTATGCATAGGGAGATTAGGGGCGGTTATGCTCGCTTCCTGTCTCTCCTCTTGCGGTGTCTCAGACTACCGAGCGAGACTGATCGCCCTTCCCCTCCCCCTCCCCCCTCCACCACCATCTCGCTAAGCTGATCGATTGTGAATCCGTTCAGCTTCGTCCGGCGGAGTTTTTTTTTATGGAGATTCGAAGACGAGTGTAAAGATTCAAAATGTTAAAATAAGAAGTATTAAGATAAAGGAACATTAGCTGCAATAAATAGTTACAAATTACTACTTACTACCAGTTACTAGTTAGTTGTGCAAAGCATTGCCATGATGATACGTAAATTACCTCCATGTATCCCTTGCTCATTGTAATTCACACGGGTAAACATCGTACAAATGGTGTATCTGAAGTAGCAGGTTTGCAGCAATAACGTGTAGTTAATGGTTTGTTCCATTGGCTTGCACTGAGTGCACTTGGCGCATGACTGTGACGTCACGAATTGTGACGCCCGGTGTTGTACTGAGCTCAACGGAACACTAGGTTCAAAGTAGAAAATCTCTAACTCGCGTTTTATCTTTTTACAGATCTTGAATCCATCGTCTACAACATAGCCTTGCATTTATGTCTTGTCTGCTCTCACAGAAATATAGTCTTACGGCTTGATCATGATATTTCAGCAGATTTATAAAGCTCCATCAAACAATAACATTTCGTGGGTATTCTCCTAATTTGGTTCATATTTAGACCTAAGCCCAAGATTGTTAACAGTTCAAAACAATTACCACTGGTACAGCATAAATCTTAGTGTAAGCGTTGTCAAAATACAAAATACAAGGCCCTGAAGTCAGTGCAACTTGGTGCATGCCAATGCACCCAATGGAAAACGCCATATTAGTGGCTAAAGTTCACCTTCACGGAAAATCCAACCTTAAGAAACATTCTTCTTTAAATTTTTACTACAATATCACAATTTTAATTTGAAATTTCACTTACTGAAAGAACTCTTTGTGGTAAATGTAATATAGTTGGGTAGCGCTTTGCAGTAAACGAAAGTTTGTATGTGTGTGTGTATATTAAATTACAATCTAAAGGAAATGATGGCTTCACTTCACTTTCAGATATGAAAGATTGCGTTTTCAGAAGGCGTCGTATTGGATTCATGAAAATGTATCTTTGCACAATAAGACGTGTATTTTGTGTGCCACAACACTTTATTAAAGTTAAAATGAGTATATTAAAATACGTGAAAGTGGTAAAAGAATGAATAAATAATACATGGAATCATCGATGTGTTAAAACGATTTGTTGGCAAATAGTTGAGTTATAGGTGGACTTTTGTAAAGGCTAACACTGTAGATAGGAGGCTGAAATTGGACATATTAGTAGGACAATGCTACATAGAATAACGTGGATTAACTTGAAAAAACATGTAAAACATAAATTGCGTCTGCAAAAACTTACACCACAACATATATAAGATTTCTTAGATTATTGGTATACCTGATATTTTCAATCCGCAGTTCACAGTACTGATATTTTGTGTCGCCGCCTTTCTACAATACCACAAGGTGTCTGGAATTGATTTGATTGTGACGAAGGTTCACTCCAATCAATAGTGTGATTATAAAAGTGTGTCAGAAATGGATGAAGCCGTTTCATAGATATACGTCAATTTAATGAAGTTTCATCGTAACCACCCGACTCAAACATCACAAGCCTGACATGCTACATATCCAAATGGGTTATTACTGTCATGTATTACTGAAAGTTGATTTTTTCTAGTTTTTCACCGAGAATTGAACCGAGCTCACCGAATGTGAGCATAAAACAGTGTTGATGAGCTAATCAGTGTCAGCCCGTGTGTTGCTGATGAACACTATAATTACGTTTCAGCTGTGCTTCTTGCGTAACGAAGATAACACAAATAATTAGTCATACAGTGCAGTAATATTCATTTGCATATGTCAATACGATATGTGGAGATACGATCACAAAACACCTCACTACATTACGAGCAGATGTTTCTTTTTAAAGGCGGAACTACAGGTACAGTGAACAGTGTACGAGTAGTTATTATGTTTTTCATTGATAATTATATATATACGTTTCTTCACAATTTCTTTGAAATATAAGGACTCAAAAAAATCCATCTAGTAAAAATAAGGCATTCACCAAAGTTTGTACTGTCAATCCAAGAAGCGAAAGATATACCGGAATAACGGCAAACAAAAAGTTCCAAAATGTTACCATTTCTAAAACGTATGATTGTTAACAATAACTGTATTTTTCCAGAATCATAGTATGTTGATTAACGACATAAGTAAACAAACTTTTTCATAAATATCATAGTGCAAACTGCCATTTATCACGTTCACTAATTTTTCATGTAGATACTCCATTTTCTAAGTTGCTTGATATTCATAATTATGAATGTGTAATGTGACGTAATACGATAATACGAACACCTACGTAAATATAAAAATTAATAATAACATTATTTCTTACCATGCATTTTAAAATTTCGCTATAAATTATTTTAAAATTTAAACATAATACATACGGTAGCCGATGTTATTTTAAGAAGGCAGTAGAATAATTCTAAAAGGGAAACCGTTTTTAAAAATCTATAATAAGAACCTTTAAATGTGAAAACATTCAATCAAATACAGAAAAACTAATGTAGACCTCTCTTTCTCAATACAGCTCAATTACATGAAAACCATTGCAGTTTTATTTGAATTAAAAAGCTTTTCAAGTGAAACTTATTTCCAGGGCCTGGATTCACAAGATGGTCCTAAGTCTTTTATTGGTCTTATCTCTAAGACCGGCCTTACTTTGAACCTCTTGTAAAATCAGGAAGATATCTTAGAAGAGATTTTAAAACATATTATTGGAATGTTCATTATATCCTTGTTCTCACAAGGAATGAGGTACTTCTTCATGTGACCTGGGTCTGGTTTTACAGGAGGTAAAAAGTTAGGCCAGTCTTAGAGATAAGACCAAAAAAGACTTAGGACCCCTAGTGAATCCGGGCCCTGGTATCTAGCGTTTTCAAATACTAGGAAAACGCTCTGTTTGACGCGTTGATAAGCGAGCGCGTCAATATCTACGAACTTTCTGGCGAAAAGTTTTCAATGCTAATACGAACAACAATTAACAACAATTCAAGAATGCGCATTGCAAAAATTGTTCTTATTTCCATGGCTATTATACTTTCCGACATTGTTGTATGCAGTGCAATGTGCGTTGCTAAGAATTTTCGTGGTCATGTTTTCAATACGGTCCGCCACCGTTACTAACACTTATTGACAGCAGTAGAAATGTAATTTCTGCCTCTAATACGTATTGGATCGCGTTTACATTAGTATATTTGTGACCGGACAAAAATTTACTATAAGATAGCCACCTCACATTTTGCCGTTACTGCGTTTAAGAAAAATATTTTCGAATAACTTCCGTGTAACTTTGCCAATATTTATCAGATCGCCATTACATTAACATATTCGTGATCGGAAAAATCTGTAGAAAAATCTGGCTATCTCACATTTTGCCGCCATTTTG
Source organism: Isoperla grammatica (assembly GCA_945910005.1). Taxonomy (NCBI): domain Eukaryota; kingdom Metazoa; phylum Arthropoda; class Insecta; order Plecoptera; family Perlodidae; genus Isoperla; species Isoperla grammatica. Next base: position 47,873,746 of record OX246738.1, on the reverse strand, counting down.
TTTCAGAAAAATATTTTGCAGTAACTATGGTGTAACTTTGTAACTTTTCGAACGATTTTGCCTCAAAACTATACACCTTCAATCCACATCGAGGCTTTTGGATGGTCCAAATTTCAAGTTGATCGGACTTTCCGTTCAACCGCTATCGACGGACATAAAAAAAAAAACAAAAAAAAAAACAGAATGAAGTGCCATAAGAGTCAAGTGGAAACGCTCGCTTCGCTCGCTTAAAAATTACGGTATTGACAACGAGATATTTTTTCATCTCACACAAAGTACATTTGATGAAACAAACATGTTGCATCTGCTTTGCTGTTCGTATATGACGCTCAAGTTTCTAAACGGCTTCTAACACGGTACGAGCAGACTTAATGATTCTTAGCGTCGTCTCATCACAACAGAACAGAAAGAAAAAACACAAAGCCAACTCTTTTGTTTGCGTCATTACTTTAAAGTTAAGCACTCGTTAATGTTATAGCTTTCCGTCTACACGAGAGGTGCTTCTGCTTCCACGAGTGTTCGCGCTCTATCGTGTGTCACAAAGGCAGCTGGCGCTCGCGGAGGGAGAACGCAACACTCGCCTAGGGCGGAAATCACTCACATTTACACGAGTCTCTTTCTGATACACGAACACGTTGACAAATGTTGGTTATAGTGGTTGTGATGCGTTTGGATTCTAATTAATTAAATATAACGCCTGCCAATCAATTAACTCACTACGAAAATACTACAAACAGGTCAACACTGTATAATATAAGGTGAGGTAATATAAATGTATTATGTGGTGGAAGAGCGCTCATCACATACACAATATAATGATGAACATAATGTTTAACTAAATAAAGAATTCACACATATGTAAAATATATTGTGATAAATAAGAAAACAAATACAATTGAACTATCTATTAGAACTGGAATAAAGAGAAACGGGAAAATTGGATAGTGGAAGCGAAACTGGAAATGGAAATAAAGGAAATGAAAGTGGAAGTGGAAGTGAGAAATGGGAAAAAGAGGATGGAAAGAGGAATTATCGAAATCGATAATGTGATCCAAAAGCCACATCCACTCCAAAAACTGACATCGTAGTCAGCTTATAGACTGTTGCTTTTAAAACAGTACACTTGTATGGCTACACGGAGGGACAGTTACCTCATTGTAGGGTGGATTGGTCACCTTGTTCTCAACTTGGTCCCAGTGCCAAAGCTCTGAAGAGTAGCACTGAGTGACGGACATGGGCGCGTTGATAAATCTAGAAGCGTACGTGTCATAGATATGTAGTAGTCAATGTACTAAAGTTCTAGGATAACTTACAACAGAACTTTGCGCACTTGATCTACGTGTGATAGCTTCAAAACTTGAACGGTAACTTTTCAACTTGTTTATTAATGTGTCTTAGCTACGCGAAACATGTTGAACAATATTTAGCGAAGCTGGCAATGTATGATTAATTAAACCACAATTTGTAGAGAATGTTGGTAATTAAACATCTTTTACCCCCCCCCCCCCCCCCCCCCCACCACCACCAACCGTGTGTTTGTAACTTTGTGTGTGTCTTCGAGTTCAAGACGGATATTTCTTACCTCTTCTCTTTTTCATATTCACAAAATAATAAACTCGAGTCAAACTGAGAAAGTGTTCCAATTTATCTAATAAAACAGTTTTTTAAATTTGGGGGGCATTTTAAGTAAGAAAAACATTACAATACATAGAAAACCCAAAAACCTGGTAATAACCTCGGAAATATTTTAATATCTCATTAAGGTGCTAATACATCAATTAATGCTCACGGACGACAAAAAGTAGTTATAACTAGTTTCTTTAGCAGCTGTTTTGTAAGACGAGTTTAAGTTAAAATAAATAACGTTAATATTGTATTTGAGGAGATATTTAGAAATACGAGGTAATTTCTGTGTACTCACTTATCGCTGAAAAATCTATACTACTTTTACTACTTTGAGAAAAGAACATTTTTGCGATTTTACTCGACTTCACAAACACAAACTACTTTAACCTTTTGTACGACACTTATTCGTCGCTCGCGTATAAAATGCTTCTGTTTTCCACTCGACGAAGCTTGAAGATACCGTTAAATTCTCGATAACGGTGGCATTTTCTTTGCAAGTCGGAAATCGATACTTTTCAGGTGTGTTTTTATATTTCTATGTTATAGTAAAATTGAATGCTTATTCATCTACAAGGTTTTATTTACGATGTGTAGTATAGATGCTATAAATCATTAAATTATGTAGAAAGCTTAGCGCAGCACAGCATTGACACTGTCTACAGTGCATCCAAAAATAATATATTATAAACCAAAATAATGTTAATTAACCGTAGAATGACATTTTTTTCTTCAAATATTTACGTCAATTTCCTAAGCGGACAGTTTGAACCCTTTAAAAGCCACATATATTATTTTATAAACTATATAAAACACAGTGTGATACTTTTGTCTATGGATACAATGTGTTGAAATGTCTATAGGTAGCGACGTTCACCGCCTTACTAATGTTACCTTCAAATTCAATTGATTCATGAACACGTTTCTGTTTTAGCCATGAACGAAGCAGATGGTTGATATGGTAGCCTTGATAGAACGACATATCGCGCATAGAGCAACCGAAGTGTTCACTGGCCTGTGACCAAGCACAAGTTCAGTACGTTTGAAAATCACATTAGTTCCACGAAGGTCAGTAGTCAATAAACGCGCATTTATATTGCTGTGGGTCGTAAAAAAGATATATTGCCTGATGTGGGTATTATACGATTCATATTAATGTTATTCGACCATAAAAGAGGGACAGAAAATAAAATTTAATGTGAAATTTGATATTGGTTATTTCGAGACCATTTTCGAATACGTTTCAACACTATCTGAGATTTAATCAGTGAAATTAGGGGTGATACAAATGTTCATTACTCTGTATACTTTGTGTAGCTTATTCATTGTCATATCATACACAGATACGATTTCTAAAATGTATCACGATGCGCAATATGTCATATTTCTCCAAGGCTTATTAATAATTAATATGTAGATCATGCTAAAGTGCAAAATTTAAAAACAGGAATATAAGTAACAAGTTACAATTATGACTCTGATATTGTATTTTACTCGTAATACAGTGCCGTGTGTTGTACATAATGGTTCAGTTAAAATTTTAAATTAATAATTCAAATATTACATCCACTGAAATGTATATGTGTGCTTGGGCCAAACACAAAATCTCTAGTTTTATTGCACTAAATTATCGATACAAAGTCTGCACAATCAAGAGGTTGTTAATGTTCTTTCCTAAATTGGTATTTTATCATTCTTATTTATTTCCGAAAAGAAGGGTATAACGCTACGTAAAAGAAGTATGAACATATTACTTAAAGTTTATACACAAACAAATTTAGAAACAAAGTTCATAGATTGTATTGGGACTCATTAAAACATTTGCCTGCATCAGCTTGTGTAACGTCTATGTGTATGACGAATGTCAAAGCGGATGCAGATAACTTATTCAGATGAAAGACCTTGGTGTAATCCATTTCCATCTCTATGCCCTGATCAAAGGTATTATAATAAATATGATAACATATTTTGTATTTTATCATCCATGGAATGGGATGTTACATGGTTATGTGTGACGCACTAGACTTGACTCTTCTATAATGGAGACCAAGCCCACATATGAAACTTAAAAATTAATCAAAACACTGATAATTACATTAATATTTAAATATTCAACAAAGGTAAATTTGGAATAGAACGTAATAAATTCTCACCTTTGTGAATTTTAAATTTTAATTCGTGATTCTATTTGTTCATACTATGGTGCAGGTTGTTGTTTCGTTGTTGGGATGTGTTCACTCCCACTGTGTAGAATGAGCGATGACCACGGCTGAATGGGACTCTGAACCCGGTGACAATTGAACGAAACTAGGTTAAAAGCATTTTCCGTCTCATTTCCTCTATTCATTCATTCAAGTCTTCATGTGTCTTCCATTTGTATGAGTCTAGCTCCGTTCTTCTCTACTATGAAAGTTAAGGTATTACCAAACGAATTGTAATTCTATGTTCGAGGCTCCTTTGTGTTATGGGTTAAGTTCCGCTGCATTTTTAACGTTGGTTAGTCACGTCAACTTGTTAAAAGTTTGCGAAATACCTTTAAGTACGTAACTATAGTGTAGTATATCTGGGAAACAAAACAGTAAATGTACTTTTAATGTAATAATAGTATTGTTAATTTATGTAATGTGTATATTACCTGCACTGCAAAGTGCTTTTGCACACGGTGGTCATATACTTATACACATTAATAAATGAATACTCCCCTTATATTTCTGTTAAACCCTGGACATGTCCCACTCTGTCAGTACTTTCAAAAGCATCGCTATATCGATCTAGTTATGCCCGATTATAAACTAACAACGTTTCATTAATCGCAAACATAATTTGTTCTTGGTTTTAATAACATTTACTTTACTCTAATTGAAGCAAATAACATACTAAAATTCATGCTGTTTTGTTTATTGTTCAACTACACCTACTCCAACACAAAGGTCATGACAATAAATCACATAGTGTTAATGTCAACAAAATACTATGGAACTGATGCGTTTTTTACGATAACTTGTGCACGTTACTATAATATTTTGTGTTTAAAACAGTTATTTTTCCATTTGAAAAAGCAATAACTTACAAAGGCCAGACAAAACGGACTAAAATAGAGATCGAAGAATGTAGATCCATTTCAAACAAATTCACGGATTGATAACTAGACATGAACAAAACAAACATGAACAAAACATGCACACACTCGATATCCGTTGCAAACACTATTACGTGTTCATATGTTTCCATCGCGCAGTGTTTTAGGCATGCATAATTATTGAGTACTCTGCAATAGTTTCTACATCGTGATTCGGATATATTCGGATAAAAAACACTTCGATAAACATGACAACCATGTAATGAAAACGCTAAATCAGATATTTTATTCTAGTCAGAATATTACAAAACCACCGAAGGTCTCTCCCAAGAGAAAGAGTAACATGACAGTTTGTGATGAGTAGAATATCTTCGAACAGTTCTCATAACAAGAAAACAGTGTCTGTATTATTTCCCTGATAAAAGCCCTCACTCTTTTCTCCAGAGAGTCAAAGTTCGTCAGACAAATGAAGCCGCACTTGAAACTGGTTTATATCATTTATTATATTGGCAGACATTAGGTATGCGTAAAACTGTAAAAGACGAATGAAAATATGTAGTTCTGAAACACTTTTTAAATGAGACGAGAGTCCCTAGGAAGAGCAATGACTAAAACTGTTCTGTTGTCAGCAGCTTGCACTCAAATAGTTACGGATATTCCTGCAAAATTACAATTATTATTAACGCAATTATTAACGTACGTGCAAAACGGGTGTTATTAGTGGAATTATAGCCTTGAACTTGCTTGGAGTGGGAAAAAGTGGTAGTTCACAAATTTTCGCAATCTGCACTAATATTATTACTCAGAAAATTTAATGATAATATAGAACAAATAACAAAACGTGTTTGGAAACTTTTGTAGAATGCCTCAGTCTATCCTATTATTGTGCTGGTACTGTGTTGGTACTACTGTGTTGTTATACTGTTACTTTATACTGTATACTGTTACTATATACTGTTTCTGTTGCTATAATGTTACTAATACTGTGTTGGTTTTGTAATATTCTGACTAGAATAAAATATCTGATTTAGCGTTTTCATTACATTGTTGTCATGTTTATCGAAGTGTTTTCTATCAGTCTATCCCATAGTCTAAGTAGATCCAGTATAGATGCCAAAATGAGAAATCTTGTAATTTGAACACTCTTTTGTCTTAAAAGTGTAAGCGTATCGTGCATGTTGTAAAGTCATCGTCTTAGCGTGATTCTTCTTTTGTCTTTGCGAGGCCTAAGACGCCACAAAACAAATGGATACAAATGTGTGTGTTGACTGCGCGCTTGGCAATCACAAAGAGTGTGCGTGTTATGCGCGATGATTAAACGGATAGTGACTTAGATTACGACATTGCGTGCCTACTAGTCATCGAAAGAGAATGGTATGTAAAAATAAAATGCACAGCGCGTTTTACAATGGTAATATTGTTTGCTGTATGTCATGCTCTGTTATGTGTTATCTTGCAATGTGAATGATTTATTTTATTGACTTAAAAGTATCACTTGCATTTTAATTGTTCCTAAATGTGTTGCCTGTTTTTGACAGTAATGATATCAAACGAGGTTCAGGTCTGATCTAAAAGGGCTGTTGACTGTTACTGGTGTGTGTTGTTGAACTTTGTCTGAATCGTATGGTTGGTCAAGATGAGTAAACAATTCAAATATTTACATATATCGTAACAAATCTGGGAACAGTTATCTAAAATGTATTCTTCCTCTTTTATCAAAAGTATGTACATTTATCCCACGATTTTGATTTAGGAGTTTTAAGAAGCACTATTTAAAAATGAACACAACTGTTTAATTTCCAGCCTATATGACTATGACACAATCCTGATGATGATATTTGGCATATATACTAAATTTAACAAACTCATAATGTTTGTCAATTTTCACACACCAATAGCAAATCGATGTTTTAATTTGTGTAAAGTTTTTTATCCGTAATTTTGTACATCTTTGTAATGAATACTTTTTTAATTTTCTATTTAACTAACAATGGTAGTCTTAATATTTAATAAAGCATGAACAGTAGAAATAAAAAATAGTAGTACCTTTAATAATAATATGTGAATCAGCCCTTTAAAACAGTTTAGTTCAGTGTGTTCTAGTTTTCATATCTTACAATGTTTATGAAACAAAGTTTTCATATTGTAAAAAAATCAATTTAAAAATCATACTCATTTACGTTTTTTATTACCTGGATTGCTAGAGTAAGAGTTAATTTTTACTAGTATAAAGTTCAAGAATACAGTTTGTGTTCGTTACAATAGAACTCTAGAATCGTTACGTATCTTCCTATTGGTTAAAGTACAAATGGTGGAGGCGCCGGGTATTAAGCCACGCAACACTTTATAGAGGTCTCCATCATAGCCATCCGCACAATATGACATTTACACATTTGTTTTCAATGACGGAGCAAGAGACAACACCCATTGGAATACAAACAGTTTGTAGAACTTTACAGTTATTACTTTGTGAGGATTATTTTTTTGGTTTTGAATTACAGCTTTGTAACGCAACTATTCGGTATGAGGATGTACGTCATCAATGTATATATATATATATGTATATATGTGGGTGTGTGTAAGGAAACTGCCAACAAAGGTGCCAGTGACTAAGTGGTGGCTCTCGAATGTAAAGCTCACAAAATGGCCTTCGTCTCAAAGTCAAATATATACAAACGATTCACATATTTCTTTTTGGTACATTACAAATACATGTTAATTTGCATGTGTATTTTTTAACAGTAGTTTGACAACGCGTTGCCCAGCAAAGTCATCATGCGAGACAGACAGAGCTACCTACGTAGACAGGGGACACATCTGTGCATGAAGATCTGCATATGTCACAAAGATTTGTGTTATACACTACACTCCCACGGGCCCAATCACTGACCCTCTCATGGACATATGACGTAGCGTAGTGTAGCGTAGTGACTAGTGGTGCAATAGCCAATTAGTCGCAGGTCAGTAAGCTACGGTGTCTGTGTTCGGAGCATTAATAACAAGTGAAAACCTTTTTTTGTTACGTTTGTTAATTCCACATTACGTTAATTAATATGAAGTAGTGTAGTTAAAACACAGTTTAATGATTACCAGAGCATTCGATAATCACACACGGTTTTGTTAGTAGAGTTCACATAACAATCACGTATTTTTATGAAAATAACATGTTATTGAACAAAAGTTATAAGTTTAATTAATACAATATTAAACACGTGTAATTGGCATTTCCAGGTAACATTTTTGTACCATCAGCTGGTTTTCTGCTGAAACAGCATCCGTTCTGATTCTAGATTCGTTTCAAAATCTATGTGTCTAATTGAGCGCGCTAAAGTGAGCAATCAAGCTGTTCGGTAATCTCACAGCACCGACTCCGTTGCCTAATGGAACAGGTATTAGTGGAATCGCTTGATTTTCCTACTCGATTTGATAGGTTTTGTGCTTTAAAATCAAATGACTAACTGAACAACCACTATTATATACAGCTATTACCTAAGTACAGAATAATCATTCTTTATTCGAGGTTTGAGCCCCCACATATATCTTATAGGTAGCATATTGCTTAGGACCGGCGTCACGCCACTCTCTTTCGCGTAACTAGTTTGCCTTATTACAGTTGTGGTACTCTGCATCCTATTTAACTATGTAGAAATATTCAATGTGTTATTAATAAATGTTCTTGTCAAATTAGACGTACAGCTGTAATGCACGAAATAGTAAATAATTAAATAGTATTTAATGATCAAAGCGAGCCCAGTTGTGATGAGAGTGAAGTGAGTAACTGTCCGTTCATATTGATAAAGCTGCCAGTGTTTATCTATTACCCATGTGAATTCAATTTTTAGCTTTTATTTTTACATCCGTTAAATTGGCATTATAATCATATTGCTATTGCTGAATTAATAATTAGTTCAACTGCTGTAAATATATTAACTAGCCAAACATGAAGGTAGTATATTGATTTCTGACCGATGAACAAGGTGATTCGATATATTTGAAATGTGGGCAAGGGAAAACAAACATATTGTATAAATGATGATTCCACCAAAGAGTTAACGATGATAATGATAGTACTTTGGTCTTACGTTGCATTTAAAAAAATGCATGTGGAATAGAAAGCAATGCGTGATGAATTTTTGTGTATGGTATTAACTCATCTACTACCGAGTTTTGGAAAAATGTATTTAACATTCCCCGGTACAGATATGTGTTTTGTACTGGCGGACGCAACATTTTTTAGAGCAACGATGAGGAGAGAATGGGCTACTGGGCAAAAATAGTTGAGATAATACAAATTGGTGATGTCGGCAGAGCCAGGAAGAGCGTTGTATAAAGTCAGCATACGGGTATAAAGAGAGAACCTTTCTCGATGTTGGCGCGCCAGTTCTAGTTGGATATATGAAAAGGTTATTGATTCGTCATTTACAACCAAGAAACCAAAAGTATTTGGTGTTGAGGCCATGAAACATTAATATTGAACAAATGCAATTTAAAATTTCTTTCAAAACAAATTACCTCTCGAAATCATAAAAACATTTTAATCCTGCACACACTTGCTCCGTCAAAATAATAACTTAATACGTAAAAGCAGTGGCAATAGCTGAAACGTGTTTGTTCATAAATATAAAATAACAATATTGTTTTCTTAACTACGTGTTGCTCTTTATTAATCTTAGGTAGACTCTACATCCGCTTTTACTGGATTATTTACATTTTAAATCCTAGCATAACATTTTGGTTAGAAAATACATTATAAAAGTATCCTGATAGATTTTCCATCGTATTTGACAAAACAAAACTTCTTTCTGACCTTAGGTGTACGACCTTGGGTTTTGTCACTTCTATACAGCTATGGACACAAGCGCGCCACAGGATGGGGCTCTGCGCTCTCTGGTTTCACCTTGACAATGTAACTACGTAGCAACTGAAAACTGTGGGAATACATACGAAACACGCCACTCTATAGTCAGTACTCAGTATGTTGCCTTGCTTGTCACTTGTAACGAGATGGTTTACAGAGATACATCAGGTTTCCACTTCCTCTTATTTATATTTTGTTCAGTAATGAAATAAAACACACTCTCCTTTATTCACGTTACATTTTTTTTATTTCAAAACATTTTATGGCGGCTTAAAATGACAATGTACACCAACAGCAAAAGTTACAGTAACAGTACAACAGTTTCACGTAATATTGTTATCGCACCCTTCCTGTTTGGATGGTCTGAATAAGGTTATACCTTGGAAGTCACGAGTTTGGACAGTATATAAGCCCCGGTAAAACAGAGAATAGCCAATTGAGTTTCATCTTTGAATACTCAAACTACCCAATTAAAATGTGTACCAAACTTATCTCCTTCGCTGTTGCTGTTGTCTGTGTGGTAAGCTGCTTAATTAATTATCAATATATATACGTTAGGATATATTTTTCTGTGTTTATTAGATTAAACTTTGAGAAATTAAAATATAATTTCATCACTATCAACATTGTGATATATCAAGCAAGTAACACATTTCAGTTTTAGAAAAATATAAAATAGAACGAATCATATTAATAGTTCTGGTTTTCCAAAGTGAATTGCTATTTGTCTGTTTTTCGAAGATTGAGAATAATGTAAGATTATTTATCGTATACATATTAGAAATATTTTAGGTTGTTATTACTGCAACTTTAATTTGAGAGAATAGTGAACGGACAGGAAATACACGTGTATTGTTGATACAAAATAAATAGTTAATCATCATATGAAAAAAGGAAGTAGAATATAACAGAAGACTAACGACATTTATAGCCCTTCTTATACAAACACCGTAATAATTGTAGTAACTTATCTTAATATCAGACCAACCACATACGTACAACTTATTCAACATCTGTCGTCTGCCATGGATTCCTCACGTTGGTTGTCTTACTTTACCGACGAACAAGAAAACTCTGTTATCGTAAAACTCGTTTCTCATTGACAACACTGGGTTTCAAGCACAACCTGTAACACTTACTACACCCTATGAACACAATTAATGATAACAATAATTATTTTTAATTATAATTATGATTGTTCATCTGCACTTGCCATAGCAAAAATAAAAATCCTAATTGGAACTTTTCAATAATATTTTCACTTTTAGAAATTGGTAATTCTACTTTACTGGTCTTTCTACTATATTTCCTTTGAGATTATAATAATTATTTCAAGTCCAGTTGTTATATTGTGTTATGTTACATATTATTGATATATTTCTTCTCTTTCGTCTCTATTTACTCAGGTTCTTTCAATTTGATTTGTTTAATATACTCTTTATCTTTAGTAGTTTTGTTGGTGTCTTATGTTCATTGCTATTTTATTTAATTTTTTCCTGTAATTTGTATTATCCTCCTTTATTAATCAGTTTTATAACTCAATAGGATAGACATAAAGAAATCTATAACAAATAATGAAATAGATTAATGCATGCATACATACATGAATGAATATGTCAAAACTAAATAAATAAAAATAATACCAACCAAGAGATAATTAATATAATAATTACCTTAAGAAAGGCATTGATTGCACATTTACCTATGTAAACACTATTGCGTGCATCACCATATTAACATGACTGTTATGCAAATAAGGATGTCTGAGTCGTGTATGAACTGTAACGGTGGTCTTATTCCAGGCTGCAGTGGTACAGGCAAGAGGCCCCGGTGGCGGTGGCGGCGGCGGATTCAAGGACATGAAAGCGAGGCTTGGTGGCAGAGGAGGCAACGGCACTTGCCATGGATTCAATGTAAGTACATCACTCATTAGACATTCATGCTGTCAAATGTGCTTTATCATAACTTCTTTCTGTATTTACCTTTTAGTGGGCAATTTCCAGCTTTATAGGTGTATGTGAAAATAAATATCGAAATGAAAGCAGTAAAATGTATTTTAATGCTCTTTCAAAATGACCTGGTGATATTTCTCAGTATCATAATAAACCGTTATGTTCGCTGTCCAGTACACCGCCATGGTAGCCTGCTGCCCCACGTTCCCAGCCTTCGTCCAGGAGAAGTCTGTAGCCGACTGCAAGGCCGCCATGCCGGCTGGAGCCCCACCCCCTCCCCCTCCAGGCGGCGACGGTGGCAAGTTCGGCAAGTGGGGGAAAGGAGAACACCACCACAAGAACCGCAGCGTAAGTGATCAGTCTTAGTATTCAAATTCTAATCACCTTTTTACACCACATTCAGAGCGTAGCGCACTTGGATGTAATTGGATTGGAAGGTGGTTCTTGTCAAACAATCGCCATTATGTCAACGTTTTAAATAAAAAATAAATAAATAAAATAAATTCACATTTAGAGTCTACCCACTCAGTAACGAAACTGATTTGCAGTGGGGGATTTTAATTTAAAGCGACTTAACCAACCCTGCAGGCTCCAAACACCATCGACAAGTGAGCGATAACCAATCAAAGATCGATATTTCTCATACGAAACATATGAATCAGTGATTGGACAGTGCGAACACCTGCGGACAAATGTTAGAATCAACAAGGCCAATTCAGAATAACTTTGAATTTATTGAGTGCCTCGTTGCTAGGACCGCTCCAAAGTCACCATTTACTTATTCCAAACACAAGAAGGAATGGAACTGAATCCATATTACAAGTTAAAAAACTTCTGCCTGAACCAGGATTTTGAGAAGATAGTTATTGAGTGAGCTCGGTGATGTACATTCAATGTTTAGAGGGTACCAAACTCAATTGTTCGCTATGATCTCGTATTGTTCACGCATAATGTACAGTGCGAAAACAAGGCACTCGTGAAACAAAATGTTTTTATTAAACACTCTGACATTTATTAAATTCCATCATCAATCGTCAAACATATTTGATGTTAATGTCACAGTATTATTTGAGTGGGTACACAATTATGCCCAAAAGCTCGCAATAAAAAATCAATATTGTGCATTTTAAATATATTTCTACATATTATATTACGTAGCATAATTTATGTATTGTATACGATTATATTGTATACGATTATGGAAGTCCAAATTGCAACGATGCTTCACAGTCCAAAGTAATTACATAGAACACAGAAATATGTTAAATAGATTTGGAGAACAGATTTAAAAAAAAACTAGCGTAATTTAAAAGTATCACCAACATATATGGGTTTTCTGAAACAAATTATCTTTCAATTTTTGGATTGTGTATCTAGTCTTACACTACACTTTTCTAAAGTTTTGTCAAAATAGTTAGGTATAGTAGTATTTAATAGAAACGTATCTCATAAACATCATCGTTTATATCTTCTGAACACTCGTCTAACCGTTGTGTATCTTCATTTATGTTTTAGTGCATGATGGAGTGTGCGTTCAAAACTGAAGGTTTCATCGCTACGGTAAGTCAGCCTCCTTGACAATGTTTCTCAATATACGTCATGTTTGTGTGACTCATTAGTACTGTCACTTTATTCCTGTTTCCAATAAAAAAAAGTAGAAGTTTCTATTCCCAGTTTGGACATAAGTTTTTTACAGTAGGACATTGATTTAATTGTACCTATAAAGTACTGGCGTATTTGTAAACGGAGCCATAAGATAATAAAATGGTTTATAGTCGGCTGTAACTGAGGGTTGACAATATGTATTCATGTTGTGGCGGTGATGTGTTGGTTGTTTGTAGGGAGCTGATGGCAAGAACACCGTCGACCTTGTTGCTCTGAACGCTAAACTCACCACCCTGGCAGTGGCTCCATGGGACGTCGCTATTGCTGGAGCTAAGACCAACTGTACCGCATCTGCACGTAAGTACATCACAGCTCACTATCTGAAATGTCATCTACTTTATAGAAAGGCCAGTGAAGTGTCCTCTTTGTCATGATGATTGATGGATAATAATGAGGGAGGAAGGAGGGAAAGCCAATTACCTTACTACTGTACCTTACTTCTGTAGCTTACTCTTGTTGAAAAGTACCAAGGGGACCATCAGCTTTACGTCCTATCTGAAAGGACGGCATAACTTTGACCCGTCAAATAGGTTCCTCCACTAACCTGAACTGCCGAGCAGTTGACGAGAAGAGCAAAGCTGTTACAAAAGCTTTCGGATCCTCCAATATGCTCTAACCGATGGTTACTAGTGTTTCGGAATATAGAGCGGTAACCCACCTTGAAACATAAACTTACACAAGTTCAACTACAATCATGTTATTAAACTTAGCTTTCAGGTATCATCACCGCGTCGATTGCTTGTATCTTGGCTGATACGTTGCTGATATTTAAGTAGGTTACACTAGCCATCTTCACGAAGCAGATATGATTCTAGCAAGTAGCAATCACCGCAGCGATACCTAAAATTTTGTAGGCCAAACCTGTTCAATCACAACAAATAGGTCATTCTTATTGATAACTAGTAATGAATGAATTAAAACCATAAACATGTAGCTCTGTTCCTGTAATATGTAGTAGGAGAGTATGGCTAAGTTGTAAAAAAGCGAAAAGCTTAACTTCGCCAATAAAGACCACTTACTTACTTACTTACTAAAATCTAAGTTTAATAATCGACTCGGGCTGCGACGACAGAATCCGATAATGTTCTAATTACTAGGCAAACCCTTAATATATTTCGGTTTACTGTTGACAGCTACGGTAGATTCGGACCAGACCTGCACTTCCGGAGCCATGGACGTGGCTAAATGTCTGTTCAGATATTTGATGGCGGTGAGTGAACCTCGATTAACTAATTCAAACTGACCTACTCGCAGCACCCACAACGCTCTCACGACGTTGCTTCATGCGACTGAAATACCTCCCTGACAAGTATCCCTCGCTCTTCAATATATTCCTACGATATGTGCATTTAGGATCATAACTAATCAAATATCTACATCTTATATCTATGTGCATTGAGTTTCATTTCTGATAATAAATGATAAATAAATAACTACGTCATAGGATAAGACAGTGGTGAGTCTGATGACTATTACATGATATTCTGCAGTCGTTGTTTTTATAGTATTTTCAGGTTCATCTGCGTATGGTTAATAAATTGATAAATACAAATATTTCAAAGAGCTTCAATATTGTTTATATTTTTTTCTCGTTCCAAAAAGGTTTTTTTTTAATTTAAAAAATGTAAAAGAAAAAATGTCGTTAAGACACGGTCTCCTAGAAACAATCATCATTATCACGGTCGTCTATAATCAGCGCCACCGCTTCGCAGACAATCACTCAGTAAAGCAGCTTACTGGGTGTCAGAGGACACGCCAGGATTTGTTGTCGAGATTTATTTGCAGACTGTTCCGTTGTTAATGTTGCTTCATTTTCATCTTGCCATGGATTAAATTCTACTTGTCGAGTTGATGGATGGATTCCCATGCTCGGCTATCGTCTTTGGCTGACTGCATACTCGCAAACAGGTTTAAATACAACACAAAACAATTTGCGTGTATGTTCGATTGATCATGTGACAAGAATCACAATAGCAAATAGCAGTTTAATAGAGGTTTGTTCCACTTGCCCAGAACGCTTACATAAAAAGAGCTCCAGTACGTGGAGCCGGCGACCTGGGTTCGATCCCCAGTCGTGGCAAACTTTTATTGTACAGTTTTAGCGAATAATAAAAAAAGCGTGTCGATCTGTTCCGAATAACAACAAGTTGTAAAACTATTTGTCACGATGAGTGATATTCTAGAGCCAATGTATTGCTTCACGTCAACAACTTACATTTCTTCAATATCATATTTCTTCACCGTTCCTTTCCGTGAAGAAGATCTAGACATATCGCACAATTATTTGTTACTTGATCGGATTTCAAATACAGTTGAACATTTTCCTGTCGACTGAGCGATTTATTCCTAAATAAAACCTATAATTCAGCTACGTAGACCATCTGGGTGTCTCTTCCGATAGTCTCTCCTGGTTTAGCTATAAAACTTTACACGTTTGTTTTTCAATAACCCCATTGCCTTGATAACATGCTGATTATGATATTTATTCTAAAAACAAATTTATTGTTTGTTTTCTGGTAAAATTTATGCTTTAAATTGCTTATTTCATCTCTGTGTGTGTACGTTAAAAATATAGGAATAAACTAGTTTTCGTGTTTTCAGCATCGATTGATGATTAACTCTCTGTATGGTTCGTGTTTCAGAGCTGCCCCGCACCCGTCACCACCCCCGAGTGCGTGGAGCGTATGAAGAAGATGACAGAAATGAAGGACGGATGGAAGGGAGGGGACAAAAGGGGAAAGTTCGGGAGAAGGTCATAGATCAAGACTTAAGGTTGCTTGAACCAATTGAAAAAAACATGTTTGTGACACATGTGTCCAGTGAATATTATTGTAATTAATTCAACCAATATAATTGCTTTGTAAGTCACCCTTGAAAGACAACTGTGTTTTAGTAAATCCTACGTACTCACCATTCTTACCACAATATCTATAAGGTAACATGATATTACTTACATATTTTTACGCACCAGCTAATTCCAACATGAAAAGGAGCCTAGTCCCCCAGCCACTGAAACTATTACTACGTCTTGAATACAATCATTGAACAAATATTAAGGTAAATACCTCATTTTGTTATGCAAGTAGTAACATATTTCCGCAAAAAGCATTTCCTACAGAGAGAACACAATATTCACCATTACTTATATTATTTATCTTTGAACTAATAGAGCAACCAACTTACTACTGGATTTAAAGTAAACCAATGCTTCATTTTTTGTAGCAATGATAATATACTGAGATCTCTTCGTTATTTATCAACTTCGCTTCATCAACCCATAAATAGTTGATTGTAAATTTTGTAATTGAAATTAAATTTACTTATTTTACTATTACATATCATACACCCGTATGCCAAAAGTATTATGCAATAGTAAATACTCAAAATAAATATATAGTGTTTAGTGAAAATGAGTAATATAACCCCATTGAGCTAAGCACATAGTTCCTGGTCATGCAAATGGGGGTCGTAAACATAGTTAACAATTTGATATTCTTCAATAAAAAAAAAAAAAAAAACAATTAACCTAAATTTTTAGTGCCAATTCTGTAAGCTTTCATCACTTCTTTTCAACATTAAGCAAACATTCCTAGTCAGGGGTTTTCAGTAGATTCATGATTTTAAACCAAGAAAGAACAAGTATGCATACACAACACACAAACACACCCTACAAAACAAAAAACATTATATTGCGATGTTAGTAAGCTTGGTTACCTTACCCAAATTGCTGGTGCAGCTCTAAAAAACCCAGTTTGAATCTAACTGGCGCACTGGCAAGTACTCTCAACGACGCACTCAACTGGCAGATGGCTGTACGGCACTTGTCTTGCTAACGACCGACGCGACGACTAATGTACCTGCGACCCTGGCGGCACTTTCACGCTCTAATCAGAGAATACGAATAGTAAAGTCAGCTGGCCACGGTCGATTTCGATCAACAAACTACGGCCACTTCGTTCCTAGTTCGAATCCTGGCGTCGGCGTGGCTGCTCGATCATCGTCCGAGAATATGAGATGTTCAGCCGAAATATCATCACACAATTCCTTCATAATAAACATTGGGTTTTAGCTCAGGACTTGAAGGTATATCATAGCGCGGACAGTCGACACTATATAGTCATAGTTATCAGTATATATCTATACGTCATAATACAACTAGATGAAAGTAAAAAACGAGCATTCATTAACCAGAAAACTAGTACTGTTACCTGGTGGTAACTGCCATGCATCAGAAGACAATTGAAAAAATGGTATAAAATAAATAAATATGGTATTCCCTAATTACCAACATAATACATTCTTAAGACTGCTCGTATCAAGCCATGTTATGTAAGAATGCATCAGTAAAACTTACAAATGCGCAAAATGACAATGATGAATAGTTGCTGTTCACGTTATCTTGTCTTGTTATTAATATCATGTTTCACAATCTCGTCTTCAAATGTGTTATTTTGAGAAAACAACTTCACTTCCCTTGTCTGACGCTATCTAAATTCAAAACAGTGTACCAACACAAAACTTTCCTCCTTATATTATTAGTACCCATTAAGAAAGCATGAGTATATTAAAGAGAACGTAATTTGATTAGTACCAGTGCTTGCATCATTAATCCTCACTACATTCCACAAAATGTTGATTGCAATGAAGGTAAAACTATTAAATATTCTACTAGTTTTTTTGTTGGTCCTAGGGGAATGGTCGAATAGTCGACAATATACCTGGCTCGCCCATGCTAATATACTTCCTGCGCGCAAAGAAGAGGCACAAAGGCTGCCCGGACACACATCTGCAGTTTACGACGTGAAACTGCTAACTGGAGGCCGGAAGAGGGCTTAAAACTCAAATTTATTAAAATTAGGGAACGGAGGTTGACTCGGAAGCAGGCTTTGAGTGGGGTGGGGGTGGGGGTGGGGGTGAGGGACATAGTTCACGTGTCGCTACGTGAACAAGTCTGGAATGGCCTGGTCTTCATATTTTATTCTGGGTGGTGTTTCCTGGTAGACGAATGATCCAATTGGTTGACGAATTGAATCAAATTTAAAAAATGTGCAATCTTAAACAGAAATATTTTTGAATTTGAATGTAGATTTGAAATTCCACGTGATAATAGAAAAATAATAGTTTTTAAATAAAAAGGAAAACTAACACTTCAGTCACCAAATATGTTTTAATTTCAATTTTATAAAATTAGTATTTCTCAAAAATATATTAGCCTTCAATGACACATTCTAAAGTGTTGGTTTGAAATAATAAAATATGCAACGCTTTACCGAGTAAAATAAAAAAACACATAACTATAGGGATATTACAATTATGGAAAGTGTCTCTTACAGTTCTGTGTGATTTCGTATTGTTCCACGATTGAATTGATGGATTTTTATATTTTAACTTGTTTTTAGTTAACATTTTTAGCAATATGGCAGACTTTTTACAACACTAAAAAACTTGTTTGATAGAAATTGTTTGTTACCAACATAAACTTATTGAAAATCGTATTGTAAGAATTACGAGCTGACCACTGGTTTGCTGAAAATGAAGTAACAACAAATAATTATAGCACAACAAAAAAGGTTTACAGTAAAGTATTTGGACTACAAATCGCACTACCAGGAAGAAATGCAATATTGAACTGTCACCGATTGTACAAAAGTTGAAATAACTTTTCTACACAAACATAAAAAAGGCCATTTGGCCATCTGTCCAGGTTGTTACAGCAATAAAACTACCGTGACTGTCGACTGTAATAAGGACATCTGAGTTTCTTGTTCCCCGGGGTCCGCTTCGTCCCAGCCAGCGGTTGAACGCCCGAGAAGTTGCTACTTCTCAATATACGACGGGAAATGGAATCTCACTGCTCGGACATTCAATGCCCGCAAGTGACACTTCGAAAATAACCCGGAAACTAGAGTTTATAACGACCCTTGTTTTTAAACCAACATTATTACAAATTTCATTGTACATGATATTACAATTTTTAAATGTCAGTTACCTGTGATAGGCCTACTGTGACAACCATTCGTTGTAGTCATGTTGGAATATTGGTCTTGTTTGCTAGAAAGAACCGATTTCTTTTCCGTCAAATCTCAAAAACGGGATACGATATCGCAATTTTGAAAAAAAATTTAACGTTTACAAAAATGTATTTTTATTTAAATCGTTTGTTATTGTAATTCAATAGGAAAAACCTTAATAAATGCTAAAATCCCCTCGGATTGTATTAGTTTATATTTCTTATGTGACACTACGTTCTTGCGAAACCACTATTGCTATCACAAACACTCATACATAGTTTTCTATGTTTCGTTAGCATTCTTGAGACATAACATACACATAACATATGAGACATAACGTTAAACTCGTTTATTTCTTGCGGTTTCAAGTTTACATATTGACCTAGGAAGGGAACGGTGGTGAACCAAATGTACTGATATAACTTGCTGCTAGCAGTGAGTTGGCAAACTTCGTTCACACACCAGAGATCCCGAGCTTCGTCTGATGGCCACTGACTCACTGGAAGTTATTGGAGGACACAGAAACCGCGTCAAAGCTGGCCGGAATGTCTTCAGACTAAACTCTTTGTTGTCTGAGGGTTCGTCGAAATGGTCTGCATGTTCGTCGTAGAATGCGTCAGCCTCAGCGAGTGATTCAAGTGGTACAGTCAAATACGACAACACAACTTGGAGGAGGGAATGTAGCGAGACTTTGTCCTACAGTGAATAGCCTCTACGTGTTAGACCCCTTTGGACACATTGGTGAGGTAGAAGTAATATAACTACACGTTTCATCAACTGCAGACCAGTTAGGAGATCGAGTGCTTTCACACGAGGACCTAAAGGTATGTTTAAGCACTGTTTTATCAACTATGACAAGTAAGCCAATAACTAACTTCTACATGCTAATAAATCTCTTATATTTATTTAGAGATACATTGTGGTTAACACTGAATTGATATTCACAATGTATCTCTAAATGAATATAAGAGATTGATTAGCAATAGTTGTTGGTAGAAGTTGGTTAGCAGCATTAACTTTTGCTGGCATTTTAACTTGTTCTTATGTTTTTTGTAGCTTCTCTAATTTTTTCTGTATGTGTTATTGTGTGTTTATTGTCACATTTTTTTATTGGATTGCACTCTTGGGACCTCGGTCCTGTTGTCAATAAAGATTTAATAATAATAATAATAATTTTATAGTTACTGCCCAACAACAAGCGCAGCTTTCTTTGCCTGTTTGTGATATATATTCCGTAGCCAGTCCAGATAATGAACCACTCAGGACTCAGGCATCCATGACCTCATTCTAGATAAGTTTAGCCACATGATTTTACATATCAACATGTGGTTGGATACCTGGCATTCATTCATTGCATGATTTGAAGGTGGATTTGATGACATGGGGGAGGCATCATGGACAGAACTAATGTATAAGCTTTTCAATGCTATTCTTACAACGTAGACAAAATAAGTAAGTAAAGTTGTCGTAGGATTTGTGTTAGGAGTCTTTAATCGATACTCTGCTGTTGGATATTGTTAATTGTCTTTGAGCAGCTGTAAATTGCATTTTAGGACATTTAAAATAGCTTTGTCTACGAACTTATATCGCCCCGTCCACTGATTTTAAAATTCCGACGTTTTGGGACACTTTCCCGGTTCATCGTAATAACAAAAAAACAAAGGACTACACCAGAGAACTAATCTACTCAGTCCAGCTAGTCTACAAGTCCCATAAGTCGATGAGCGCCTATTTCATAGATCAATTCTTGCTTCCTCCCTCCTCTCGCCTTCAAATCTCGTCGTTACACATTCTTAATCGTCTAAGCATGTTATCTATAGTTGGGTTTCACGCCTTATGTCGGTCCATTTTCACGATTGAAACATTTCGTATGATTTTGGATTGATTTCTCTTAGTCACGTTCCTTGTATTATGTGTAGCTCGAAAACATAATAATCAAGACTATATAATAGAAATGTTCCGGGAGTAACTATTGTTGAGTGGGCGTGTGTGTGTGTGTGTGTGTGTGTGTGTGTGTGTGTGTGTGTGTGTGTGTGTGTGTGTGTGTGTGTGTATATGCCGTGTCATAGGGCATATATATACGTTGAAAACACTACGACAGAACGAAATAACAAATGCATTACGGCATTAGGTGATTGTTTTGCCTTGTGACAGCGTTACTGCTTTGTGCCATGAAGACATTGCCCTGATATTAGGCAAAGCACACGAACACCTCGTAGCGGCAGAAGGTGTTACTATAATTCGTACTTTTTTTTCAGCTTTGATTTGTTATTTGAATCTTTATTGACAACGGGTCAGTGACCCATTAGTGCAATACAATATAATAAACAGGTTACAATACAATGTAAAGCAATAAGTCACACTAGACTAGTGTTATATTGATAAGTAATATGAGAAAAGTGGAAAGTACGGTTATTTCTCGGGGATTTTGTTCAAAGTTGTCAAACAAATACGTGTAATTGGTTTATTGTTCTCTTCATTACTTTCCTCAAGAAGAAATTGTATACATTCAAATTTAGAAAAAGTTTGAGTCTATATGGATCGGGAAATATATAAAGAGTTTTATAGGTAAATGGAATCACTTTACACGTACACACAAACAATATATAACACATTTGTAACCAAGATATACTTCTCTTAATAGGATGACAATTACAACTTTCCGTTAGTAAACTAAGCTAGGTCTAGGTAGTAGACCTAAACCGTACGAATCATGAGTGTCGCTCTACTTCAGCCATCTTTGACACGTTTGCTCAACAAAACAGTTCATTCACACAATACTCGCCAGCAAAACATAATTCACAGTACGCAGTATAGCACAAGGTTAACGCAAATCAACTCGTTCCATTAAATTATCTACTAACGCAAATTTCCAATTCTTATTGTTTGTTTAAAATTAGAAATAAATGCAACCTTGACTGAAGGGAGAAGACTTGTTTATTCAGGACAAACATCTACGTGGCTTTGTATAATGCGCTTTAGTTAAGCTGGATTTATCTTCTTATAATCTACTTTATATACTCTTGTTCTACATGTTCTTTTTGTCTTCTGTATCCAGTCACCTTAATCGTAACTATTCTTGTGAACTGTGGCACATATGTTGTTGGCTTACTCTTATCAGACTTCGTACATATGTTTTTTGTTTTTGTGTTTATGCATTCGCTTATGGACGTACAGTAAAACACGTTCTGTATGCAGTCACCTTGTGAACTGTAACATATATGTTGTTGGCTTATTCGTATCAGTGTGTGTATACGTTTTGTTGCTGTGGTTGTGCATTCGCTTATGAACATACAGTCAAACACATTTTCCACAAACTCTATACTAGAAAAGGCTGCCTATAAAAGCGCAGAACAGGTGGAAATAATTTATATATGATATGTATGCATGTTCGAAAACAAATAAATACCATCTCTTTTAGTGCTGGTATAAATAAAGGAAGATACACTTGAATCGCTTGAAATTGAACCAAAATACACACATCACTTTGCACACCTACTAAAACCCCAACCGAACGAAAACCAAAGGTACATCGGTTCCCGAGGCCGAATAGTAACTTACCCTCAACTAAGTGTTACTAGTTTTTGCCGCTAGGGACGAAGAGAAGACTATCTCTAACTATAACGGCGAACAGCTCGAAACTTATACTTTCCGACGAGATGCTAAATATGGTGTGAAAAACAAAACTTGAAACTAACTCGCAGATGTTTCTAGCTGGCAGACGAGAAGGATCGCAAAGAGATTCTAGTGCGCCATTATAAGACTTTAAAATGTGCTGCAAACTTTTAATCACGTTTACGACAAAAGAATGTCAAGGTATACTGCGTGCAATGTAATCTTATAAGAACGCGGCTACATCGTAGTTACTATGGTTCGTATATGAGTGTATGTATGTAGGTCCAGAGGAAGCGTTGACCTTGATATTTGCCCAACAATCTCACTCAATGGTAAGAAGGTTCGTTGGTCTAGTGGTTACCGTCCCTGCTTTCAATGCAGAAGGTCTCGGGTTCACATCCCGGTTCAGGCAGAAGTTTTTTTTTTGACTTATATTCAGAATTCAGTTCATTTACTTATTGTCTTAGGAATAAGTAAACGGTGACTTAGGAGCCGTCCTGGCAATGAAGCACTCAATAAATTCAAAGTTGTTCTGAATCGGCCCTGTTGATTCTGACATTTGTCCGCTTGTGTTTGTATTGTCCAATCACTGATTCATATGTTTCGTATTTGAAATATCGACCTTTGATTGGTTATCGCTCACTCGTCGATGGTGTTTGGAGTCTACAGGGTTGGTTTAGTCACTTTAAATTAAAGTCCCCCACTGAAAAGCAGTTTCGTTACTGAGTGGGTAGACTTTAAATGTGAATAACTTGTTATTTATTTAAGCAAACCTTAGATTGTACTGTGAAAGTAATAAAGCGGTGGCTCTGTCATTACTTCTTCAACGGTTGATAATATTCGAAAAAGTATGTAGAAGATTCAGTGCGGGCAGTTTATCTTCAGGGTTTTGATTAATGTACGGAGGCAAAGCATCTGAACATCTAACGTTCCAGATTCTATCTCTTCTACAAGATATATAAGTACTGAACTCATCAAGTAGTGTTCTAATTAAGTTTGAAACTTTATACTTTTATCAGTTAGCTCATTACATGGAAACTTGATCAACTTTAAAGGTGATCTTTTTTCCTTGTGTTTCGTTGTGTTATAAATAATATGTAATGCCAATTATTATTTAAAGTTTCATGAAGGCTTTCTGGCTGAGAGTGCATATTGCACTCATTAGGAGCTAAATGTATTTTAAAATAAGTGTTTATAAGAAAATTGATACTGTAAACAAAATCAATTAAAAAAAGGATTATTGATTTAGTTATTTTTAGCAGAAATTTTAGTAACTTTATGTTAGAAAGCGAAGACAAAAGAACAATATATAACAGGAGGAGAATGAAATATATATCTATTTCAATACTGATGACTTCGTTGCTGGGAAGTTAATCATCGCAGTATGTCTTGTTGGTTCAATACCAACGCTAGTGGACAGGTCCTAGTTTCCCCTTTGCGAGTGTGGCTAACATTGCACGCAGTAAGATATTGATACGGTAAAACATTCAAACAAAATTAATTTTGAAATTTTGAATCCTTCCCTCCCCCCCCTCAATTATAAAACCAATTGGAAGAAATGGGGAGTTGGTTATCTCCTAGCTTTCAATTAACCCTGCTGTATGCAGCCATATCATGTTTCAATAGTAAAGATTTGATATCATTGCACTGTATCGAAGCAGATTTCAATGTCTTTATGGCCCGCATAAATGCCCTCGTTACCCCAATGTTGACAGTGGACACCAGCGCAATGTATGTCTTCGGCTTTGGACAACTGTAAGTTGTCTTCTACCCTTACTTTGACACATAATAAACTATCGAACATTCAAGTGAGATTTTGTGTAATATTGACTTGTTGTCTCAAATAAATGTGTGTTTAAATCTATCGATATTATATTTTAATAATAAATGTGTACTTCATACATTCTGAAAACCATCTGTGGGTGTTCCGGTTACAATGTATTTCTTTTAAATAAATATATCTATATTAAAATGTGTCCAATACTGCTTGAAGCGGTTAAAGGTGATAGAGCGGCCGCGCTCACAGGGTCAAACCAACAAGAATTAGGCTACACCGAAATGTACCCAACTGAATCACCCTCAAACAGTGGGGTAATTTTGTTTTTGTTTTATTTAAGTAATCTCTCTACAGTATTTAATTCAAGGATGCGTGTTAATTACACCAGAACTATCGCTCCATGAGTCAGGGGAAAATGTGATAAAATATGACCAGTTATTAGTTAATTAAACCATTTTTAACCAGTCTGTGCACGTTAGTAGTAGTTTGGGTTAAATTAGGTTTATTATATTGGGAGTAATCTAAAATGAAGTATATATCTATACACAAGTTATATAACCATCATCATTAAAGAAAGACACCTTGTAATGCAGATCACTGTACAAACATCATCCAAACATATTTACTAGTATGACACGCATATAACGTAGACTGTGTTTTGTGTGTTCGTGGCTCAATGTGCTTAATATAAAATATGTCAAAAGTATGTACTTACGTATAAATAAACTTTGATCGTTTTTAGCAATTAATAATACAGCGCTTTACCTTTTTGTAAAAATGCCTTTATAATTGAACGTAAAAGACAACAATGTTTCTAAATATATGTCCATTTAAAAAACAAATAAATACATTTAGTGTTAAAGGGGTTCTCACCCGCTAGATTTATTTTTTACCATATGATCTAATGCACCACACCAATCGATAATGAACCATTAAACATCGTAAGTTGAAACCTGTGAATTGTTATTAATTAATGAAATTTCTGGTAAACTGCCGCGGCGACTGTTGGTGTCAGCCGGCTTTTGGTGCGAGTGTACTCGAAGTGATATATCTAGACGGCCTTGGTGTACTCCATTCGACACCGCATAGCAGACCGCGTTCATTGTGCATGCGTTGACTATTTCCCCTCTCTCTCTCTCTCTCTCTCTCTCTCTCTCTCTCTCTCTCTCTCTCTCTCTCTCTCTCTCGCTTGGCTTACTTGACCCCAACTCGACAGTCGACACCCGCCGACTCGACGTGCACAGCAACGCACAGCAACGCTCAAAACGAAATGGAGCACCCGATTACACATCTTTATTTTGTACCTGAACGGAAGCTCCGATTACAAAACCAAAATATACGAAATACGCAAAAAAGAAAGACGCAGCGAAAAGTATTACATCATTTTTTTTTGGAGCAGAATCCTCCAAGGTCCCAAGGCATACAGGTCGTCCCAATGCTATTTCTTATGGCAGATTTTCGCCGATGGGACCTAGCTAGAAAATCACTAACTTTGGTATTTTTTCCCCGGGTTATGGTGAACCCGATTTCTTTTCATTTAGTCGCTAATTTCATAGCTAATCAGCCTTAGTTAAACATATTTTTTTGGTGTAGCGGGTGAGAACTCCTTTAAACCAATTGTTGTATTTACAGAGAGACAAAGATAAATTTATATATCAAGTAAGAAAATTCTTGTGTATGTTATTTGAACACTTCCAATGCATTATTCTCACAAGGAAAAGTATTATTCTGTAGAGGAAGGTAAAGATAAAATAAGAACACATAAGAATATGCAATTCAGAACAAATTCTCTTTTGAAGGATTCTGAGCGAAGTTGACATGCGAAATCTCTAAGGAGAGATGTTCTATTCTGCATCCGACAGCAGAATTGACGATGTAACATCCGCCAAATCTTTAGGGATTTGCTCTTAACCACGAACCTTCACTACCCTCGAGCACCAGACGAGACGCGACGACGGTTTGACAGAAAATGTTTTCTAAAACACGTGTTATTCTAAAAACAAACAAGAATGCTTTTAGTGCTAATGAAACAAACGTCTCGTTTTTGTTAAATATAGTTGAGAAATGCAAAACGTGCAGCGTTGTGTTGATATCCGTGTATGGTGCAGTGGATTACATTTACATTACTTTATAACAATACAACTCTTAACAAAAACAAAAATTATGAAATGGCTCCAAACTACACTTTTATCGTGGGTAACAATCGACAAAATACTTGTTTTATCTATACCGGAAACGGTGTTTGGTGTTATCTCTCATCTAAGTTTATGTTTAACAACTACTTATTGTTGTCCGCGGTGCCTCGTATACGGTTAGGGCGCTGGATCGAAGCTTTGCCACTCTGGAACATGGAACATCACGCCTATACGGTTGTTTATGTATTCATACTCATCGTTTAAAACAGGACGATTTCAAGATTATAAAGACGTTAAGAAACAAAATTTAACAAATACAAAAAATAAAGAGAATCGTATTTTTCATGAAACAATGTACTTTCAACAGCCCCGGAAGTTTATCCGGAGTCATCTCGTACGTTAGGTAGAGTTTACCGGGGCATATTCTATCCCGAGTCCAAACCAAGGACGAAATCTATTTAAGAATAACTTCTTCGGAATAATATGCGTCTATTGTGTCTATCCCAAACATCGCATGCATAATTATGTATTTTGTATTTGCGTTTCATATAGGGCCAATTAATATTGCTACTTAATGATTATTAGTGAATAATAATGATAATTTATAATGCTTAGTAGATTTAAAAACGAGCGAAGATTTTGAAATGTTAAAACATATAAAACAATTTTCATTTTCGCACAGTAGTAGTTACAGTTTTTAATATGCAGACATAGTCTGAGCCACTAAGCCGAACACTCGCATAACTCTGAACCTTCGACATAACTTTTAAAGAGATATCGAAAAGCCGCCACGATACTGCGAGAAACTTTTACAGCACGTACAGAAGAAAGTTTTTCAGAATTCGATTATAAAAGTGGTTTTGGTCTTAAATTGTGCGAAATAATACTCCAGAATGTAAATGAGGCGTACAAGTTTAAGTTGTATCCACTTGGTGTAATTATTCGCAGACGTAGAAAGCTTGAGTAGGAAATGGGGAAGGGGTGTGCGGGGGGCGGGGGGGGGGGGATTGCACGAGTTCGTTATTTTAATGTATGAATGCAAAGATCGTAAAATAAGACCTTGCCCCATTTGCAGCTACCTCCTGGCTAAAATAATGTTTTACCAACCTCGCTCCTCTATTTTTACCCTAGGCTTCACAATTAGCGTCTCTTTATACAAGAGGTGAGTTATTTCCAAAGTGGAGTTTTAACTTTATCTTAGCGCGCTCTGCTTCTGAGTTAAAGTTACCACTATCCTACATCTCCGCTTTTACGATATGGGAAATTAGATTCTTATTTTGACGGGCAATAAATGTTGGTATTCATATAAAAATATTTAAATTCTGAATGAAATCGTTTGTTTTAAAATTATTAGGTTCTTAGATAACTTGGAGTTAAAAAGACACAAACATACGGAATATTTCATTTGAATCGTCGGTATAAACAGACTAAAGCTTTAAATGTCAAGCAGATGTAGAATACCACAATTGGCACAAAGTAATGTCTAGAATTATAATTTTGACATTCGCTAAAAATGTAATGGAAGTTTCAAATGTAGTTGGGCTTTTAGAACCCAAAAATAATATATCAAGCTGATACATAGAAGAAAATGTATTAAACTAAGCCGTGCTGACACACAATGTCATACCGATATCTTTTCGCACTGTAACCTTCCCAAAATCATCGCCTTTTGTTATGTCTTCAGGCATCCTTTCAAGCTGGCCGCTACTATCCGGACAAGAATACTTGAGCAACGTAGGGCCTATTATGTTTGTTACATCTTTAACCCCATTAGTATTGGGCAAACTCTACTATTCCATGTAACAAATAAAAAAGTTGTGATGTGTCTAGCCTTGTTTTTAGAATATTTTATAAATAACAACGTAATGGGTTTTGGGAATCGTTCTATTTTCTAGTTTTGAACAAAGAAACAAGTAATAGAAGTGTCTAGAGAAAAAACCCGTGTTTTATTGAATGAACAGACAGTAAAAACATTTATTACGGTGTTATGTCTTACAATGTTATGTAGCAAAATACAACACATATTTCATTGTTGTAACAAACAACAAATTGAAGATCAAGTTGATAACGATATTAAAGTCGTTCTATTGTGTGGCCGAGTAATCTAGTTTTAATTAAATGGAAGTATTATCTTTATAGTTTGGCATCGTCATTGAAGCAGTTACCAGCGCCATTTCAAGTAATTGCCAATAAAATGACCATCAGCTTAAGAAGTGCTGTTTAAAGTAGGTACTTCGTTTCTAAGTACTCTTTACCGGGCCTACTTAGAAGTCTCCAACAGCCGATAAGATGTTGACCCCATTGTGAGCCGAGTAATTATCTGCGACCATGACACAAAATTCACAACCATTATTATTAATGTTCACTTGCTTAAAATTGTGTCATGTGATGACCATACTTTTACTATACCAGAGTGTACTTTACTGGGAAAGTGTAAAGTTATAAATGTCTACAAAGTATGTTATGAACTAGTAGGTATATTGACGGATATCGTGTTGTGTTAGTGGATATATTTCCAGGACATTATATTTATATCCCAATTCGAAGCAAGTTTCGTAATCTTCACTACCGAGTATATATGTGGTATTATTTATTTCTGTAAAGCTACATATTATAAGCTTATCATAACGCTTCGTACAATTTACCTTCTTACAATTATTTATAAGGTACAGTTGGCTTTAGCAAGTAAAGTGTAAAATTTATATGATCCAGTTCCATTTTATTTTGTCATCGACAGAAGTACACAGTAGAAGTAACACACACAAATAACCAGTTCTTGTTATTGAGTGGATAAACGATAACTAGAGATGTATTTATTGACTAACAGGCTCATGGTGGTGCATTGTTGCAGATTATTTTATACTAACGAGGTATATTGTATGTTGTGTTGAGGATAATTGATTGATTTGGTTGATGAGGTGGGGAGGTAGTAAAATGTTTTGCTTTAGTGTGTCAAATTTCCACTGCAAATATTCAGAACCATGCTATTTATGGTCCGTAGTGTAAACAGGCATTCAGTGCACAATTGCAAAACAAATAGTTTGGTAAGTTATTTATATTTTTAATTGTATAACTGTACACATGTTAACAATTGAAATTTATTCGAATCACAACATTGGAATTTGGTAAATATTAATTGCGATGTTATTAGGCAACATTTTGAAACTAAACATTATGCGTAAATATTTAACATTGAAACGATAAATATATGGCTATGCATTTAACAAGATTTATTTATTTACAGGCTATTGGTTTTTATTAAATTTCCACTCTCAAAACTTGATTTTATTAAGCATTTTAATTTTTTATTAAAAATAGATATATACCAGGGAAATAAGGTGAAAGCAAATTCTAGACACACTATTGAACGAAGGAACAATTTTGTGACGCAAATACGTTTTATTGTTTGAATTGCTAATACAAATTCAACAATCGCCTCTTCAAATCATTAATGGACACAGCCAGTTGCATTAGGCATTAAGGTGGCTACAGAAATTAATTTTGTTCAAGGTCATAAACGTATCACATTTATGGGATGGGTAAAAAGTGAAATTCACAGGACTCAACCCAACTCAACCCAACTTGGGTAGCCTCCTTATAAAACAATTAAAAACCACGGATTTAAAACTTTAAATCTATTACACACTTATATCATCATAATATAGACATCATATACAACCACAATACATCTAACAGCTTTAATTGCAAAGTGCAAGGTCGTCATTTTGATTTTATATGTCAACGCATATATTATATAAGTAGTTTCCAAGAAGGGGTTGAGGCAACGGTCAACGGGCACTACTTCACTACTTCACTGTTTTAACCACGCTAGCCAGGGTCGAACATAAGTACAATACATTGCGATTCCTAGGGGGTATAGAATGAATCAAGCGCTCCTTCACTATGAACTCTTGATACGGTCTGATAACGTATTGAACTGACAGTCAGATGGACTTTAAGGGTTTGGTGTCAAAATGCGGTTCGCCAAAATTCCACGAAATGCATGAAATTAATTTTGAATACCTTGCACAACGTCTGTTTCTACGAAACGTATAACGGACTAGTTCACAGAACAAACTCCTCCACTGCCGGCGTAGGGACGGACCGGGGGTAGTAAATGTCCACTACACTATCTGGTCCACGTTATTTATCTCGCCATGTTGAGATATTAATTGGCCCTTATTGTTAGTTAGCTACGTCACGATTGGCACAGTTTCAAACGAAGCGATACGCCCAATCATAAATTTTGTATTCAAACACCAGGATTTAATATTAACAACCACACACGAGAACGGAATATGAACATAGGGTGTTCTAAAAGTATTATATTATACAAATTAAAACATTTATAACTCTCAGTTGTAAAACGTAATTCACAAGCAAATTAATAAAAATATAAAAAATGCTTGTGTCATACACCGGTATCATTTACTTTTTCAAATCTGAAACGCTCTCGAGGATCAATAAAAACACATAGTTTAGCCAGTTAGACTACCTTTTACCCCTATTTAATGCCACGTTTGCCTTTTCTTTCTCCCCAATGAAATAGCCAGTCTCTCATAACGCGTCCATGTGTACCCGGCGCGTTAGTCCCAGCGTGCGTCATTGCAGCATGTGCGCTGGGCAGTCTGTCCGTGTACGCGAGACAAAGCGTCTGCGGCCAACTGACAGCAAGGCCAACCTCAGACATTTATGACAAGTTCATTAGCGGGCACAATGTGATACTGGCTCCGGCCTCCGGCGTCGATAGAAACCACAACCTCGTTAAATGGGCCGCTATTCTTCGTTATGTCGCACTTTATGCGCGTGAATGTAAATGTACAACGCACAGGGTTGGGGGGGGGAGGTATTTGTTTCACGTGCCCGGCGGGCAAACACTCGAGTGGACATAACGGGAGTGGACACAACCTGATTAAGAGGGTAAGCGAAACATGTTTCAAGTGGACACGAATAAAAGTGTAGTTTATTTGTTAGACAAGGCTTAGGTACAAAAATGTTTCGACGATCGGTTATGTTTTTAGGAGCACAAACCAACAGAGTGGCAGTTCTACTATTCCTGAATGCTAAACGATTTGTAGAAATGGAAACAATAATGAGAAGCAATAGATTCTGACGTTTAACCTCGAACCCCATGCTGTTATAAGAAAAACCGATTCTGCGTGAGAAATTTAATGTGGTTAATAGAACATGCAAAGATGTGCATGGTTTGTGGACAACTACCGATATTAAAACAAAAAAGACGTCAGTAAAATAAGCAAATGTTATTATGTTGAAATCTGAGATAAGTGTTAAAAATTGATAAAAGCGCATTGAAGTTTAGACAATAATATATTTTATTACTTGAAGAAGATGAAGTTGACAATAACCGTTCATATTGATTATTTTATGTAATCGCGATTTTGTACTAATCGATCGTAGGCCTAACACTAAAAACTTCGCTTCGTGGTCTCTAATGTTACAACAATATTATATATTATACTTTTCCAGTTATTTATTGAGTATTCTTGAAGATGTGACTAAAACCTAAGTCACGGGCTCTGCAATCTTCACTTCTTTGGTGTTGCAATCTTCACTTTTCGAGTGCTTGTTCAATTTGAGGCCGCGCATGAGCATGACAAAGCCAGTTGTCCTCAACGACAGTGCTTAACGATGTGCATGTATTACAAGTGTCGTAAACAAAAATTAAAATTAATTTCGAAGTACATTTTCTTAACCACTTTACAAATAACGTTGAAATGTTAGCGCTTAACAACCACATTACTCGCAACCGACGAGAAACTATCAAATCACGGGGTTCTTATATTATTCGTGTATTTTCTTTGTAAATCAATTTTATTTATAAATAGGTTGCATTTCAAATACATATTAAAAAACAAAAAGTATTGACTTATTCGACGGCGACCTCAAACCATATAAGTAGTAAATATAATGAGTTCATGCTCAAACGATTACTAGGAAATTAAGTTATAGATCAAAGTCACAAAATTGTCAACGTCGTTGATATTTATTAGCTTTCCTCAGTATGTAATCTATGCAACAGTGTTTCTGGTATAATATGTTTCTGTAGGAGATACTGAACATAATTTTCTGTTGAGAAAGCAATTTCCGTCATATGCAGTTGCATCTGACGTGCCTTAGAACCACGTGTCTTCAGATTGCAAAAGTGTGATTTGTTGGTGAACAACAAAACTTCAATAACTACTATAAAGAAAACCAAACATTTCGCTACTCGCTAAGTTTAAACACTTTTTTACGGGTGTTAAAATGTTTGCTTGCGCATATGTGAGTCGTTAGGTGTGATATTTATAAGTTAATGTAAAATAACTACGCATTATTATCACCGTGGGTACCATCCTTCAAATCAGCTACACACGCATTATGCAATATCCATCAGTTTATATTACACCATGTAGACAAATAAAAGTAGCAGCTAAAATCTGTTACTCGCTTTTATACATCGTTCCATAAAACTGAACGTGTAGGATTTACATATTTACCTCTGTCTGGTTTTAAATTTCTCTACGGATATTCCAGGACAATTAGCTGGGAAAACTGATTAAATAATTATAGAATATCTAGTTTTTTACGGTAAAAATCACATAAATGAGTTGGCGGTTTGCCAATTAAATCTAGCCAGACAATTGGAAAAAACATGGGAAAATTTTATTGGGAAAAAACAAATAAAGGTGGTATGAAACGATGATATTATGTGGAAGATATATTTTCTTCGCATTATGAATTTTAAATAAGAAACATGGTTGAGGAAGTCAAAGAATTTTAGTTAACAAGCTATTGCACTATCTTTTATTTTGCGTCGGTTACTACGTCTGTGCATCAGCTATGCTCACTTACATATTTGTCGAAAATATCTCCGCATAATTGTAAACAATAGTTTTCTTCATTAAATGCATTAAATGCAACAAAATCTCCATAATGATGTGTTAATATATATGTGTATTAAACTTACAGAGCATAAGTTCTTACTAGCTCAAAAGAGCACAAATTCTTTCGTAAACTATTTATAGTAACTTAAATATTTACACTATTTATTTTCTTAAATGTGAAGAACTCTCTATGAGGTTCACCAAAGCAATCATATAAACTTGCATAACCACATTATTAAATTCCTGAAACCAATACCGTCGTTATACGCATATACGCCCTACCCGTACTACTGTCCTTCATCCTTACAAGGGTCCTGATTAAGGATGCTCCGGAAAGACTTAGAGTTTCCATTAAAGACTCATTATAACAGAAATAAAGTTCGCCTCGTTTATTATTGAACCGCGTCGAGTTTCGCCCACGGATGCGTTCAATAAGTAAACATATGTTTTCATCTCGCCGGGTCGTTCACTAACTCGTTTCCCTCTACTTCCATCTCATATTTAAAACATCTCACCGCGTAGAAGCAAATTATGTTCGGAAACAAACAGGAGGTGAAAAGCAAATATATCGC
The DNA here is from genome assembly GCA_945910005.1 of Isoperla grammatica. Classification (NCBI taxonomy): domain Eukaryota; kingdom Metazoa; phylum Arthropoda; class Insecta; order Plecoptera; family Perlodidae; genus Isoperla; species Isoperla grammatica. The sequence goes on along the minus strand of OX246738.1, from coordinate 47,839,575 downwards.
CCGATTAACTCCCAACGCGCTAGACCCGGCGCCTCCACCAATAATAGACACAAACACTTGTCAGTAGAGTTACCTGTTGCTCAAGTCAGAAGGTTTTAAACTATGGTATTATGTAATATCTCACGTGTTTCTGACGCATTTCAACAGTAATTTCCAAGACTTTCAGTGTGGCGAGTACTTTACAAACGGAATAACTTGTTATTTTATACAGATACACGAATATTTATTATAGTATATAATATTGGAAATGTTATTCATATTGAAAAAAATAGATTAAAACTGTTTCAGATGTTCTAGTTTTTACGGTTGATATTCAGAAAATTGATTAAATTTTAATAAACTAGATAATTTCTTATTAACAAACGTGATACAATTTTGAATCAATTTTATCCACAATATGCTTCTTTAACACTACATGTTGGATATTAATTAAGTTTTAAAATTGTCTAACGTTCTAAAAAAAAGCTTATCGCGCGAGTTTTGTTTTGAGATACTCTTCGTCGTTAAGTAAGAAATGTGATAGTCGGTACAAAGTCGCTTAGCTTATCACATTTCATTTCGACTTTTGGAAACATTTCAGTTTTCAACTTACAACTTTCCACTGTGATGGAAACTCGTAAAGTCACAGAAGCTTTATGGAACATTCAATTCTTAAAATAAGTTGCTTTTCGTCTAAACGTTTTATTCTTTAGGTTTTTACTTCCAGTTTCACAACCGCGTTAGAACTGGGAGCCACGTTATATCGTCTTAATGCCGTCCACTGGTTATCGTTTCTCTCAACTAACTATGATAAGTTTTATAGCTTATAACGTAGCCTACATTTCCCATGAAACTAAAATTTAAACATCTTACGGTTACCTAATTATTTTTTTTTTCTGGTAAAAATCTTCGCTGCAATGTTCATCACTTATATTATTATTATTATTATTATTATTGTCATTATTATTATTAATTATTATTATTATTATTATTATTATTATAATTATTATTATTATTATTATTATTATTATTATTATTATTATTATTATAATTATTATTATTATTATTATTACTTTTATTATTAACTTACAGTTTGCAATACCAACCACAAACGAAATCAAGTGAAATGAAAACTTCAAACGGGTATGTTAAAATGAAATAACACGTACAATGTCCATCCCTACTGTTCAGAAAGCTCGAAGTGCGAATATCTCCAGGGCTCCCGTTCTCCCGTCAAGGCAGTCAGAGATCCACTCCTCTTTATCCCAGATTCAAGTTTTCTCTTTCACTGGAACCGAAGTGGGATAATGCATTGGAAAAGAAAACGATTGAAAGGAATTTCACGCTGGATTGAGCCGTTAATGGCTCCCGATGAAAACTTTTTCGTGCCTGTCCTTCGAATTGTCTAGATATTCAAATCCTTTAAAAGACTTACCATCACTTGTTCAAATAGAAAAGATAACGCAGTGATAGTAAGAGGAAAAAATCAAAAGAAAACTTCTTGAGTTAGAATGTGTTACGGACAACCTATACTCAAAATATACATTTTTTAGTCAACACATAGATTTAAAAACTATAGGTTGATAACGTTAAGAGCCCGCGGTACCAGAACATAATAATTTAAGGTTTTCTCTCCGTATCTTTAAAGCAACTTTTAAAATCGTAACTGTGGGAAGATAAACATATTGTAATTAATCCAAACGTACTGAACTTTGGATATGTTTGTTGTCGTTTTCTGTAGAACCTGATAATATTAGTATTGTGTAACTTCCCACAATTTAGATTGCAAAAGTTTGTTTTGAAGATTAAAAAAAAAAAAGATTCGAACAGGAAACCTTGGATCATCACGATCTTCTGTCGCAGACTCTTAAAATAAAATAAAACAGCTAATTATAATCGTGAATAATAACCATCGGGAAACGAACGATACAGGGAGCAACATTTCTACTTAGCAGAAGTTAACACAATAGGAATAAAACTGATTCCCAAAGTATTTGAGTGTTGATATCATCAAAAATATTAGTATGTGTCTCGACGAGTAACTAATAGATATAAGACAGCAGCGTAGTTGGCCGTGATCGATGAAGAGTGTTTGTTTGTAGTAAACCACAATCTCTGAGTTAACGATTAATATCCTGGCTTTGCTACGAATGTTTTATTTCATCTTCTTGTATTATCTATACTCATAGTCTTGAATAACAGCTTATAACATCCAGGAATAACATCCAGGGTTAACAACCCACAAAAACACAGCTACATATCTGACTTTACCCTATATTAATTTTGAGTAGTAAATTGATTGTTTTCTTCCAAATACACCCTGGAGTGAACTTTTACCCCCGCCTTTCTACGAGAGATAAAACGCCAGTTGCGCAAGTGAATGGGCACATTCGCAAGTAGTTATCATTAAGCAAATTAAGCTACTTGTTTCGGCTAGTCTTATGTTATTTCCCTGAGGATGCACCACCTATAAAGCTGTAGCTAGCTTCTCTAGTAGCTAGGCTATATGCGTGCGAGGTTATATTCGAGGGAGTGTGTTCAACATCTGGAAGTGTGCCACGTTTATTATAATACAAACCAGAGAGCATTTCCAGGCTGAATGTGTTTCGCTCCTTGCGGCAAGCAATTATACTCATGTTATTGCAAGGAATTACTACACCGAGTTAGTGGTCGTCCAATGGTATTTGTGACAGGCTGTGGTCGGTATTTAGTTACGGAACTTCTGAAATCTTGCTCAGCAAACTGGAGAAATAATTACTAGAAACGCGCGGACGAGGGGCCAGAAGTTGATAAGACGAAGTAATTTCAGTTGATTTGAGCCTACCAATTAAGTATCTAGAGTGATTTTCTGGTTGTAAGGAAACTTCAATTATTCTGAAATGAGATTATATTTAGTGCAGATTAACATCACCTACATATCAGCGAGGAATATTACGGTTTGGGTAACTCAACAGAGTTCCAATCTGTGACGCAGGCGATAGTGACTTGTTACTTGTGTAAGTGTGAGAACCATGTAAGAGAAATAGTAGATATGTATAGCACAATATATCAACATTAGTTCCTTTCACTGGTTTGACAGACTATCTGATTGAAACAATGATGCCATTGAAGGAAGTTAGATACAGTGTATACAGTTCATGAAAATAACGAAGTGAAAACACCAGTTACATAATTTGACCGTATGATTAAAATACTATTTATTTTTTTAGCCTGCATGTCCATGTACCTACCATGCCCTTACAAAGAAAATGTGATTAGTTTTTAATTTAACTTCATTACTTTGCAAGATTTCTCAGTGCAAGAAAGATACTGTAATAAAGCCAAGATGGCAGACCCGTATTCTTAGTCAAAACTTAGTCCATTGGAAATGCAAGTTTCTCCCAAATGTTTAATGCACATCATTTTTTTCATATAAAGACAAGATCCCTAATAGACAATCTGGCCTGGTATTCAATGGTTTAATATCATTAGTGGGGGACATTACACGTTCTACTCTGCACTTAGTTGTAATGACGGTTCTAAAGAAACCAATTAGACGTGAAAAAATTTCAGCCCGAATTAAAAAAAGCACCGTAACGTCGGCGTTGTAAACACAAATAAGCCAACAAAACCAACGAGTCAGATGAGTATCTACGCTAACCGGGTTCCAATGGCCGCTAGATCTCTTCTGGTATCTGGTAACAACGCATAGAAGTGTGATAGATCGGGTGTGTGCGCTGCGCGTGGGTCGCGAACATGTAGATATTATGTCACCGCAGACAAATAGGAAAATGTTCTAAGCTTGTAATCCCCAAAACGTGAGTGTTTGGGCGTTCAGCCGCAGAACGTGCCCATTCTGCTGTTCAAGTAAACTGCGTTAAAGATGAATGATTAAAGAGAGATTTGTTTCTAGTTTGCGCTTAAGAAGTTTGACAATTGTCACACGCATTTTGGTAACGAGCTGAAATAGAGACGACGATAGCTTTCGAATCAAACACACTCTTTTTTTTATACCGCTCTTTTAATTTATCTCTCTATGGGCTCTAATGATTCACATCGTCGACTTTACGCTTTTACAGTAGACTTTGGGCTTACAATGATTTGATATTGACACTAAGCTGTAGCAAGAATGAAATGAAAAGAACCTATACATAAAAATATATTTTAAAAACTTTTGATTTTAGTTACAACTTAATAAGTGATAATTGTATTCAAAATAGGTACTTTGACTCTTGTGACTTATCTCGATGTATATTTCTTTAACCTTTTCGCAAAAAGGACATCCCTATATAATCGACGTAAACTGTCAACTGTACCCATATTATTGTGCTTCATCCGTTCAACATCGCGTCAACCGTGAGCGAGCCGACACTTTACAATACGATGAGCGAACATGTTCCACGTATCAATCGGATGAATTGAGCCGCCCTTTTCTAACAACTTGATTATTCCCCGAACACGTTCGTTGGAGTGACGGGAATTATCCGGATAGCAAAACATCAACGTGTGTTGACACCGTACAGTGCTGCACCTGGCGTCCAATCAACGCACTAGCTTCACCCTCCGTCTATGTCGAGGAGATTACAGTTTCATTGTCGATGATTTTTTGTACAGCGTTTCCTTGTTCACAATCTGGCGTAAACATAACGTTCATACCTTACTTAGCATTCAAAACAGAAATATGAAATATAACAGCGCAGATGTATACTGAGTGGGTAGACTCTAAATGTGAATTTATTTATTTATTTAAGTAGAAACTCAATGTACAACCAAACAGAAAGAGCATATTCGCTAAATGTTATATTCAACGTCGAAAAAGAGCAGTAAGAAAAATAATATCAAGTTTCCTTCGAGTGTCATAGTTTTGCACGAGGAATATTAATATAACATCAGTCTTTGTGCGCATACAACATGTAATGCCACTGAAAATGCAACTTCGTTAATTCATTATTCTGCTTCCTGTTGTTACTACATTACATTACACAACAAATCTACGTATCATAAAATAACCAAGACACAGACATATGTCTTGCATTCATAAGTAAAATAATACGACTTACAAACTACAATGTTGTGCTGTGATATGGGGATATTAGATGCAAGTTGGAAACACAGAATGTAATATGCTCTACTTGACGAAGCTTAAAGCCAGATGAAAATGCAGGTTCGCGGCTCGCCTAGTTGCACACTAGAGAAACGTGGTATCGACTTTTGCAAAGCTGAAGGAGGAATTGTTTTCGTCAATTAGATGTATTCCATTCATTTTTCTACGAAAACGAACATTCACTGGAGTTCACTACTTCCTGGCTCTAAGGTCATTGAACTGTATCTTTCTCACAACACATATATTGAAAGCATATGCCATATATTGTTCAAAATTCCTCTGATAATGCAACCATTCATACGAACTTTTAAGAACTCGATTATACACGATCAATAAATACCACCATAGTTGTATTGAAATCATTCTCAACAAGGCTCGTCGTCGCCAATATTTCGGGGGTAAATGGCCCCTTCATCAGATGTCACTGCCACCTAACTCGTCGCGTACAATCTGATGACGTCACATAACATTCTTCACAAGCTGCTGCATCTTATTTTGCTTCCTGATTGGTTAGGTTATCACCCTCGTGTTGTTTCGTTGACCTCCGAAGTTGGGTCGTTGCATCCATTTCCATGATGTTAAAAATAAAATCCACATCTTATTCAAGTGGTGGAATTGTTTAGTGAAATACGAATTCATCTGGGAAATCAAATATGAACCAAAACATTCAAAAGAACATCTTTATTATATTAATATATTCAATCTCAACACTTTGTTACAAAATTGTCTGAAGTAAATTCTAATTTAATTCTAAACCAGTTTTCAAAGGGAGTGGCCACGAACATTGATAGTTGTCATGCGATATCCTGACATTTTACTTATTATTTTTCTAACTGAGGGTTTACCGAACCTCCGAGCACTAAAAATACACTAGATGCGTTCTGGTGGCAAGATTCTAAAAAGAGCGGTTTGGCTGTCAGTTTTCATTGTTGTTTTATTGTTATTATTCTTCAATGGCGCTGAAAGGAGGTTGCTTAGCAGCGCTATATATGAAGTCCTATGAATGCCAGTACCAAATAAGGAGATTTTTGACCAAGAGTATTCCCCCCCCCCCCCCCTTTCTTAAAAGCAGCTTAATTCAGAATGAAAACGTAACGAGGATAAACGCGACGATGATCGGATGCTAACAAATAGCGGCTACACGGTGACATTGTCAAACTGTCAGACAGATTCTCAGAAGATTAACTCGGAGCAGAATCTGAGGTAACGCAACGTAAAATCAGTGGACTACAAAAGGCCGTATTTACGACCTGTGGTCGACCGCACGATACTTTACGACGGAGCTAAGCCCGCCCAGCCCCTATCAAGCAGAACCGCCCCCATCTCTTCATTATTCGTAAAGTCCAGCTTATCGTCACGGGAAGGCTACGCGGGGAATTTGTTGGGGTGATTTAGACCACGCAAGGGTGATAAAGTTTGGATTGCCTCGGTATAAAACTGGGACCAAAGCTCGTGCGCATCTTGGACAATTGAGAGCAATATATGCACAACTGTTATCGAACGAGTTTTGGAGAAAAAGCTAAAACTGGAAGCAACTCAAGGGAACCTGCGTGAGTTTCCAATATCTATGAGAATCAGAGTAAACGAAGTAGATTGATATGATATGTTATTTAAAAAAAAGTCAGAGTCATATTTTTAAAATGAATATTTGAGAATTAAAGTAGTCATTGTTTACTGATTTCTTTGTCATCGTCTTTTCGCGTACCACGAAAAATGTATTGCTTTAATATTTCAAAAATTGTCATTTGACAAAGGAAAATCCTCATCGTGGTAGTTACACACAGTTGGTTGTGCTGTGAAGTAACATCTGACACATTGCTGTCTCGAGGTTGGCCACTTCCAATTTGTGGGGTCTGGTCGCTTTAGGGCGCGATTTGTGTGATAAACCCAGTAATAACTGGCTTGGCCGCGCAACCACAGGAGCGGTTGAAGCGATTCAGTCTCCGTCCTATAACGACAGAGCCATAAAATAATAGGGCAGAATTGTCTTTCACCCTTGCGCATACGCGGCCTGCGAACACATTGGCTGTCAGGACGGTAAAACGGAAGATTGTAAAACTTGAAGACTTATTACAGGAATAATTCCATAACGATGCCACATCATTTCAATATGACACTCAGAATAAACAAGACGCATTCTGGTGGCAAGAAAATAAACTTTATGAGTAGGAGTTTAGCTGTCAATTGTTCATTGCTGTTTTATTTTTAAATCATGAATGGTGTTCTAAGGAGGTTGTTCGGTGACAATATATGTTTGAGTATTAACTGAATCGGAGCACTAGAGACTTTTCTGAACCCTTTTACACTCATGCTTGTTTGTGTACATATGTTCTCCCCTGTGTATTGCTTCTTCATTAGATTTATTAATAAAATCACTTATCAATGCATACGTATTTATTACAACGAAGTACATAACTCATGGTATAAATGTTCCCCACTGAAAATTCAGTTATCTTAACTGAGTGGATACACTACAAATACAAAATGTATTTATTTTTATTTATTTGTGTATGTGTTTATTTGTAAGAACAACAGTGAGTGAGCTAATGGAAAACTTAAAGCATATTTTTAATTGGGTGGTTGCCTGTGCAAAACGTGTTGATTACTTGTAAATAACATCAGGTTAGTCACATAGAGACCCCTCCCCCCCACCCCTCTGCAATATTCTTTAGGTAAACGTTGAAACGGTGATGATAGACAGAGTAATACATATATTTTTAATCAAATATCAAAATGCATTTGGTGGGTAACTGTTCTCTCAAATGTTCTTAAACGTTTTAGAAATTTCTTAGTGTTCGCCTTCTGAAAATAACTTATATACATACATTGTGTTCCATTCATGTTTAAGAAGATGTTAGTTCGTGAATAGAATAGCTTTTGATAACATACCGTTATTAACAATAAGATTGTGTGCGTGTGTCAGTCTCAAAGACGTTGATACGAAGCAATCATAACCAGGCATGTATCCATCTCCTACCATTATGGCACATAAATGACGGTGATATTACCAAACATAACCTTGCTTTGTGTCTACCAGTTAATAATCACAGGTCGTTCACGGGAATAAAAGACAAATGGACGCTCATTCTAATTCAAACTCCTCGTTCCCGCCATTCGTTAGCGTCAGTTACATTCATGCTTTAATTTGTTGTTTTGTCTCATTGCCGGCGGCACAAATTGTGTTTCCCACAGCTAATTTGAGTAATAGAACTGTATTAACCTCCGAATTTCTGCTCCCGCTATCCCTTTATGCAGCTAAAGTAAATCAAGGTAATTATTCTGTCGCTGGCTATGCAAGTACTGTGTGTGTGTTGTGCCGGTGCGCACAAACAAAGGCAGGTGTTTCCGCGCCTCAAAGGTTCGGATGGAGGATTAAACGCATGAGTGGCTGAGGCGCTTAACTCTAACACGAGATAGATGCTGCTGTAAAGTAGTGACGGTGACTTACCCGATGGTATTTGAACGAGCGCATTTCATGGGTAAACAGGTTTCAGTGTGAGTGATCAAAGACAATTAAGTTTAAGCTCGTGTTACGTTATCTATTAGGTAGATGCCGAACTATCACACGCTGTGAAATAAACGAGATTGGGTTTGATTTGGTGCGAGTTGGCGTCAAGGCTGAGCGTAGTTAGTGCGCAAGGTTGTGTAACAGCTTTATTCTTCTCGTCAACTGCTCGGCAGTCCAGGTTAGTGGAGGAACCTATATGACTGGTCAAAGCTACAATGGCCTTTCGGATGGGGGGTACTTTTCGACAGGAGTAGGCTACGTGCCGGTACCAGGCTTCCCCTCCTCCCTTCCTCATTATCATTCATCAATCATCACTCAAGGAGGGCATTGTGCCCTGCACTGGCCTTAATTACAATAAATAAATAATAACGCTTTGTTCCGTTGAAACCTTCAACATACACAGACAGAGAGCTGAAATAATTATATGATAGACTTGGGAATCACATATTACAAGTGCTTGTAAAAATGTGTATTTGAATATTAAAGTTTTCAATATTGAAATATTAATCCGAATGCGGATATCACGATTAATGAAACAGATAACTAATATTATACCAAATAACATAACACATAACCTAATCTTAAATGTTCTGTGTACATGTAATTGTAAATTGTGTAAAATGTAAGAAAAGAAAAGAAAAGAAATATTTGAATTTGAATTTATACACAAAAGAGCGAGTGATATTTAGAGTGTATTGGTGAACACTAAGATTAACGCTGTATTATTATTGTACGGGTCATGATGCCATGGAGACACATCGGTGATCCGTGTGGTTGGGGAAGGGGGGGAGGGGGGGGGGGGGGGGGGGGGTCGCTAAAGGCAGATTGGAAGCCCAGTCGGTGTCAAGTCAAAGACAACTATCGCAGCCGCAGACGCGGTTAGACTAGGCTCAACTTGGGCGCTACACACCGAGGTCTGATAACAAAGTCGTGTGGAATCTGAGTCATCTCGATCCCGCTGAGAACTCCGATAAGACCTGAGGAAGTTTGACAAGACCGGCGGGGGAAGATACGCATGAGCACGTTGGACAAGTTGCTACGTTGCGTAGTTGGACAAGTTGCAAAGCAGGACAGATGTGATGCTTCACCTAACCTTGGTTTGGAGATATTACCCTCAAAGATTTACATTCAATACTCTACAAAATATATCATAACGTATTATGTCTTGTCTACCAGTACCAATACGAATGTAATCTTTACTTTAGTGTTTGAAACAAAACTGTATTATTTATTTCATTTTATGTCGATCATATTATTTATGCTCCAAACTATGCGACTGTGCTCTATTAAATAAAGGCTGTATATTTATTTTTATAACTAAAATATCCGTTTTGTAATTTATAGAGGTGTCTTCGTTGACTCGCAAGGAAGACGCACTTGAATATATTGAAGACAATCTCCGAGCTTTACTAAGGTTATGAATTTAATCATGTCATGTCTATTGTGAAATTAATTAGTTCAACCTATGAATTTTTTATTGCAATAATAATAATAATAATAATATCGTTTATTTTAACTACGGGGCCATTCGTTACATTACTTTGTACACAGCATTTTGGCACGAATTCATTCCTTTCAATCTCAATCAATTAAAGCTTTTTCCATCTACATTCGTTTTAAAATTGCCACTATCTGAGTTTCAACGGTCAATAACTTGCTATTTTAGGATGAAATTGTTTTAATAACTTTCTGCTATGAAATAAAAGAAAGTCGTTTTGGCTACCGTACTAAACGTAAGCAATAAAAGTGACTATAATACATCCCATAAAGACCTGACTGGGGTTTAATGAAACGCCAAGGAAGGCATTGTGCTCTAGCGCGATACTAGCACAAGAGTTCTGAAATAACAGTCAACATGCATAATAATACACATAACTACAACCTCATATTCTACAGAATAAATTATTACTTAATTTCAGTTTTATTTGCACCGGTTTCTTTAAAAGAATTTTCGTTTTCTCTTTTCTAGTATTCTTCCGCTCCTTTCGTTAAAGCTAAATTTTAAAGTAAACTGTCTTAAATGATATCCAAATAGATGTTTCTTTTTAGCCAAGTTCATTGTTTCTGTTACAAATAAATAGAATTACGCCAGTACCGACAGGTTATTGCAGAATCACGCACAATCATGTCCTTTTAGATGGCGGTAGCAAAAATGATTGTTTTGGATTATGTTTGTTTAGGATTAGATTAATATTATTAACGTATAAGTAAATTTGTAGAACTGCCACAAAAGTATGAGTTGTAAATGCGATTCTTTATTGACAGAATCAAACTAAATTATGTTTGTTAAAGACTATAGACTATAGCCTAAAAATTGTTATTTTACAAAATTTTACTCAAAACAAACCGGAAAAACCAATGTTGACGTATTGTACGTAGAAAAATGCTCATTTGCTCACTATTGTTATTTTAAAAATACTTTTGCTTATCTTCGTTAAACCATGCAATGTTTGCATACATTCCAGTAACACAATTCTGTATTATTTTTAATTTATAGTCGCTAGTGATTTGTCATACTCATCCCAGCATCCTTATAATGTTTACCAGCTTCTTGTATGATGGAACATATGCCAGAATCCGTTGTCACTAAACTTCCTCATCATATAATTCAAAAGTATACCTTCAAATAAACATTTCATCGAACGTTTAACCATCATATGGGTAAATTTACTATTGCTCTTATATAGTTTAGACGTCAAAGGTTTTTAAGCATGCATATTGCATAAGTTTGGCAAAAATGTGATATATGAGGTGTACAAATTGATTATAACATTGATGTAGGGGATTCTACTAAACAAAGCAAGCCGGAAGAAGAGCTGACGTAACAACAGGAGGAGAAGACGATTTAGGAAGTAATCAAGGAGGAGGTTGATGATCGTACGAAACTAGATCTAGGATCCTTGAGAACATAAAACAAGAACCACTGGGAGCGACGGAAGCGTCGGGGGAGAGAGAGAGAGAAAGAGAGAGAGAGAAGCACAACGATGTGTTTGTATGCAAGACAATTCCATGAAAGTCGAAACATGAGGAGATTACTTATTACTAGCAAGGTAGAAAATGTTTGGCTATCTTAACGAAACTGGAAATACACCTTGGAAAATAGCTAGAGAAACTGTTTGAGACTTTGAAGGTGTCTCGGTGAAGAGTAATAAATATAAAACACCTATACTCGCCGACATCAGCAAATCAAGGATGGCACAGAACATGTATTTACTCTAACCACTCCACAGCATTCATCATATTATTGTATTGCTCGATCTTATTTACGAACCAATAAGCAAGATACGTTGAATAGTAATAACGATCAGTTACCATATTGTGTAAACAATTAGTGCAGAGGAGATGTTATAGAAGAACCTTAATTTATACATGTTCTCCACTTGTGCTTGATTTACTTACGTCACATACAGTGTATAAACTTGGGTTGGCGTCACCTCCCAATAGAGGAAGGTGATGGTCAATGCTTATATTTGAATAAAGAAAGAATTGAAAATGCATAGGTCAATAAAAAGGCGAACACACGTTATCTGCAATTTAGGGTGTATTTGGTAGACATAGTTATTGAAATTGAAGATTGGGAAATGATTATATATGTAGGCCTATGCAGTAACAAAGTGGAAATTCTTCACAACACGGAACTTTCTTTTGAAACGCGGGGAAGTTGTTCGTAAAGGAAATAAACCTCGATAAATTACTGTTTTCAATCATCGCAGAACGCTACATAATGCCAAAGAAAGTGAATAATGTATCCTTTTTGGTTCCTATAGCCCTGCAATTATTGACCATTTACACACAGAACAAGATATTCAATTAACGCATTAATGTTACAGTCAGCGTAGAAAGGCTATTTTTAAACTACTATTTCCAAATGTAATTATGAAATAACAACTCGACTAATAACGACATTAAAAATGATTTAAGTTATTAGGAAACCACATTTACTTTGCCGCTGTTGTACAGTGTTCTTGAGAAGTGAATGAAACTGTTCTACAACCACTCGTAATACGATTTTATCCATATACAGTTGAAAAAGTTTGTTATTTAACGTGGCTTACCTCGCAAAAATAAGAAATAAGAACAGATAGACATAACAATAGCGCACAGGATCCGGATAAAACAAACTTTTGTCGATGTGGCCAGTGAAATAAGGAATGTATAGGATTTATCTGCATTGGTTCTAGCCAAGAAGTCGGAGGGGAAGTAGGAGGGGCGGAAACTTTCAGTTTACCTCCCCTCTGGCAACACGCAAGAAAGAAAGAGACGCTTACGTTATTTTGTGTTTTTTGTATATTCCAGTTATAGTTGAAAATTCTCCTTTCAAAAAATTATATGTTGTTTTAAGATGATATTTGCGCATTTGAATAAAATCGATTTCAGTTGTTCGTTTTCTTTGCCTGAAGCTGTCTCGCTTACATTTCTTTCGCCAAAAAAAAAAACAGCGGTCTGGTCTTCTCAACCGAACGCAATGGTATATCCTGTAATAAAATATGGATGTTTGTTTTGCTTTTGCAAATAGGTATTGCACGCCTGACTAAACAATATTATATTTTCCTTGTTTCGAGGTGATATTCATATTATATTTGCATCGTGTGCATGCATTAGTGCCGTCTACATTATTAGCCGCGTCTACATTATTTCATTGCTGTTAGTAACATGACTTGAACTACGAGGAGAAAGAGTCCTGAGTCCTGACTTTACTGGAAAACCGGAAAATGCGTCATGACCAAATAATTAAAAAATATGAGCATATGAAAAGAAGTTTATATAAAATTGAATCATGTATTGTTTTATTATTGTAACATCCAATAGCAAAGTAAACGATGTAGCAAAATATAGTTTTGGTTACATGAATTCAAATAACAAATTACTTATATATAAATGTTATTTATTTCTATTATGTAGCTCCCATCATTCATCGTTACAACAGTATTCAATCACTAATCACTTAGTAAGCCAAGAAGGAAACATGACATGGCCATATTGGTTTAACATAACCATACCAGATTCTGGCCACGTCTTTAAAAGCATAATATGACGTCACCCGAGCACGGTTTCATTAGTGTCGTCTGGGGCGTAACGATCTCTGGTTGAAGGAGGGGCGGGGGAGGGGGGGGGAGGGGTCTCTCCCAGAAGAGATGCACAACAGTGCTCTAATGAGGAGGACCTTCCCAAGTGTCACTCACGTTCTAAATGCGACAGGTTCTAGCAGAGAGTTTCGTCTAATCACCACGTCTACGTCTGGGTGTGTACATTGCATTACCTAACCTTCTTATTATACATTCCCACGTCACTGCCTATACAAACTCTGCTACAAGTGTGTTTCTATTTGAATCATCCTTAACAAGTAATTTTTTGCTGGTTTAAGCTAACATTTTTTCGGGTCGGTTCTCCTTAAACCTAATCGCAATGCCAGAAAAATTATTTAAATATAGAATGTATGCGGTATTATGAAAGCCATCGTTCAAAGAAGCTTAAATAGCTGCTACCATTACAAAAAGAAGCATCATGTCTGTTTTCATCTTCATAATTAGTAGCAGATTGCTTATGTCATTGTTGGCAAATAGAATGGTTGAATGGTTTGTTACGTTACTGTCGTCTTTATTGTATTGACATTGTTTTATATATTAAGTCATCTGCTGTAAACAGTTATAACTCAATAAAACAAGTAACAGAAATGTTTATTCGATCATATCTAGAATCATTTTGGATTGTAAGAAGTTTAAGATCTAGAATGATAAATTTTGTTGGATGATGCTGGGACTTTCCATGTATATATATATATATATAAAAATATATATCTGGCTCCTGTTTCCAACTTAAGTTAGGTCAGGGGGCTTTCCATAATATGTAATTTAGTTGCCTTTGAAAACGCTACTTTGGTCCTTGGGAAAACATCATTAAAAACGTTCGTTTACGTTCAAGCATTGTATTATTGCTTTGGTATGATCAGTTGCGTTGTTATGATACAGTTATACCACTTTTGTGTAGTGTAATCCTGCCTCAGGCTCTAGTCTAGACATTCCATGTGCTCAGTCTGTTGCATGGCGGCAAAGATAAAACAAAATAGTGTTTTACCGTTGTCTTTCAACGCGTGAACAACAGCAGTGTCAGTAAGTTACGCACTTGTCATAATTACTATAGTGCAGTGTTTCTCAAAGTGTGGTCCGCGGACCACCAGTGGTCCGCGAAGGTCCGCTAGATGGTCCGAGAGCAGGTCAGCACCAGGGTTTACATTTTAACTAATTAACAACAAAAACATAACCCATTTGCTCATTTTTGAATATCTAACTCAATAATAATGCAATGATAGCTGACAACTGTTCTCTTATTTATTAGCTATATAACCCGTATTCGAATGCTTGTTGCGATATGACTGCGTATCATAGATAGGTGGTCCGCGTGTATGTTGACATCCATCAAGTGGTCCGCGGAGACAAAAAGTTTGAGAAGCACTGGCATCAAACCACTGAGAGATAGGACATCGCATAATAGTACTGTCATTATTACTACCATTAATTTGATCATGATTCCCATCATAGGTTTAGATGTTTCAACTATTAATATTCCTCGATTTTTTTTTTCTTAAATTACGTAACGATTAATACATAATAAATTATAATTGGATTATTACATAGTTGCGGGTGAACAGTCAAACCGATTGCTTTTATGCCTGTTGTAATTAATTGACATGAGACCGCCTTGTGAACCCCTACCTCACTGTATGCGCAACCTGGCATTATATCACGATTAAAGTATATGGCGACTAATAGTATAATATTAAATAAGTACATGAACTAATTAGGGTCTTAAAGGGGGCACACTTGGTGATCCTCATGACGCAATGTGTGCATTTTATATTGGCAGGCAAAGCAAAGATTGCATTATCTAACTTACTCGCCTTTCATTTATTTGTCAATGTCGACTATAATAACTTATCTTCTAATTAGCTTTTCCATTTCTCTGTTTACAGCTATTACGTTTTCCTTTGTTTCTATAACTTCTAATTTTTGCTCTATTGTGATTATTATTGTTTCCGTAATGTTTCTTCTATAATGCTTACTTCCTCCACAGTTGTGTACCCTGTGTTATGAATATCCCCCACCACAAGAGCCCCACTAAGTCACTGGCGCAAGATGACTCAGTCAGTCAGTCGTGCTCAGCGCATAGCAGGAGGTGGATGTGCCGCTGTTATGTCCAGGTAAGACTGCATCAACTTATAACTAATGGTTTTCTTTTCATACTCTCAATCGACGGAGCTGATTACTAATTAACCCACTCTTTTGCTGCCTAGAGCAACCTTAGTCGATGGAGGAAAATACACATAGGGTGAAAAATTCCACGTTAGTCGATCACTCTTAAAAAACATGAGGCTAACAGGCGATTATCGACTTTAGTCCCTGTGTCTCTAAAAACTTATTTTTCACCCATAAGTTACAGCAGCATACATGTAGTATGTATGTATAGCACTTTGCATTTATTCTTGGAATGTTTTACCTAGGCTTTCTAAATTTAAAAAATCACAGCAATGAAAATGATGTTTGAAAAATTAATAAGTTGATTGTGGGTTGTAAGGAAGTTTTCCAAAAACTTCACCAAAAATGTTTAAGGCCAAATAAATTTATTTAATATATGGAGTTTTTGAGTAATTTTGCAGACAAAGGTTACACGTGGTTCAAGCAGTACGACAGTGCTATCACTACGACAGTGCTATTATAGTTACGTACGACAATGCTATCAGTATGACAGTGCTATCCGTACAACAGTGCTATCAATACCTCAGTACTATTAGTACGACAATGCTATCAGTATGACAGTGCTATCCGTACAACAGTGCTATCAATACCTCAGTACTATTAGTACGACAATGCTATCAGGGTGACAGTGCTATCAGTACAACAGTGCTATCAATACCTCAGTACTATTAGTACGACAATGCTTTCAGTACGCCAGTGCTATCAGTACAACAGTGCTATCAGTACAACAGTGCTATCAATACCTCAGTACTATTAGTACGATAATGCTATCAGTATGACAGTGCTATCAGTACAACAGTGCTATCAATACCTCAGTACTATTAGTACGACAATGCTTCAGTACGCCAGTGCTATCAGTACAACAGTGCTATCAGTACAACAGTGCTATCAATACCTCAGTACTATTAGTACGACAATGCTTCAGTACGCCAGTGCTATCAGTACAACAGTGCTATCAGTACAACAGTGCTATCAATACCTCAGTACTATTAGTACGACAATGCTTCAGTACGCCAGTGCTATCAGTACAACAGTGCTATCAATACCTCAGTACTATTAGTACGACAATGCTATCAGTACAACAGTGCTATCAGTACAACAGTGCTATCAATACCTCAGTACTATTAGTACGACAATGCTTCAGTACGCCAGTGCTATCAGTACAACAGTGCTATCAGTACAACAGTGCTATCAATACCTCAGTACTATTAGTACGACAATGCTTTCAGGGTGACAGTGCTATCAGTACAACAGTGCTATCAATACCTCAGTACTATTAGTACGACAATGCTTTCAGTACGACAGTGCTGTGTATGAGAGTTGTGGGTGGTGAAGTTATTGTACGAACTTGCTTTCAGAATTGATCTAGGCCACATAGATAGAGCTAATTACGGCCCTCTAGATCTTCAATGACAACAATGCACCTTAACATAACTATCAAGGACCCTTAGATAGAGCTAATCATGGCCCTCTAGACCAATTCTGAAAGTCCTGCTATCGAAATGGGGCCTACACTCTCTACCAGAGCTTCGTTCGCCTGTTCTACACTGGGTCTTACACTGCCTAGTAGATACACAGCCAGTGTACAAATCTCATGCACTGGCTACACTAGTAAGTTTTAATTACAGACGAACGCCATAGAAATATTTACACTGACTTATACGGATACAAAAGAACAATTCAGTGTACTGACACTGACTTGCATTAGTGTAAAGTGTAAGACGGGCGAACGAAGCCATGGCACTGTTTTGAGATTTCGTTTGTATCAAGAATTTTCCCGGTATTGAGACGTATGTGGGACTCTTTAACTCATTCACACACAAAAAATACAAAACAAAAAATACAAAAATATGAACAAACAGCTACAGTGAAAGTAGGTGGCGCAAAATGACCTAACTGGTTGAAGCGCCCTTAAACCCAATAAACTCAACAAAAAAATCGAAATTGCTGGATTTATTGGAAAATGTAAAGTGTAAAAAGAATGTAAGAAAATGAAATAAAAAATACGGTTATTTTATTAAGCCAAGCGTACAATTTTTAAGTAACCTATGTACAACAAGAGAAATAATCCGAAAATACTTGTTTGAAATTTGCTTTTTGTTACAAATCCAAATTATACTAAACTTTATCCCTAAAATACCTAAAGTGATTACAAAACATTGATAGATGTGTAATAATTTGAAGTTATTTATTCATTACCTATGGAATACAAGTTGAACAACAATCGGAAAAATCCTTTTCAAAAATAAAACTTTATAATTTTCAAAACGTGTTAAATAATGCACTCCCAATGATTGGGGGGGGGGGGGGGGGGCATCATTTTAGTTGGGTGGAAATGAAGGAGGCCCCTTTCCACCCAACTTAAGTAATAAGACGAAATTTGTTGTTAGTTGTGTTATTATTTGTAAATGTTTTGTATGACCCCCGCAGGTCCGAGGCCACGTCCTGCCCCCAGCGCTGCAGATGTACGGCTACCCCGTGTTCCAGGAGGCGCTGGAATCCATCTCGCCCGAGCACCAGCAGGAGATCGTGAGGAGCTTGACGGTCACCAGATCTGGGCGAAATACTCAGATATTTTATTTTAAATACAAAATAAATAAATAAAAAGATACAAATACAACTTCCTTTTTTTAGCCTTGTACTTTCAATACAAAATACAATCGTATTCTCAAAAATAATAAAATACATTTGCCAATGCTATTAGCAGGAAATAAGGAACAACTTTCACAATAGAAATACTTTGAATTCTGGTTTTAGCAAAAAGCAAGTTGTTTTCACTGTCCAGTATTCACCGGAAGGTTATTTTTAGAGATTTTAGGTAGACATGACTCCCATGTACACGTTTTAGAAATAGGAACCAATAGAGATAGATAATATTGTATAACAATCCGTTATTTCTTAACCACCATGAGTTGGCTATGATTTATCTTAGCTCGGGAATAGAAACGGCATTAAGCTCTCCCCGGGATATTTTAATCATTAATATGGAGACATAAAGGCCTAACCCTTTGCTGCCCAATTCGTTTGTTTAATATTACTAGTGGCATTGTTGATTCATAAAAAATTAATTTTGGACTAAAATAGGTGGGCACCTGAATTGTAAATTTCAAGAAGGAAGATAAGTTTCGAATTGCATGAAACTGCAGGACTTGTGATGTTGAGTCTCGTTCAACACAAGACTAGACCGGAAAGGGTTAACAACATGTTGTCTGTGTTTGAAGGTGTTTGCGCTGTCGACCACCCGTACGACTGCAGAGTGATCCAGCGCATCTTGGAGCATTGCACACCCGAACAGACGACCCCATCCTAGACAACTACACCAGCACGTGGAGCAGCTGATACAAGTACGGGAACTATGTTATACAGCACGTGCTCGGTACATGCAAGCAGGTGTACGTAGTAAATATCAGGCATTGGTTTTACAAATATGCGTAATTCGTAAGTTTTTTTTTTAAATAGAAGGGTACCTCTACGCAGACAATTATCATTATCTAGTTATAACTCAAAATCGCAACATAAAATCGAAAATCTGAGTCAACAGTGCACTAGTGTTTTGGTAAGAGCTACAGACTGCAGTGGCGCAACGCAAATTGCCTCGCCTCCCCCCGAAAGAATCGTCTCGGGCCCCCTATATGGGGTTAGTTAATAGCCAAACAAATTTAGTTGGTAATTAGAAATAAAATGCATTAGAAATAAAAATCATACTGATTATAATGTAAGACACAATTTAGAGCATTCAGAATGTAGCGCTTACCAAACCACAGGGTGCTGTTGATTCTGATTTTCGATTTCGAAGCCTATTCTTGAGATATAATAAAAAATTGAGAATTTTGTACGGTTTTTGACGTAGAGGTACCCTTACCTGTTAAGCAAATCGTCTGATACAAATCATGCCATGTCATTCTGCAAACTTATGAAGATAAAAATATCTAGTCGAATATCATCCATAATACTTGTAATATTTGATTTGTTAATATTTAGTAAGACCCAGTGATGATTTATTTTGCTGATTTGTGACAACCATCAATCATATTATATTATCTGTAATCATTCACATTTAATATACAGGATGTTTTCCACATAACTAGGTGGTGGAACTTTTAAACATGTCAAACTTTAAATATCTGCACAACTAGTTATTTGACAACGTTCGTCGATGAATGAGATTCATTTTATCACCACGAGAATCGCATTATTGCCCAAAAAAAACATTTTTCTTTAAAGAAAGATAAGTTTTACATTTCGCCTACATTTAAAGAAATGTATTGTGTTTTTGAATCATTTAACGTTACTTATCATAGAAAATTGATAGAAGGGCCATGCTCATGTATCCCCTCATTATTACTTTAAATACATGTCTTCCATCTATTACTACTTACTCCAAACATCACCTCATACCTTATACCTCAGTCCATACTTAAATGGCTCACTTTACTAGCAAACCACATTTTCTTTAATAACAACGAATGCTATTATCGTGTGTTTAAAATGAGTTATTTAAGTAACAAGTGAAGATGAGGTATTGTGATTTGACATTGGTTCATTTATTTTTTTGTTTAGCGACGAACTCGACACCCACGAGAGGAGGAAGAAGGAAAGGGGAGGACGTGGCCTGCCTTTCGTCTGGCTTCTCCACCTCGACCTGTCCGGCTAGGGTAAACCTACCAGAAGCAATAGCTTCCGCCGGCATAGCTCTCGGGATCAACAAAGCACGAAACCTGCCCACCACGATAAAGTATAGCAGTCCCTGGGTGGTATAAATCCTATATTTACAACTTGTCTGGCTATTGAAATACGCAGACTATATTTTATGTAATGCCAACTGTGTCCATCAAATTTGATATTTGAGTTCTGTGTACAATATTCAAACATTCATGGTATAAGTTATATTTCTTTTTTCATAAGCCCACATTTTTCTAAGATGAAGGGGACGATTGATCAGAAGCCAAACGGAATAGAAGCCAAATTTGACCCCTCTACCGAAGTGTTCGAAACAAATCAACCAAAACAATTAGTCCGGTTATAGATATAAACCTACCGCGCTATGCGCGAAATAACCTTAAGATGTCAGGCAGCTGCGCAAAGTGACTTTCGACGTTTTTGGTCTGACTACGTTGCAAGCTTAGCGATGTTCGAATTTTGTAACATTGACTCCTATTCCGTTTGGCTTCTATTCCGTTAAGCTTCTAATCCGCGCTCCCAGACGAAGAAAATAACAGTCCAAAAATGACATTGAGCATACACAAGATCGGTAAAATAGTAGTAGTGATGAGGTTAGCTCATAGAGCTCATAGACGATACTGAATGGCGACTGGCTAACATCCCTCCAGCACCCGCGGCAGTGGAACATTCAAATGTGCATATTAATAATTATTGCACAGCTACTGTTTTAAAACACGCGTGCACATTCGTTATTTTGAATTTTAATAAATACGAGCATATATTACGTGTTCAATAATGAATATTAATACAACACTGGCTTTTACATTAAACTAGGCTTCCATGACAGCTTTAAATTAGTTATGCAAACATGAATACCGAAAATGTTAAAAGTATAATATATATTTCAAAAAATGAACATGAAGATACGGGTGGACAACATAAACAAAATGCCCATTCCGTTCGGTAAAATTGTACTAAAGAAAGTGAATGCTAAAAAAAAAATGGTAGAAAAAGTGGAAAATAATGTTGATAAAACTACCACGTAATACTAATGTGTTGATGTATGTGTGTACAAAATTTAAGGTTTATCAGTTAATATTTGTTAAAGTTTCAATTTTGTATTATATGGTAACCCATTCAAAGCTCATTTTCTTAACCTTACCCAACACGGATTTTAGTGTGTTCTGGATATGTTATAGAGCACGTTTTTACGAAGAAAATGATACCCATAAAACATAATGTTACGTTTTAGTTTTGGGTCAAACTCAATTTTCTCTATATCACTACACTGTGGGTTTCATATGAAGATTTTAAAAAATCCTCCTTTCACGATTCAACAGCGAATTGTTATCGTGAAGACCGCGCACTCCACAACCTCCATTGGTAGAGACCTGCGCAGATCAGAAATATATTATCCGCAACCGCCACGTTAAATCTGAATCCGTATCTGCAACCGCGAGATCAAAACCGCACTGGGACCGGCAACCGGGATACATTCTTGATTCTCTTTACATTTTTGTATAAATGTGAAAGAGAGAAATGTCATAATTCTTTAATAAACAAACATCCCCTATCATATGTGTATCGAATTGTAAGTGTATAATTCATTTCATATTTTGATCATTTTTGAAGTCCATAGACTTCGTAAAATTTTGAATTGCAAAATCATGATTTAGAAATACGTCAAATTGGAGTATTTTTTTTATTAAAATGGAGTCGTGATTAAAAATAACACAAATCTACCATTATATTAAACACCCACACACAGTCACAAATTTGCCCCAGTATCAGAAGATTTGAGAACTTTTGAAACTTGAGAGTTTAAGAAGGGAAGGGGGGGGGGGGGGGTGGTATACTTACACTAAAAACTACCAGATAATTTATTTCGGATTTTGAGAATTTTTAATCATCAGATTGTAATCTTGGGTACTTTGGAATCCAAATATACTATATTCAAAAATCCATCCATGTTTGGACTTGCTATCACAATAAGAAAACATGTCATATGAAAAAATTTCATATAACATTTTTAAGTGGTTCCTGGCCCATGTCCTGCACTCTGTTATACATGTATGATGTCAAATTTACATATTAAGCAACTTATGGAATTTAATCACTAATTTGCCCCATTATCAGAAGATTTTAGATCACTTCCAATTTGGAAAATGTATGCAGGTAATACACTCACCATAAAAATGCCCTCAAGTTTTTGGGGGACTTTTGATAAGCTTTATTAGTGCAGGAGTGCACAGTGACAAGAATGCTCGCATAGAAATATTCACTGAAAGAAAGAAACTACCCTTGCTGACGTCCCATCTCATGCAATTCGGCACTAAATGTTGCAGATATGATCTCTGGTGGCGAAATCGTGAACTAATAGTTAGAGGGCAACAAAGCCGCTGGATGTCATTTGTCAGTGTCATTTGTCAGTGTTTATATGAGAATGGCAACGATTCCAAAGAAACATTAGCGATATTGTTGCATCAGTGAATATCCAGCTTTGCTGGATATTTGCTGGTTGCGTTTTGTCTCCAAGATGCCTTTGATATTATGGGGATTTTGGATCAGGGGACACACCAAGCATCCGAAGGCCCGAAGTTCATGTTCTGCTCATAATGTTAATGAACCACATGCAATTAAAAGGCCACCGATTAACACTGCCTCTCTTTCATTGAGGTTCCTTTGGGCTCTATTTGCTTTCAAATATATGTATATTTCAGAATAAAGTTAAAAACTTACTTTGCGCAGTAACAAGTTTAGGCGGATCCATGATCTCCTGTCAGTTTGTTACCCTCTAACTGTCAGCCATGTTGCGCAGCAGTGGTGCTATCTCTTGACACATTTAGTGTCGAATACAATGATCTATAATTCTAATCCATAAATATCATAATAGCATTGGTTTAATTTTATTCTCAGTTGGGCGAACTCTCCATTTCTACTGGTAATGAATAATGTAATCTTGAGTAAAATGATGCTAAGTGTGAATTAACTAATGTTTCGCTGCTTCTGTTTCATGTTGTTGTAAATGTCGACCATCACGTTGCTCGCTGCTGTCAAGATGTTGTATCTCAGCCTTCTGGACTCGTAGCACCAATCAGATGTTGCTGTATCAAGTACCAGCTCACCTCCTCATCGGCCTGGAGATGGCAACGCTGGGCTTCAATCACCTTTCCCGTGTAATTGTTCATGCCGAGCATCCCTGTACCCAATGCGGCTACTTTTCTCAATGTACATTTCAACTCATGCTGTTGTGTTCATTTACTGTACTTGGATCTTTGTAAATCCAGTTGTTACTGTTGTTGTTGTGTCTAGTTTTTTAAGCCAACTATTGAAGAGAGAATTTACTTGTTACTTGAATAAATTACAGTTTAATATATACCTTGTATTATAATGTTTACAACCTTTTCCAATTCATCCTTCCTGAAGAAACAGTCTATTTTTTTTATGGTGAGTCTTGAGAAAGTATATTGAAACATTGCAAACTTTGAAACGTCAATAACAATTCAAAATTATTACATATTTGACTCTATGGTAAAGCAAATGTGATTGCAAAGCGAGGTCTTTGATTTGCGCGCCATAAGAGTAGGCTTGTCATCAACTGCTACCTACGGTGGCTCGAACTCACAGTTTTACAACTCCGCCGAGACCGTGTAGCGGTAGTAACGACCTCTTACCAACTCCTACATCCCTGATACAAGATCGCTCAAACTGCGTTTTGTGGGTACAAATTACATGTCATTTTTCGCAAAAAAGATGGCGGATCTGGATCAGGGTTGTAGAAGGTGCGAGGAGATACTACTCTCTCATAGTCTTCTTCTTCTTTTGTGGCCATGATCGTTCCAACTAGCCAGTTGAAATAATGGCCGACATTTAATTCCAAATAATCCTACTTTGCAGATGATAACACGCCCACCCTTACTTGCGCCAATCCCATACGCTTTACCGCGTATTATGAATGGATTGGAAAAGGTTTTAAACATTCTATTACAAGGTATCAATTGAAATGTAATTTATTCAAGTAACAAAACAAGTACATTCTCTCCTCAAAGTTGGTTTCAAAACCTGGATACAAACAACAGCAACAACTGGATTTAGACAAAGATCCAAGTACAAAAAATGACCACAACATAATGAGTTGAATAAGTACACTGAAAAAATTAATCCCGTTGGGTCCAGAGATGCTCGGCTTGAACAAGCACGCGAGAGGTGGAAGTTTGGCGTTGCATCTCCAGACCGATGAGGAAGTGAGTGGGTACTTGGTACAGCAACATCTGATTGGGCTACAGGCGAGGTCATTGTGTCCAGAAGGCTGAGATACATCATCTTGACTGTAGCGAGCAAGTGAGAGCAACATTTACAACAACCTGAAACAGAAGCAGCAAAACATTAATTAATGCACAGTTAGCATAATTTTACCCAAAATTTCATTATTCATTACAAGTAGAAATTGAGAGTACTGAGGCTGTGTTCTCCAAATACATATGAAATGACCTGACCTATCTCGGATCACCGATAGAGGTGGCTCAGCGGTAAGACGCCAGTCACTCTTGTGTGTTTGGAGCTGTGCTCTTTTCTGCCAACCCCTATTCAATTCACTTTTGTAATGAATACAAATAATTAATAAATAAATAAATAAATCTAATTCGGGTGATCGCCGTTTTGATTCCGGCCACCGGCAGTTCAGAATGTTTTTTTCCGAGGATTTCCTCAGTCGTAAAGGCGAATGCACCCTATAAGGTGTGCAACCTATAAAAGAGATTCATACGAAAAATTGTTATTATTAGCTCGGGTCACTTCGTATCTTCCTTCATAAGCATCGGAGTTAGCTCGGGATACTACTCAGATTTTAGGAAAAGATCTCCCACGTGTGTCACGTGATAATCATTGTAAAGATGGCGACTGTTACAACCCTACACAAGTGCTCGTATTGCGAGTTTGTTGACAAGGCAAAAGTTCAAGTACACTTAACGCTGACACACGCTACATCATGCAGGTAAGAGTTATATTTATTGTGTTATCAATATTTTTTACAGTTGTCACTTATGAAATGTCGCAGGAACTATGACATAACATGACTAACCTCAAAAGTGGGAGGGCCGATACGGAAATGGCTCAAACTAACTCGTATTAATTCGTGCGACACATTCTTCAGCATAAAGCTGACGTTACTGTAGCGCGTTAGAAGCGACGCGTTAGAAGCGTCAGGCGCGTCGACCAATCTGATTGCGAGTTTGGCGCTTCAGCCGCGTTAGCCACGTCAGCCACGGCGGTGGCGGTGGTAATGTGTAATATATAAATGCTATGGAACAATGCAGAACTTGTTTGTTTCCTGTGTTTTGATCGACGACGGAATCTATAACCTACAAACAACATTTTCGCTTCACCATCTCGAGGTAAAGAGCTGCATTTTGTCCCTGCTATATAGACAGCAAGTAAACAGTAGTAGCAAGTAAACAGCTAGTAAACAGCGAGATTATAGTCTTCTATAACAGATACATTAATGTTATGAAAATATATGACATCTGTCGTGCTGTTTCGCGGCTCGCGCTACTGTAAACACTTGGACGCGAGCAACGCATCTAACGCAGCTAACGCGTCACTCCCAACGCTCTACGGTAACGGCAGCTTTAGAATTATTAGAATAGAATTGCATGAATGGGACGGTTCAATAGATTTGTATTTTAGGTGTTATACTATCTCAGCCAGGGTACTTTCTTAGTTCAGGTGAATATTTGTATGCATAGATTCCTACCACTGTGCTCTGCCGTAATGATGATGCAATCTCAGAAAAAAAATCAAGTCATTTTTCTACTAAGTCTATCAATACAAAAATAAATAAATACATGAATGAATAAATAAAACACGATACAAAAATAAATACGTAAATAAAAAATAAATAAATACGATTCCGTACATGATGTGTCCTCAAAATAGCAAGGGAACTTAAATGTTCTGACACTGTGCCAAATGAAGGACAACATCCATAAGTAGCTAACTAATTGAAATTTGCTACATACAATGGTTAATCTGAAAGGGGGTCTAATACAATCTTCAAAAATAACAAACACATTTTATGGACAATGTTACTAACGATATGCTGCATGCACTGTTATTGGCGAGCAAGATGAAAGTGTGAAGGGTTATATTTGTATACTTCCTGAATTGTTAAACCACGAACTATGTACTCACTGAAGTTTATATTCACAATCCATAATGTCTGATATTAATTTTTTAACTAAATTATTCTTGCTATCATGACATCGTTGTGTGTTGTCCGTATTTGAGCAGTTTTGTTCTCCGTGCTCCACTCTATCCAGCCGGATACATTCTTACTTTTAAGTGTGTTTGTACTAATTATTTAGATAAATCCAGTAACTTGTTCAATTGCTCACGTTTACGTTTTAACTGTTAAATAAGTTGTAAGTTGATGTTATTTTTTGTGCGGTTGTTTATAAGTAGTTGCTGATAAGAATTGTTATAAGTTGTAATTTGTAGAATATTAACATAGAAAAACAAACTTTACGATTTCCTAATGTGGATTTAAACCTGGCAGACGCTTTACGCACATTCTGTGAGCCTGATACGTCGCTACAGAGCGTGTTGTAATGGCTTGACCTGGTAAAAATCAATAAAGCAATGAAGCAATAATCTAAATTAAATCAACTCCGCTCCATCCAACTATAAGCGGTGGAGGGGGGGGGGGGAGGGGGGATTTAAGCATGACATGGAATATCGGAGTATTTGTTCCCTAACATATTCGTTCTGTCCTCCTACTATTTTTTTAGAATCCATTCACACTCAAATGAAACAATTTGCTTTATATAATATTCACGTCGATTTTTACCGTAAAATAATTTCTTTTTAAAATAGAAATAACCAATCTACCTAAATTGGCGATTTTAGCACCCTCTAAACTCGAACTATGGTTATTAATTGCACATGTAAAAATCTTTTTAATGGGTGTGAAAGAAGAAAGCCTTAATTTACGTGGTAATTGTATGTTGACTTTATGTTAGTTAGATGGAGCTTAAGGGCACACAACGTCATGGTTATTAGTGTCCGATGTTGACTTTAAGATTAAAACTGTACTAAAATTGTAGGTAGGGGGTAGAGCCCTCTCCCCCCCCCCCCCCCCCCAGAAATACTATATGGTTATTAGTGCCCAATGTTCAATTTAAAATTAAAATTGTAAGTAGGGGGTAGAGCTCCCTCCCCCCAGAAATACAACTATTATTTTTGATTATCTACAATGATTGTTCGGTAAATACTTACTATAACTATAAATAATATAAGGTATTTTTCATTAAAATCAAGGTAACTAAGTAGACTAGTTTCGTTTTTTCCATATAAATTCTTTGTTTATAGATTTCTGTATGAATTATTTTGAGACAAGTAGCATTTCAGTGTGTAATGTGTATATGTTAATGTCTATCCTATTCGATCATTAATAAAACTGATGAACATTATAAAATATTTATCATGAACAAGAAAAATGAAAAAAAAGGTACAAATGGGAAGAGTGTTAATTCAAAGAAGCAAATTTAAAAAACCAATGGAAAGAGAAACGTTATGAGGGAATTGAAAATGAAAATAAAGTTTGTATCAAAAGTATAAAAATTGAAGCATATTGACTACTACTCGCCCTCGAACAAATAAGTTAACAAATGTGCACCAATTCCACCCTGGAAAATTTATTCGCGAGAAAAATTGAGATAGTATTTTTGTTTGGGTCCCTGAATTAATAATATTAAATATAAATATTACTTATCAATCAACCATTAATATTAGATATGTTCTTTGTAACGTAAACTAAGTACTGCTTCACTGCAATGCGTAATCGTAATTTTGCTTGTTCATATAACATATTGTCAATTTGTAATTCATTTTCTTGCTATTATTTCTTAATTGTGTTCGTCCAAATTTGAACGGTTTGAGATTTTGTGCCCTCTCTCTTAAAATTTTGTTTTTAAAGTTTAAAGTTTTTTGTACGTATTACTTGGTAAAACTTATTGCATTTAGTAGTAACGTAGTGCAGATGTTCATGTTCACATTTAAATTGTTCATAAATCATAATCTTGTAATATTTGCATTTATATATAACAAAGCATGACCATTAATTTAATTTTCAAGCAGAGAATAGTATAATGATTGTATAGTTTACATAGGAAAAAAAACGGTTGTAAGAAGTGCGAACTTAAACCTCAATAACGAAGATCATTTCAATTTGTGATTTTATTTTATTTGTGTTTCAATAAATATCCAAAACAAATTAATTAAATACATTTTTAAAATTTCAATTGAATAATATTTTATATTTATTATTTTATTGGGAAATTCAGTTCAACAAACAAGCAGAGGCTCTGTGCAACTTCTACTCGCCTGATATTTCTGCCTACTCTGCAGGCCGATCTGCCGTGCATGCAAGCACGTAGACAAACAAGCAAGCAAACGCATAACAGTCGGCCCCACCACGAGAAGAGAGAGAGAGAACAGAGTAAAAACAAAGCAAATAATGTAACAAATTACAACAGTACCCCTACTACCAGTAGCTCGCAATATTAGTAAAGCACAATTAACAGTTGTTTACTACACACATACACAATACACACCACGTGCCTCCGATGTTTTGTCTTAATGTTGAAAATACCGGGAGTAAATCATAATGTCCCGCTATTTTATTTTCTAAATTATGGGAGCCATAACGAAAGCCACTTGTAGTTGTTATTCACTTGTTCAAAATTGTGAGGCATTTTCAGTAAAATTACAGGTCAATATTATCTCAAATACTCTCTAAATTTATCAAACACAAGTTAATACTGTTTTTCCCTTTTTTGAGGAAATCAACAACAATAATAATAATAATTATATTAATAATAATAATAATAATAATAATAATAATAATAATAATAATAATAATAATAATAATAATAATAATAATAATAATAATAATAATAATAATAATAATAATAATAATAATTATAATAATAATAATAATAATAATAATAATAATAATAATAAAAATAAAAATAATAATAAAATAATAATAATAATGATAATAATGATATCATCGTTAAAGATCATACCATAAAAGGTTGTTTGTTATTAGACGTCATTGTACCATCTGACTACAACATAACATCGAAGGAAGCTGAAGGGCGTAGAAAATACAAGGATGAAAATACAAATACAAAAAATAAATCAAAATCCAGAGGATGTGGGGGTTGTCTACGAAAATAATTCCAGTTGCTATTGGTGCTTGTGGAGCCGTGAGTTTTTATATTGAAGACTGCCAGCGAGCTATCCCGGAGTCCACTCTCTACATGCATTACAGAAACTGAACAAATTTTAAGGATTTGTTTCTAAATGTTCTTGTACAATCTTATGTATTTGTTATTTTGTTGTATATGTGTATTTATGTGTTTTACATTATTTATATGGGTTTTGCTTGTTGTTTGCCCATTCACTTTTGAAAAGGAGCCCTTTTCTGGTGATTGGGTTTGTTCTACCTTCACATTGCAATTGTGTTGTGATATAAATAAAGACATAAAAATAACAATAATAAAATAATAATATCTTTAAAATATCGAGCCGCAATCATTCTAAAAAAAATTGACATTCAATAACATTTCTAAGATATGACCATATAGCCTAAAATTCGAAACCTTTCCGAGCTTTATTTGTCGAAGACGTGAATTCATCAAGGTTATAGTTTGGAGATTTTCCATTCCGTTGAAATAGAAACTTACCTCGTACAAGAGTCGGTGTCCGCTTATCTGGGAGGTCGTGCGTGGTTGCTACGGTGAGTGACTCAGGCCAGTGTCTGAAGTCCGCCGGGCTGGCAGGGAGATTGTCTGCGGCGCTGTGTTCAGATAATACCTGGGGTTCACTGCTGAAACAAATAGAAAACAGTTTTGTCCATAGGTTCTCAAACTTTAGTTTCAAGCAAGGTTGCTAAACTTGGCTCGATCTCGCTTTACGTAAAACATAAAAATCACACAAACCTAATAATGGGATAGCCTATAAATAAAATAAATACATCTGAAATAAACATTGGATTGGGGAAGATACAGCAAACTAGCGGTGGCAATGGCTTAATAAACCCTTGAAATAAAAGTCTAAAACTATTCATTTTGCGCAAAAGCACATATAAACATAACCTAAACAATAATTAGTGGTTTAAAAAAAGTAAAAAAAGTTGACCCGCACTGTGTTTGAATCACGCCAAAACTAAACCTTTGACGGGAAGCAATCTCGCTAACCACTACGCTACGGACGGATCATGGAGATTCTTGCGATTGTGATCTACATATAGACAGTGATAAATTGGTTTCAAATCAAATGTTTACGGGTTGTTTATTGTTCTTTTCCATTCCTTACACCCTAAAATAATTTTTAAAAGCAACTTAATAGAAGATATTGCGTTACAACTGTTGTTTTATGCTAAAACAAAATCTTGAATATCGGTTTCACGATGCAAAGAGGTACTGTATCCATTCCGGGATTTACGGATCCATTCCAGGCAATATTTGCCGGATTGGATTCAGAAAAAGTTACAAAATCGTTTTCGCCCGCTTTCGATCCAAAGCGGCCCGGATCCAAACCAGGATAATTACAGAATAGGGGTCCAGGGCACAGTTAGCATGGAAGCGAAATATTGAGAAGCAAAAATATTGCATGTAAATGTCACAAATAAATTAAATGTGAAGTTTTAAAACATTCTTAGATTGTATTATATATTTATAGATATGAACACGACCCTTATGTAAGATAAAAAGCTCCTGATGGTAAGAACACAGAACTGTGTACTATAAAAGGGCCGGAACATCAAACACATTACGTAGAATTTTAAATAAAAACTAAATCAGAAACAGCGTTAGTTCTCAAGTGAAATGAGACTAACATATTTACTCAACTTACAATAGTCACACCTGTGGTATATTACGCGGGTTTTAATACAACCAAACAACTATCCATCGATATCATTCTTAACTTACCAGTACCATATTAATAATTGATCTCAAAAGAACATTCACTTATGTCATCTACAACTACAATAAAAAAAGGTAACTGGCACCCACACACAATCACACTGCTCATATGGGTTCTCGTTCACTCTATTTTACACTTAGTTGACAATGCTGTTTTATGTGTATATAGTTTTTGTTATTGTTTAAGATATTGTACCTAAATGTAATGTAAGAAAGAGAGACGAATAAAAGCTATTTAAATTAAGGTTGAAATTGAAATTGGTATTGAAATTGAAATTGAAATTGTAATTAATATTGACGGTGAACATTCTCCAACTTCATAACATTTTTGTAGCAAGACTCATGTTTGAGTTCCATATAAGTCTTGCATAGCATAGCCCAGTGTGCTGCAAGCTAAAAAAATGTACAGCATACGGAGAGTGCTTATTCTAAAACCTCGTGCAGTATTCTTCCGAATAAAACAGAACAAGAAAATTGGCAATAGCTTTACGAATAATCTCATCAACATGATCGCACTTGAGTAACATCAAGGTCAATAATACACATACTTCTCTTTAGCCTGTTTCAGCAATTAAGAAATTGGAAATTACACTACCTCTCTTTTTGTAAAAGTATTGCACACTATTATGATCTAGTTCCCAGTCTCCTGGTCGACGGTTAGAGCTATCTCCACATATTATAAGAGTTGACATCTTCAACAATTGAATGTTGCGCCATTCTTACCTTTTCTAGCGGGTTAGAGATATTGTTCTTCACTAGAATAATTGCTAGCTCAGCAAACCTACAACTGGGAAAATTGGTAACAGCTCCATACAACTTGGCCAACTTAGCTGCTTGAAATAGGAACGATTCGAAGCTAGAAGCTGAATTGTGGCACGCGAATTAATAGACAAAACTGTAGTTTTCACTGCTGGAGCTAAAATGATTTAAGATGGATGGTTATTAAGTGGTTTACAATTAGGAAAACTGATGTTTTATGTGGGATTCGAAACAACGTCCTTGGTTCCATACGACTTGGAAGATGATGAAAAAAATACGTCTTTGTTGGAATTCAACAAACGTGGTTTTGTGTCATACGTTTTGCAAGAGAACAAAATGATCCTCATAGTGATATAATATTGAAATGATGTTCTTGCTTATAATAATGTCGATAAAAACGTAGCCTTAACAAACAATAAAAACATAGGCCTATATAGTGTGACTTAATATTTGTATGCTGTATGCACGCTCATCCCTCAACGCGATCCTACTTGGTTCCTCGCTCGCAGACAGAATTGCCTTCCTCGCGATGTTATCAATCGAGCGATTAGACTGGAATGTTGACCTCGATATTGCAACCATGGAAGTATTTGACATCACTGTGTACCTCAGTGTTTACGATTGAATTATTGATTTTCTTTCTATCTTACCTACTAATGGAGGCGGCTCAGCGGTAAAGCGCGAGATTCTGAATCGGATGGCGCTGGTTCGAGACCAGTCACCGGCACTTATGAAAGACTTTCCAGGGATTTCTCAGGGGCAGGGTGAATGCTGGGATCAGGACATTAGAGCAATATGTTCAAAACAATTAAAGATACAATGTCATATATCTACACAAATCTAATCTATTGGTTTTTTAGGCGCAAAGGAGCATGACGAGTGGATAATAGACTCGAATTAAATACCATATAGGGCTAATTTCTTAGTAATTGAATTAGTGCGCGAGTACTTAAAAATAAATATAAAACTATCGTTAATTTTCACTTTGTTACCTTAGTGAGTGGTCCTCAAAAAGGTAGCAGTATTACTGTCGTCCTACCCCTAGAATTTCACAAAAGAATAGTACATGGGGGGAGGGGGGCGCAAGATGATACTCTTGACTCCCTACGCAAGCTCAGGGGGGACAAGCTACCCCTCTCCCCCCCCCCCAGGTTCTGACGCTGTTGCAACTTACCTGTTGTTGTTGTTGTTGTTGTTGTTGTTGTTGTTGTTGTGCTTTCTAGCTCGCCTGCGACTTCTGTGACTATGTATGCGCACTCTAGCGGAAATCATCCTCCACAGTGCCCGTTTTCTACGATAGAATGCGGTATGCATGAATGTGACCAATAAGGTGTCTACATGTGCGTGTAACGTGTCTATGTGTGTGTGAGACCCACTTGCTAGCGCCCCTTTTAAAAAGAAAATAGTGAACCATTCTGTATTCAAAGCTAAGAGAAACAAGCTTGCAAAGCTACCAAATTTCTGTCAGTAAAAACCGTATCATGAAGAACTTAAAATAAGTAAATACCAGCCCACAACAAGCGGGTAATAGCTATGTAACAA
Source organism: Isoperla grammatica (assembly GCA_945910005.1). Lineage (NCBI taxonomy): Eukaryota > Metazoa > Arthropoda > Insecta > Plecoptera > Perlodidae > Isoperla > Isoperla grammatica. Next base: position 47,805,801 of record OX246738.1, on the reverse strand, counting down.
TGTTTTTAAAATAATGCTTTAAACAAGATAACAGTTTATTTTACCTTGTTACTTTAGTATACGATTTATTTATTATAACAATGAAATTTAAAGGATGGGTACTTTTCTGGGTAATAGACACTAAGAAATAAAATTATAGTATCTCTGTTTAACATACTGAATTAGAATAAATACCATGGTTTAAATATCAACAGTTGCACAAAATACCAAAAAAAGAATCAGTGACTACATACCGTAAGCATTAATTTATTATTTTACTTTGTAAATCTGCCCAGGGACAATTCATGTACCTGTCCCCCCTCATGCGGTTATCTAGGTAGTGTGTTATTTGGAGTAGTTGAGAAGGAATCAGGTACCTACCGTATTGATTTTCTTGGCTCCTTGCATCTCCTACAACCCTGATATACGGACGGCTTGATTCAACACTGTAACCAAGGTTTGTCATGTGATATATGAATCACGTCACAAAGCCTTTAAGTTTGGTGAAGACATCAATAGCTACATTCCGAGGTGCGACTAAATTCCAAGCAACAGCGTAAGGGGCTTTTCAAAATATTATCTCTCTTGCCTTAGAATGCGTCTATGTTCATCGTATCGATTATGTTAGTTGCAACATCACATTAGCAAACATTGGATGTTAACGATGTTAATCGAGACGATGAGTGAGTCATGTATGGAGACAAAATAAACCGCGACAGTAGGAATACCCAAGAAAGGGATTGTAACCAGACGGCTACACGCCTAGCGCGTGTGCGTGTGCGTGTGCGTGTGCGTGTGCGTGTGCGTGTGCGTGTGCGTGTGCGTGTGCGTGTGCGTGTGCGTGTGCGTGTGCGTGTGCGTGTGCGTGTGCGTGTGCGTGTGCGTTTGCGTTTGCGTGTGCGTGTGCGTGTGCGTGTGCGTGTGCGTGTGCGTGTGCGTGTGCGTGCGCGTGCACTCGTATGTCCTATCGCATCTGCGTTTTTAAAGAGAATATTTATGAACATGTAGCAGAGTGTTTTCTCAGTACGACATCTTTATTTTATATAGGAAAGAAAAATTCTTGAGTGCTCAAATAAAGTGAAAAGGAAAATAATACAAAGAAACATGTATGTATTTGTGTTGGCACCTGTTATAGTCTGGTTTATTCTGGCTGTTTGGTACACATGTTGTAAGCTTATAATTACAAAGTTACAAAACATATTCATTAGTATTAGTATCACATGAGCGAACAGTGTTGTGACCGTCAGTGTTTTAGGCTTTGCCAATACATAGGCTACACTCAGGTAAAGAAAAGTCCCAACTACAGTTGTCAGTCAAGTCAATTGGTATGTAAACTTCGAACTTATATAAATATCATCTATAAATCTAGTCGTTCCAATTCTTTATTAAAATTGAAAGATTATATTAAAATAAAATAATAATCTCAGTTATTTGTTGTAATTTTGGCTTTTTTTGTGCGAATTTTGTATTGTAAAGGTTTTTTACGACCTAAGGGTAACTCTATTAAATGAAGCATTTTAATTGGGGCGGAACTTTCATTCAAAAGTTTTTGCGCTCAATTTCCGTCATCATCAACTATAAAATGAAGATATTTTCACAGTTATTCGTAATATCGGGAAAAAATTTCGATCGGGTTCATTTGCAAAGCCTCCGTTCAATTTGTTCAAATATCGGAATGAGCAGAGTTTTTGTCAATGATTTGAATTTGGCACAAAAAATGCTTTTCTCTCAAGTTTTTAAATTCCTTTGTTATCAAGAAACAATATGTATATTCTGTACAGTTATTAATCGCCAATATAAATATTTGTTAATGCAAATATATGATTTGTTTTCATAATTGGTTCACATGTTTACATGTATAAACATGTACCATGCATCTATTTGTGTTCTGGTTTATTTGCGTATGTCAACAGTTAACATGTAATATATATTTTCACACGACTGAATGTAAAAATACATTTCTCTGATGCCAAGAAAAAGCGTATAAATCAACTTTATTAGAATTGAAATGTTTGACAATGTTTTTTACATCTATATACATGGAGCAACATGAAGGGGTGAGTAGGAAGTACACAAAGGCAAATTCGCTGTGTTGCTAAACAAATAATAAGAAAATAAACGTTAGCAATCAAAACTATACAAAAAATGTTCTATTTTTGCGCATTTAAAGTTACTTCTTTTATAAACAGTTGCGGACGTAGTTACTATATACGCTCATGATTTATTTACCTTTAATTAAAAAATTCACCCTTAATTACATCAATTTTCAATTTGCTTTTCCGAACCTTTTCCATGTTCTGCATTTTAAACTATTTCTATCCAATAACAAGTATTGCGCATTAGAAGATTTCGTTTCTCAGCTTTAAAATACAAATACAAACCAATGCCTTCACAAATCCATTATTCAAAGTCAAAAAGGAGCGTCGCGTGCAGATACGCACATTCTGACATGCGTTGGTGACGTCATAGCCCCTGCTTTCACGATCATCTCCATCCCTCAGCCGTGTCAGTCATGGCAGTGTTGATATACACATACATTTCATCAGCCAATGGAATTATAAATGGATTAGGTTTCTCACCGATAAGAAAATGTTCCTGATGTGTTCACGCGATCCGGTTCAAACATATCAGGGTCGAGGAAATGCGCTGGTTTGACGTGACGAACTGCAGAGAATTGTCGGAAGAGTCCGTAAACGAAACCCATTCCCCCGGTCGCAAATCTGAAGCAAGCCAAGATAAATTCGATTTGACAAATTTCACAGCAGCTGCCTTCGGGCGAGCGCTTACCCGATGGATCCGAAGACAAAAATAAAACACAACACGATAGCGAGGCGGGTTGCCTACTAGGCGGGAAAAATTGACAATCTTCCAAATACATCTTCTGCTTTTATATTGTTTACCTTCTGGGTGTAGGAAACAGCGTCAAAACATGTTTGACACACTCAGCAGTTCAAGCATGTGTTATTATAGATTTCATGTGAGTGACAGTTTCCAAGTGAAGAGCGAAATATTATCCTGTTGAGTTGAGTCGAGAGCGCGATCATTATACTTGCCGCATACAACAGGTCGACCAACTGCAGAAAACCAATAAACATTCATTTTTGTATCTAAATAATCATTAGATGAATGATAAATGAAAACTCATGAAATTTAGAACATAAATACTTTAAAATGGAAACAAATGATTTTAGACTTGTGTGCCGTCCAAGCCTCCCCCCCCCCCCCCCCCGAAAAGCGTGATTTCTAGTTCTTGAAATATTAGTTACTTTGTGATACAGTCTACACTGCTAATACAGGACCAATCTTTGTGTCTATCGTAATACTAACATTGAAATATTCTAGCAAAAATCTAATTATTTGACTAGATCAACATCAAAGAACTAATTACTTACAAAATAATTAAATCCCAGAGCGCTGTTTCGTTATCTCGTAAAGTACAACGAGTTGTGACACGGATGCCAGTCGTAATTAAAGTAAAGCCCCACCCACAATTATCGGCATCAGGATCGCAATCGCAATCCGGACATCGTGAAATAATTCACTATTTCTTACGGCGCTGTTTACAACTATATCTTTAATATTTTAATGATGTACGGTTTCGATTTCGACCCAGATCCCGATCATGATGCCGACAATTGTGTATAGGTTTAATTAAGGATACAGGGCCCGGATTCACAAGAGGTCCTAAGTCTTTTTTTCGTCTTATCTCTAAGACCGACCTAACTTTGAACCACTTGTAAAACCAGAAAAATATTTCAGAACAAATTTTAAAAAATATTATTGGACTGTTTATTAGGTTCTTGTTCCCAAAAGGAATTAGTAACTTGTTTGTGTGACCTGAGTCTGGTTTTACTGGAGGTCCAAAGTTAGGCCGGTCTTAGAGATAAGACCCAAAAAATACTTAAGACATCTTGTGAATCCGGGCCCAGATGATCCCACCAACGTATTGATCAATGAATGGGTATTGTATTTGATTGTTGTTTCCCACATGGTAGTAAAAAGAGAGTGGCAAGTACGACTCACATATAATATGAGATGTGTGTGCAGCTCCATAGACGGCATCGTTTGGACAAGGGACATGAGCTCACTGAAGCCTGTAAGTTGCGTTCATATTAGCGATAGAAGCCATAATATATCTGTGTGACGAAGCAAAGCTCATTGAAGTTGGAGATTTAAAGATTGGAAGTGATTTAGCTTTTCATTTTCTAAAAAACCAGTTTATAAAAAGCAGTACAAAGAGATTAACTTGGACGCAGTCAATTAAGTATTACGACAATGAGTTAAACCACAAAAAAGTAATTACCAAAGTGCAAATATTTTTCATTTTAGTTTTATACTATAACTTAAAATAAACAACAAAACAAATTGAATAGTGATTTTATTCAAAAACATCTAATTCAAAAACAAATTAAATTAAAAAGAACGTTGCTTAAAATTGAAGAATATTTTGTTCAGAATAACAAAAAGTATACTTTCGTTGAACCTAACTTCTTTTCTCGGGTAGTTTTAGCCCACTTTAAACAGAGAGGCCATAGATTGTACTTATGAACAAAACCGTGAGAAAAATGAGTGAGCTGAAGAGAAGTGAATGAAGTATGGTTGTTACTATTCCACGCTGCTTCAATTTCCGTAAGTGTTTCGAGCTACCACGGGAAGTGTTGAGACCTCCTTCAAACCAGGCTCAAGGAAACGTTCGATCCCTCACTTGAGGCGCTGCACATAAGTTACATTTAACCGAAATAAGCAACTACTGAAATACAAATTTAATTAAATTCTTTGCCGGTATAGTAGGTGTTTTCTATACAAAACTACTTTTGCATGGCGTATTTGTCACAATAACAAAATTGCCCTGTTGAAAATCATTTTTTATATTTTTGTGGCTACAAGACCAGATGTGGTTTATTTATTATTCCATTGTATTGTTTACTTAAAAACGTGCCGTGGATCTACGTATAAAATCGTGCAACACGCGAACAGTATAAGTATTGGAATAAAATTAGTATGGCTATATTATTCTTCTATTGCCAAAATAAAGTTTAGTGATTCAGTTCTACATTTGCTGCATTATACTTCTGCTACCAGAGGATCCCCTCTGAATGTCTTTAAACAACAAATTAAGTTGTACAATATATTTATCAAATTCTTATATTACATAATATTGTGACAATTTGTAATTGAAATCGGAATATGTCAAACTTAAAAATTATTATACGATAACCATACATTCTTAAATATTTAAAATAAAAAACCAGCCGTTTTCTCGAGTAATGTACTGCAGGCAGTAGGCAATACTTGAACTTAACTTAGAAATGTTATATTATATTTTACTCACTGTCAGTATAAATTTGAAATTACAAATATTTATATACTCATTTATATACACCTGTTTCCAGAATAAATAAACTTGTTTATAAAAATAAATATTGAGAGTAAAACCGTGCATAAGTTTGGTATTAAAACGTACATTATGTCTGAGTTACGTAATATACCATAAATGATAACCAACATAATTAAATTCAAATTACTCCGTGATATAAAATCTCGTTGTTACCAGTTCCAATACCTACTGCAGTTGTTTTATGCACGTTGAAACACGTGAGCGACTGATCAAATACACACGACGAGCTGTAGTATACATTAATTTGTTAATTACAAACGTGAAATATGCTGCCACGTTATGATAAAAAGAAAACTGATTAAATGTTCGCCTGTAGGTTCCCACAAACGAGTCCTGGTTTCATTAGTTTGCATTGCTTTAAACAGCTCTGCATGTCGAGCACGGAACGCGTTATGAACGCAGGAGTCAAGCGGTGAAGCTGTGTTTTGAATTATAAAATGCTTATTAGCACAGGGAGAGGTTTCAGCTACGTAATCAGCACAACAGGCGACGTTAACAGGGAATCACTTCGTTTTTATTGTGGCACAAGGCCGCACCAATTCGGCAACGACTTTACCGCACACCTACATCGTTTTCTTGTTATTATTCTATATTTGCTCAAAGGTTTCCGGTAAATAAACTAAATCGGGTTTACCGCGAGTGAGCAAACAAAGGAAAAATTAATTGGTTTGAGACTGTTAATTGTGAGGTATATTACGTAGTACGTACCTTTATCTTTATGTACCTGCGGAGTGTAAGCTAACATTCAGAAGTACACGAATTGTGAACATTGATTTATTGAACATTGTTCTCCATAATTGCCGTTATGACGTCAAGCGAATACTCTATGACTGAAACATCGTGGACCATAAAACAACCTGCATACTAGGCCTACTAACCAATCACAACACTTAGCCAGTCAATGTATTGTACTCGGATCTAAGCTTGCCGCACTGTCCTCTACAGTGGGTCCGTAACTTAGTTGAGAAAAGAAAATCAGTCGAGCTTTCGTCAATCTTGGCATTTCACAAGTGGTGTAAACCTGGATAACACAAACAGGAGACGAAACACCCTAATTCATTTCAGGAAGCCATAACAGAAGTTCAACCATGCGCACATTTCTTGGAAACCCAAAATCTAGTGACAAAAATGCCATGTGGCTCAGCTTTGCCACGGACAAAGCTTAGGCAAAACTGCCTTTCATTTGATTCGTGCATTCACAATGTGGGTTACGGGATCAGACGAAATCCTTCCGGCTTCCGCGTACATTTCTAAGGCGGTGGTAGGAAAGTTTCCCGCGCAAATGAGACGCGCGAACGTAGTGGAGACGTTTGTGTCAGCGACGTGCCAGGCAGTGAGAAGCCAACGCGCTTCGTGGTGTGGTTTGGAATTTTAATAAAGCACATATTTCCACCTCGAGTTTAATTGAAGGGGTCTTGTTCGAAACTAGGGACGCGAGAAAAATAACGTCTATTTTGTGCTATTCTAGAAACGAAACGGTCTGTCGGAGAACGCACAAATAATATCATCTTGCATTTCAAAGGAAAGACCCAACAGAATATTTATCACGCAGAGTGGTTATTTATTAGGCCTACTTTTCTTATTGTGGTGAGAGTAAGTGTCAAGGTGTCGTGATAAACTTGGAAAATACGTACCGGTTTCACACATGCGTGAAACGTATAAGATTTTCCGCACTCGTGTTTCACATAAATTGTTCTGCGTGAAAGACGTTCCCGACTCTTCTCTCGGCAGCACCGGGAATTGATGTCACTTTCTAGTTTGTCATATTCACGTAATGCGCGCTGGGATCTACGGATATATGAATGAAATATCCGATACGTGCCTGGTGCATTCGGGAGGAACGGTGTCATTTCTGAAGGGGTGGGGACCAAGATTATATCATACCTATACATATGATGGATAGCATGGAAAGAAGAATACAAATCTCATGTATGGAATCATATTTATATCCCGTTTGAACTTTGAGGACTATTTCTTCTACGAAAATATATTGCAGTGAAATTTGAACGTGCAAGGAAAGTGTCGAGTATTTTATAGCTCTGTTTGAAAATCCAAGTTATTTTGTAAAACAATTACTTTCATATTTTAAGAGCTAAATTATACAGATTAAACATCAGTTTAGCAAGAAATAAGACAATTAATTCATCAAATATATTTCAACACTAAGTGCTCAATTTCTCAGTAAGTGCAGGATAAAATTATTAAAATAATCAACAACACACCAAGTCATAATTCAACGATTTGGAATTATTTCTCATTTAATTTACTTTTTAACAATAAAAGGTTTTTATAGAAAATTTTATTTTACGTTTTTTTAAATTTGTTCGTGCAGAACTCTCTGCATAATTTAAAGATGAAATTGTTTATTCATTTAACTTATTTGAATGCCACGTTAACAAGAAAAAAAGATTGACTCTTTAGCAACCTACGACTTATTGTTTGTTATTTATTGCAACAATTCTTAAAATTTAAGCGCAATTATTAGAACAACGATATCTAAATCTCGCCCAGGTTGAGTACGCGGATGATTTATGGAATACCTGCCCACATGAAGGCGCGCTCCTCTTTAAGCGCTTAACAAACGGAACGGGAAATTGAAGAGAATTGAGGTAACCTTCGTACGTAATGTGTCATGTTAATATTCTAGCTAGAGCAGCCCGGACGTGGCGCAGGTGTTCACATGACAGACAAGACCTGTTCGCTTGTGACTGCAGAACAAGCCCAACTTGTCTGAACAGTTCTCAACGAAATGAAGAGAAGAGATAAGCAAACACTGGGCCCTAATTTATAGTGGTAGAAGAATATCAGAAATTATAGTTTCTGTTATTTGACAAAATGTAATGATATAATGTGTACACAAAATTTGCTATCTTACGAGAAAGAACGACACATGAACGCATCGCATACGCGATGCGCATACGCAATACGCATTAAGCCTTATAATGGCCCAATCATTATTCATTTATTTAATGTATAGGCTATTGCAGAGCCACCGTCTGTGCGGAGGCTCTCTAAGAATTTATATGCAAAATATGAAACTTTTGTTCTTATTGGGTCGTTTATCATCCACAATGCATTGATTTTCAGTGAATTTATTATTTATTTATATTAATAGTTTTTTATGTTATAAATTAGTTACTGAGAACATAATATACTATCTATCTCTTTGATTTTTACATCAAAAGGTACATTAATAAGTATTTAAGCCTAAATTGTGGTTCAACGGTCTAGAAGATTGTTATGTAGGCTGTTACAAACTTTAGTTTACAGTAGGCTACTTGTTAACAAGAACATCAGCTGTGCTTGCCAGAAGATGAGCCACGTGTCAATGATGTATCAGATACACAGTTGTAGCGGTTACAAACCTAAAATAGGAGAAACAAGAGCTTGCACTGTGAGTTAATACCTTCGTATTCTGGATTGGAGTTAATAGTACAATTTGTCTTAATCAATATTTTGTAGATTAGGTTACAGCTACACACACACCAACTTGCTACACCACTAAAATAGAAGTGAGACTCAGAACTCGTTATAACTTTACGGTGGGTATTTATTGAACACAAGAGTATTGATTTATCAATTCACCCCCACAATCTTGAATGAACATTACAGAAGTAACAAAGTTGCTACTTGTCACCCATATTTCACCAAATCCATAATCTCAGAAAATGATATTTCTGTTCTACGACTTCCTTCGACAAGTCAGTCAAACACAATTCTAAACTTGGGCTTAGTTTTAATGAGAAACGCATTTTCAATTACCTCTCAATAATTGAAGTGCAAGTCAGGGAGCTCGCTGTTTATCAAGAGAGAAAAAAAGCGCGTTAGTGAAGTTTGTTCGGGCTGTCGGCTGTTTAGTTCTAATGATCCTGCCGCGGGCTGTTTCACTCTAGTTCAAGTTGACGCCAGCTTTAATGACGCCCACTGAAGCTTCAAGCGCTCTCAACGCTCTCGCCATGCAAGCTGGCCACTCATAACACGACTCTGGCCCGTCTGCAATGCCCGTTAGACTGGATTGTCTTTATTTTTAAGAACTCCCTGTTCCTTGATGTCGTTTGCTTTTTACAATGTCGCCAAGATGCGAGCGTATGACAAAGTAGGTTTTACAAACAAAACAAAATAAAACAGTGAATTCAAGTTTACGCCTCCTGCAACGTCAACAATGTGGTTTCATCACAAGTACTTGCTTAACATACAAGCACAAAACAACAAAACTAGAATGTTAAAATTGTAATGCAATTAGGTGTTGACTACCACATCCACAAAGGGTTCTTTACACCCAAAATTAGAACCTAAAATAATATGAAAACAAGAATCGTATCAAAACGTTTGTGATAATATTTATGAGGTAATAGTTAGCTGTACGTGTTGAAAGATAGAACACCGCCAATTACAACACAGCTGTGATATCATGGTGCTGACTATTCGCTCACTGCCTACGACTAGGCCGGCTTGTGTTCCCACTATCCAGTGTTGGGTAAGTTCCTTAAAAAATGGACCTAGTTCCAGTTCCAGTTCCACGCAAGAAAAAAGGAACTCTTTCCAGTTCCAAGTTCCTCTAAAAAAAAGGAACTGGGGCATTCCTTAGTTCCTTTCAAAATGGAACGTAGTTCCTAAATAGTTCCTTTCCGCAAACAACCATTTTTCCTTGGATATTGCCGAGCGGGATACTAACCATCGACTCAATGGTTATTATCCGGGTTTATGCATTACACCAAGAACATTGACTCAAAGTAAAAGGTTATTAACTTATTTTATATTGTTAATTCTTAATGCATTATAATTTACATTAATTATTAATAACTATTATAATAAATTCAATTTAAGTTTTTATATTAAATTTAATGCCAAGGGTTCGCAAATAACGCCTAAAATATGGTTGAGATTTGTAGGAATCAACATGCATGTGCTTCTTTAGATTGGCAGGCGATGACCTCGAAGCATCTATTTCTTTATTAGCTGGTAAACAAAGCAAGCATTTTGCCGAAAAATGTCTTCGTCGCCGAAAATATCACTTTCGCCCAGAAAGAAAATGGTCTATTTTTTAAAGGGCAGTATGTTATTGCTACGAACACCAGACATAACAAAACGATCGAAGGAGACGGCGATGTTGTCACATGTACTTGTCGCGAAGAATTGAATACTGAATAGATCAGTGAATATTGAGATAGCTCCTTGCCGCTAAATAACTTCACCCCCACCCCACTCGGACCACATCTTTCATCATCAAAGCCTTCCCGTTTCCAATGAATTCGAATACAGTTTTGCTGGCGAGGCGAATAATTGGTATTAACACCGCCGGGGTGTTAAGGGAACATTGACTGATGTGATGGGTTGACAAGTGATATATTTCATGTTGGCCGTCCCTCATACCAACCCAGTTGGAAGAAGTGCGGCCCTACATGGAACACTCCTTCCAACCCCAAACTAACTCCTCGTTGTCTACAGGTCGATATATGTACACGTGGTCTCACGATGCGCAGGTCGAGTGTGGTCGTGCCGTGAGGTGTTCTCATTGCTAAGGTGGTGAGGGTCATCTTTCAGGTGTTGTTTGGTCGCCGTTTTCGTTTTTCAATCTAGTAGGGTTTCATTTAGAGATTTGTTTCCGTCGCTGATATCACTCGTGTTCAGGGGTTGTTTCTTCGTTCGTCCCCTAGGTGCCGAGAAGACGTCGGAGGTTCGTTCGTTTTGGGGATCACAGTTAGACGGCCATGACCCGCTACGTCTGTAAGTTGGGAGATAGCGTTGTTGCATGGTCGTTGACTATGTTGACTGTGTGGGGACGATGCTATGGCTGGACGCTGGATGTGTTTGGGTGACACCACTGTGGCAATATCCCATCAAGAAAGTGTAGTTTATAATAGTTGCAGGCCTGGAGAGCGGAGCGATATATCTAGACGGCCTTGGTTAGTAGCAGACACTGCCTTAGTAATATGCTTCCTATGGCCCTAATAAACCTACCAAGCCGACCGGATTAGACAGTGTCTTATCTACAGATGCGATAAGCGTCCAGGTAACCAAGGAATTTGTAAATTATCTTTAATTTACCAGGTTTCAATTAGATGGTAGGAACTAGGGAAGTATACAATTGAGTTGGTAGGCCTACCACTTGGACTCACACCTCTACGCCACAAGCATGAGAATACTAATAGTTCCGTCAAATTAACTTGCAAGGTGTTGTCGTCACGGATTATGTAGGCCTAATAGGGAAGTGACGCATGTGACAACTACCAACATAAATCTAGTTGCATCCCGTTCTCTTGCCTCAGGTATTGTGTGTCATGTTGTCAGACGTGGTGGGGTTGCATTCCATTCACGGTTGGTGCAGTTAATGCAGTGGACAATTACAATGCAGGTATCTGGAAATCTCGAGTTGAATACCGTTGAAATAGACGGTGTGGAGCCACCGTATTTTCTAAGAATTTAAGGGGACACTTTGCTTCTTACGGGGTGGCCAGTGTTCATTGGGACAACTGTAGCTTGATGGCTACACTAGTAGCCAGGGAACTAGTCCCAGCAAAAGTATTCGCATACCGATCTCAGGTCATTGTCTACTGCCCCTTTCAACCGCGCCAATTGAAAGAAAATCAACAGATATTCTTTCACACAGTCGTAAATGCACAGTTCGGCTTAGTCGAGTGCACAGACGGTTTGGCCACACTCACCGTAAAGGTAACCAACGGAAGGTCTTAAATTAACCCCTATGGAAATGTTTAGACTAGACGGTAGGGATTAGCGAAGTAGAGAATTAAGTTGTCACCTTGGACTCGGCTGTGTCGTAAGCATCAGAATACTTTCGTATGGGGAAACATAACAACAAAATTATTACACTCGTGTTCCGTTTTGTTTTAGGCCTAGCGGAGATGATGTGATTTATATCGAAAACCAGTGCAGCCTACCGAAAGGCAACTCTTGTTCCTACGAAGAGTACGCTAGTAGCGCTCTCATCAGCTATACACGGACGCATACGTCAGTAATGTAACACGAAGCCAGGTAAGTCCCAAACAAGCTGTGTAATCTAGAGGGCCGTGATTAGCTCTATTTAACATAGAGATGCTATTTAACCCATTGAGCCAAGAATAGTTTTCTGGTTTTTATACTCCACGGCCCGGATTTGCAAGAGGTCTTACGTCTTTTTATGGTCTTAACTCGTAGACCGGCGTAACTTTGGACCTCCTGTAAAACCAGACCCAGGTCACACGAATAAGTTACTTATTCCTGGTAGAAACAAGGACACAATGAACATTCCAATAATATGTTTTAATGTATGTACTCAGATATTTTCCTGGATTCACAAGAGGTTCAAAGCTAGGCCGGTCTTAGAGATAAGACCAAAAAATACTTAAGACCTCTTGTGAATGGGAGAATGAAAGTGGATATACTAGGAAAATAAGTGTAGACAACCTTTGCCATGCCCATTTTTTTTGTATATACATAGAAAGCTTAAATAGATACTACTCTAGGCCTTTAGTACTCTATTTCGCAATTTATAAAAGAACGGCTAAACATATCCATATTATTTGAGTACCATAGACGTAGGGTAGGGAAACACATATCAACTCACTCTTTATTGATAGTACAATACAATCATAATAGAAAACAAAATTATATAATTATGAAATTACCAACTCACATACTCGTTTATTATTAATACAATACAAACATAATATAAAACAATAATTGTATAATTATGAAATTACCAACTTACATACTCGTTTATTATTAATACAATACAAACATAATATAAAACAATAATTGTATAATTATGAAATTACCAACTCACATACTCGTTTATTATTAATACAATACAAACATAATATAAAACAATAATTGTATAATTATGAAATTACCAACTCACATCCTCGTTTATTCATAATTCAATACACACATTATAGAAAACAATAATTATAAAATTATGAAATTACCAACTCACATACTCGTTTGTTATTAATACAATACAAACATAATATAAAACAATAATTGTATAATTATGAAATTACCAACTCACATACTCGTTTATTCATAATACAATACACACATTATAGAAAACAATAATTATAAAATTATGAAATTACCAACTCACATACTCATTTATTGATAATACAATACGAACATAATAGAAAACAATTATTATATAATTATGAAATTACCAACTCATCATACTCATTTATTGATAATACAATACAAACATAATAGAAAACAATAATTATATAATTATGAAATTTGGTTATGAAAGTAGGTGCCAATCGGCTGGAATGGTATATAATGTGAGGAAAGGATCCAACAGCTTACCTTCGTGTAAGATGACGCATTTGCGAGTTTGAAGTACACATAAAAAACATAATACAAATATAACGATATATTTTGTATTATGTTTTTTATGTGTACTTCAAACTCGCAAATCCGTCATTGTATACCAAGGTAAGCTGTTGGATCCTTTCCTCACATTATATACAATTATGAAATTTGGCATAGACAAAATATTAACAACTAAGGTTAGATTTTATTGTAAAATAAAACAACTCATGTAGAAATACTTGGTTTTAATATCAGTACAATATATCAACTCTGGTTTGAAAACGTACCTTCCTTCACGTGTACCGGTATTTTTTACTTAATAAGAACTAGTAAATAGGCCACACTATCATTACAATTACTAACTACCTTATGAATGTACTTAATATTAATAACAGAAAGTCTAGGTGACAATTAACGATAGTTTATTTAGTTTATTTACACAACAATGTCTGCATTATAATATAAAAACAATTTTTTTTTTTTTAAATCGGCCTCCTCCATCCCCATAGCCGTCCATCTCCGCCTTTACCGCGGAGCAAAGAAAATAAGGAGCAAACTAGTTTGAGTCTAGATCGAGTCTATTTGACGGCCTGGCCAAACCTCAGATAGACATAATACAAGAGTAAAGTTTTAAAACTCATTCTTTGAACTTTCTAGCACGAGTACTGAGCACATTACTATTTACTATTTCAACTCTACTTCAACTAACAACACACTCCTTCTACTAACTACATCTACCACACTGCTACTTCTAACTACAGCTACCACACAATAATACATAAACTACAACAACTACAGCGTTGTGCTTTGTACACGCGCAATATTTACTCGCGAGCGAAAACATAATACGAATATCGTGCAAATGTGCCGATCAAAACAAAAACCGCGCGTGCCAACGTTGACTGAACTAGTATTACATTTATTTACCGTTTAAAAAAAACTAATTAACTCCTTGTACAATATTTAAATTGTTTGCTCCGCCGTGTTATTGTTCTTTACATTTTGAAATGCTAAGCTTAATATTATACGTTACTTTTTCTATTCTTCATTGATGAAAAATTCGAGCCTCTTCTGCGGTGCTGTCTTCAAATCTAAAAGAAAAAAATAATGTGAACAGGGAAGGATACCTCTACGTCAAAAACCACGCAAAAATTTCATTTTTAAATTATATGACAAGAATGGGCTTCGAAATCGAAAATCTGAATCAACAGCGCACTGTGGTTTAGTAAGCCCTACACTTTGAATGTGCTTAGTCGTGACTTACATTATGATCAGTAAGTTCTTTTATAAATAATTAATTTTATTACTAATTATCGAATTATAATCAAAATACTACGCTTATGGTTATAATATTTTATTCAATCTGTAGGGCTTACCAAAGCAAAGTGCGCTGCTGATTTAGATTTTCGTTTTCTTGTTGCAATCTTGAGATATAATTTAATAATGAACATTTTCTGCGGTTTTTGACGTAGAGCTTACCCCTATAATTTGTGGAAATAATAAAGCGAGCGAAGCGAGCGTCTTCACTTGACTCTTATGGCACTTCGTTCTGTTTTTTTTTGTTTTTTTTTTGTTTTTAGTCTGTTGATAGCGGTCGAACGGAAAGTCCGATCAACTTGAAACTTGGACCGCCCACAAGCTCGATGTGGATTGAAGGTGTAAAGTTTTGAGGCAAATGGTTCGAAAAGTTACAAAGTTACACCATAGTTACTGCAAAATATTTTTCTGAAACAATATGGTGGCAAAATGTGAGATAGCCATATTTTTCTAAAGCTTTTTCCGGTTAGGAACATGTTCATTTTATGGCGATCTGATAAATATTGGCAAAGTCACACTAAAGTTACTCGAAAAAATATTTCTGAAACACAGTAACAGCAAAATGTGAGGTGGCTATCTTGTAGTAAATTTTCGTCCGGTCACGAATATACTAATGTTAACGCAATCTGATACGTATTAGAGGCAGGAAATAACATTTCTATTGCTGTCAATAACTGTTAGTAACGGTAGCGGACCGCGGTGAAAACACTAGACAGAATGGCAACGAAAATTCTTAGCAACGCACATTGCACTGCATTCAACAATATCGGGAAGTATAATAGCTATGGAAATTAGAAAAATTTTTGTAATGCGCATTCTTGAATAGTTGTTAATTGTTGTTTTTATTAGCTTTGAGATCTTTTCGCCAGAACGTTCGTAAATATGGACGCACTCGCTTATCAACGCGTCAAACAGAGCGTTTTCCTAGTTAAAATATATTACGTTGTTTGTTTACCTCTCTCCTGGTGTGGGATTACTGCAACTCGAAGGTCCTGATGGCGCATCGTCTTTAGGCAGCCCAACGCGTCGCTTGTAGATCTATTTCATGTAACAGAAGGACACATGCGTTACGTAAATGCTGTAAAAAATCAATAACATTGTTAATCGAGCGAAGCGATCGTCTCCACTAGACTCTTATGGCACTTCGTTCTGTTTTTTTTTTTTTATGTCTGTCGATAGCGGTCGAACGAAGAGTCCGATCAACTTGAAATTTGGTCCATCCACAAGTCTCGATGTGGATTGAAGGTGTATATAGTTTTGAGGCAAAATCGTTCGAAAAGTAAAAACGTTACACCATAGTTACTGCAAAATATTTTTCTGAAACAAAATGGTGGCAAAATGTGAGATAGCCATATTTTTTAAAAGCTTTGTCCGGTTACGAATATGTTCATTTTATGGCGATTTGATAAATATTGGCAAAGTTACACAAAAAATACTCGAAAATATATTTCTGAAACACTGTAACATCAAAATGTGAGGTCGCTATCTTATAGTAAATTTTCGTCCAGTCACGAATATACTTATTTAAAAGCGATCTGATACGTATTTGAGGCATAAATTACATTTCTTTTGCTGTCAATAACTGTTAGTAACGGTGGCGGACCGTGTTAAAAACATGACGACGAAAATTCTTAGCAACGCAGATTGCTCTGCATCCAACAATGTCGGGAAGTATAATAGCTATGGAAATAAGGAAAAATTTTGCAATGCGCATTCTTGAATTGTTGTTTTTATTAGCTTTGAGATCTTTTCTCCAGAACGTTCGTAGATATGGAAGCGCTCGCTTATCAACGCGTCGAACAGAGCGTTTTCCTAGTTAAAAGTATATTAGGTTGTTTGTTTACCTCTCTCCTGGTGTGGGATTACTGCAACTCGAAGGTCCTGATGGCGCATCGTCTTTAGGCAGCCCAACGCGTCGCTTGTAGATCTATTTCATGTAACAGAAGGGCACATGAGTTACGTTAATGCTGTAAGAAATCAATAACATTGTTAAGCGAGCGAAGCGAGCGTCTCCACTAGACTTTTATGGCACTTCGTTCTGTTTTTTTTTTATGTCTGTTGATAGCGGTCGAACGGAAAGTCCGATCAACTTGAAATTTGGACCATTTACAAGCCTCGATGTGGATTGAAGGTGTATACTTTTGAGGCAAAATCGTTCGAAATGTTACAAAGTTACACCATAGTTACTGCGCATCGTCTTTAGGCAGCCCAACGCGTCGCTTGTAGATCTATTTCATGTAACAGAAGGACACATAAATTACGTAAATGATGTAAGAAATCAATAACATTGTAGTAAAAATAATATTACGTTTTTCCTTTACCTCTCTCCTGGTGTGGGATTACTGCAACTCGAAGGTCGTTTATGGCGCATCGTATTGAGGCAGCCCAACGCGTCGCTTGTAGATCTATTTCATGGAACAGAAGAACACATAAATTACGTAAATGATGTAAGAAATCAATAACATTGTAGTAAATATAATATTACGTTTTTCCTTTACCTCTCTACTGGTGTGGGATTACTGCAACTCGAAGGTCGTTTATGGCGCATCGTCTTGAGGCAGCCCAACGCGTCGCTCCCTTTTAGTTCTATTTCATGTAACAGAAGGACACATGAGTTACGTTAATAACTAAACAATCACTTTAAGGGCCGGTCTTACAATCTCCTAATAAGAAAGTTATTTGTAGCAATTAAGCTATTTGGAGGATTTCAATAGTTTTGATTGGTGGTTGCCATGGAGAAAACAAGCTATTCGACGAATTAATAGTTATTGGGACATTGTAAGACTGGACCTAATTATCTGCAAAATGAGTATATTGCTTTGTCGCCTGTAAGCAAAACACCGAACCAAAACTTGTACTTTATATAGGTAGTTGAAATTGTTTAAGCTGTGAAATTAATTTGGAATGTACATTAATAAAGGAAGTAAATATTAACAACATCTACGTGATTCCGTAAGAACTAGGGTTAGGATCTGTATGGGAAGGTCGAGTATTACTGACTGTTGATATTTTGGATAAATTGGGAGCCACACTCATGATATAATTCAGTTTTTAAACAGATTGTACCGTTCTTTATATATTCTTAACCAGTAGCGTATCCAAGGGGGGGTTATGGGGTTCAAACCCTCCCCATGCCAAAAAAAAAAAAAATACATGCGGAGAGAAGGTAGGAAAGGAGGAGGGAAGAGGAAACTACTATTTTGATTATTGTTTAATAACATACTCAACCGTTAAATCATACCACTTTGGGCTCTTGGTCGTCAGGAAGAGCTGCCTAGGACCTGTTGTCTTCTAACAGAACTTAATGGTAAAAAAACGTCTGTCAAAAACATTAACCAATAGCTTTTTGCATATTTATAAGCTGGCTACAAACAGAACTTAACGCAAATCAGTGCTAAAACATTCGTCAGAAACGTGTAAAATGTATAGATATTACCACAAAATACAGCACTACCAGTTACGAGGAGACTTGCCAACAATTAGAATAAAAAAAATAGGAAAGATATTTATTTTTGCAGTAATTTTGTTGTTCTGTGACTGGGTTTTTCATTTTCTTTGTAGTCATTCTTGTATTCTCTTAAACGTATTTTATGACTTTTTCTTATTTTGAAACGTGTTTCCAGGCGTTTAAAACGTCATAAATGAAGGAAAAAAAATCGACTTCGGACAATTGGCCTCCGGCGGCTGGGGCTTTCGCCCCAGACCCCTGCCTGCTCGGGATACTCGCCCCCCCCCCCATTATCAATTCCTGGATACGCCACTGTTCTCAACATAAATGTTAACTGTATAGTTAAAAAACTAGATTCTAGACCATTGGTTAAAGTGGCCATGGAGAAATGACGGTATGCACTAATGCTGTGTAAATCAGACAAAAGTGTGTATGTGGGGGGGGGGGGGGGGGGGGGGAGGAAGGGGATGGGGGTCCAGGGGGCGCAGCCACCCAGATTAACCCCGCAGAGATTATTTTAGGGTGTCTTGTCACGAACATGTTGAAATTACTTTGAAGAGGAGTCAACGCTTGTTTGTACGTACATTGGTGGTGAAAAAATAAAAATTGAAACAATTTCTTTATAAAAAAAACATTGGATGAGCAAATGTAAATACCAAACCAAGTAAAACAAAAGGTTCAACATAATTCGTCAATATGTTAGCAATCGATACAAATAAGTGCCGGTATGGCATACCGTTAATACTTTTAGTAACGGTATGCATACCGGCTCATACAGCCCCACTTTAACCACTGTTCTAGACTAACTTTTTGGATTAAATGTATCGAATAATAATTTTTCATCGTAGAGTAGTATTCAAAAACTTAATTGCATCATGATAAGAAAAATTGAAAATAATAAAAAAAATTGCAGACGTTTTAGAAAGAAAGCCTAGGCGGCACACACTTATTAATGATATTTACCAGAATTGTTTCCAACTATTTCTTTATCGTAAATTTACAGACAAGCTGTGTTGGAATTATTCCTCCTAAAGTAAAGCGGTACTCATGCTGTGCCGCCTTAAAGAAATGACATATATGATCACATCTACTAAATAACATGATGTTGTTCCTAGCTCAATACACATGATATTAATGTAGGAATAGTTTTATCGCCGTAACAACAGCGCTTGTGTTTTGCAACACACTCACCCCACGCTGTCTTGTCCCATGCTGACGTCACGGCGAACTAGACGCAATGTACATGCGCGCTTTCTCTGCGAGGATATGCCTCGTGGGTAGTGAGACTTGCAGGAAGTCTCGAAGATATCCAACGACGTCGTCTGCAACTGCAATACGAAGCAAAAGCAAAAACAACAAGCACAAAAAGTAGGTGCCCCAACCCCCATAAACCCACACGGCTGTTAGTTCAACGGACACATGTGAGAGAGCAATGACACACCCACACGGCTGTTAAGAGCGAAAGAAACAGAACATTTTCGTTTTTTAAATATCTCAAGATTAACACAAATCGAAAATCTGATAAACCACAGCGCTATGGTTTCTGCGATTTTCGATTTTATGTTTTAATCTGAAGATAAAATTAATAATTAAAAATTACTGCGGTTTTTGACTAAGAGGTATCCTTCGCTCTTAAGTACAACGGACACACGTGAGAGAGCAAACACAGACCCACACAGCTGTTAAGTACAACGGAGACACGTGAGAGAGCAAAGACAGACCCACACGGCTGTTAAGTACAACGGACAGACGTGAGAGAGCAAAGACAGACCCACACGGCTGTTAAGTACAACGGACACACGTGAGAGAGCAAAGACAGACCCACACGGCTGTTAAGTACAACGGACACACGTGAGAGAGCAAAGACAGACCCACACGGCTGTTAAGTACAACGGACACACGTGAGAGAGCAAAGACAGACCCACACGGCTGTTAAGTACAACGGACACACGTGAGAGAGCAAAGACAGACCCATACGGCTGTTAAGTACAACGGACACACGTGAGAGAGCAAAGACAGACCCACACGGCTGTTAAGTACAACGGACACACGTGAGAGAGCAAGGACAGACCCACACGGCTGTTAAGTACAACGGACACACGTGAGAGAGCAAAGACAGACCCACACGGCTGTTAAGTACAACGGACACACGTGAGAGAGCAATGACACCCCCCACACGGCTGTTAAGTACAACGGACACACGTGAGAGAGCAAAGACAGACCCACACGGCTGTTAAGTACAACGGACACACGTGAGAGAGCAAAGACAGACCCACACGGCTGTTAAGTACAACGGACACACGTGAGAGAGCAAAGACAGACCCACACGGCTGTTAAGTACAACGGACACACGTGAGAGAGCAAAGACAGACCCACACGGCTGTAAAGTACAACGGACACACGTGAGAGAGCAAAGACAGACCCACACGGCTGTTAAGTACAACGGACACACGTGAGAGAGCAAAGACAGACCCACACGGCTGTTAAGTACAACGGACACACGTGAGAGAGCAATGACAGACCCACACGGCTGTTAAGTACAACGGACACACGTGAGAGAGCAAAGACAGACCCACACGGCTGTTAAGTACAACGGACACACGTGAGAGAGCAAAGACAGACCCACACGGCTGTTAAGTACAACGGACACACGTGAGAGAGCAATGACAGACCCACACGGCTGTTAAGTACAACGGACACACGTGAGAGAGCAAAGACAGACCCACACGGCTGTTTAGTACAACGGACACACGTGAGAGAGCAAAGACAGGCCCACACGGCTGTTAAGTACAACGGACACACGTGAGAGAGCAAAGACAGACCCACACGGCTGTTAAGTACAACGGACACACGTGAGAGAGCAAAGACAGACCCACACGGCTGTTAAGTACAACGGACACACGTGAGAGAGCAAAGACAGACCCACACGGCTGTTAAGTACAACGGACACACGTGAGAGAGCAAAGACAGACCCACACGGCTGTTAAGTACAACGGACACACGTGAGAGAGCAAAGACAGACCCACACGGCTGTTAAGTACAACGGACACACGTGAGAGAGCAAAGACAGACCCACACGGCTGTTAAGTACAACGGACACACGTGAGAGAGCAAAGACAGACCCACACGGCTGTTAAGTACAACGGACACACGTGAGAGAGCAAAGACAGACCCACACGGCTGTTAAGTACAACGGACACACGTGAGAGAGCAATGACAGACCCACACGGCTGTTAAGTACAACGGACACACGTGAGAGAGCAAAGACAGACCCACACGGCTGTTAAGTACAACGGACACACGTGAGAGAGCAAAGACAGACCCACACGGCTGTTAAGTACAACGGACACACGTGAGAGAGCAAAGACAGACCCACACGGCTGTTAAGTACAACGGACACACGTGAGAGAGCAAAGACAGACCCACACGGCTGTTAAGTACAACGGACACACGTGAGAGAGCAAAGACAGACCCACACGGCTGTTAAGTACAACGGACACACGTGAGAGAGCAAAGACAGACCCACACGGCTGTTAAGTACAACGGACACACGTGAGAGAGCAAAGACAGACCCACACGGCTGTTAAGTACAACAGACACACGTGAGAGAGCAAAGACAGACCCACACGGCTGTTAAGTACAACGGACACACGTGAGAGAGCAAAGACAGACCCACCAACTGTTAAGTACATTGGACACACGTGAGAGAGCAAAGACAGACCAACCAACTGTTAAGTACATTGGACACACGTGAGAGAGCAAAGACATACCCACACGGCTGTTAAGTACATTGGACACACGTGAGAGAGCAAAGACAGACCCACCAACTGTTAAGTACATTGGACACACGTGAGAGAGCAAAGACAGACCCACACGGCTGTTAAGTACATTGGACACACGTGAGAGAGCAATGATACACCCATATTACTGTTAGTACATGACCTACCCGGCGTTATGTGCTGATATCTCCAAGGGGAAGTTGACACTTCTTCACCTTGCTACATAGGGTGGCTGCCGAGTGGGAGTGAGAGGGGTGGCTGGAACTCTTAAACTCGAAGGTCTCGTGTGATGGGGCTCCCTTGTCTGGCAGCCCAACCCCGCGCTCAGTAACTTGCTGTAACAGGACACTTGAGTTACAAACATGCTTGCGGGCTCCCTTGTCTGGCAGCCCAACCCCACGCTCAGTAACTTGCTGTAACAGGACACTTGAGCTACAAACATGCTTGCGGGCTCCCTTGTCTGGCAGGCCAACCCCGCGCTCAGTAACTTGCTGCAACAGGACACTTGAGCTACAAACATGCTTGCGGGCTCCCTTGTCTTGCAGCCCAACCCCGCGCTCAGTAACTTGCTGTAACAGGACACTAGAGCTACAAACATGCTTGCGGGCTCCCTTGTCTGGCAGCCCAACCCCGCGCTTAGTAACTTGCTGTAACAGGACACTTGAGTTACAAACATGCTTGCGGGCTTCCTTGTCTGGCAGCCCAACCCCGCGCTCAGTAACTTGCTGTAACAGGACACTAGAGTTACAAACATGCTTGCGGGCTCCCTTGCCTGGCAGCCCAACCCCGCACTCAGTAACTTGCTGTAACAGGACACTAGAGTTACAAATATGCTTGCGGGCTCCCTTGTCTGGCAGCCCAACCCCGCGCTCAGTAACTTGCTGTAACAGGACACCTGAGCTACAAACATGCTTGGGGGAAATTTATTATAATTTGTTTTATTAGTAACAAAATTTTTTTATAAAATTTAATTAAAATAATCAAATATTAAATATTAAATAAATTACAGACATAACATTTTATACTGCGTTAATAATGAATGTGTTGGGCCCCACTTATTATTAATATGTGATACTAATGTATTTTTGACTTGGTACTTTTCGACAGGAGTAGGCTACGTGCCGGTACCAGGTACCCGTACCATCAGACCATCAGACCATCAGCCGGTACCATCCGGTACCATGGTACCAGCCGGTACGATCAGACTAAAGAGGGCATTGTGCCCTCCACTGGCCATATTTTCAATGAAATAAATAATAATCACACTATTTGTTTATTTTATTTGTATGCGACTGGTTGTGACAACCATTTGAGCTCTGTACGTCTACCGTATCCCCACCCCCCTGCCCCTATCTCACCCCTACTGCCGAGATAACAGAGAAGCGGTATTGACAGCGCAGTACCCATGGTCTTGAGCTCGTAGAGTGAACAGTGTCAGCGTTAGTTCGTTGACAAGGTGTACCGAAGCACTAATCGCGACGACTTATTGCGCCTAGACTAGAGAAGGACGGTCAAGTGTGTGATTTATATATTGTTATAGTCAGTGTATAATACGATTTCATTAGATCGGTCGGTAATTGGTAACACAGTGTATTCTGCGTGATCAGTTTAATTGACGTGTAATCAGTGTTATCAGGGCTGTCAGTGTGATCGAAGTGTAACTAGTGTGATCTAAGATCCCAGTAGGCTTCACTGTACGTCTCGCATTAACCGAGTGAGTTAACCTAAAATATCATCAATTAGCTTTAGTTATCTACCCATCATCATCGCCAATCATCGCCACATACGTTTGCATCAAGCCCCCCCCCCCCCCCCCCCCATACGAGATCGCCTACATGCCACCACATATCGCCGCCTACCCCACTGGAACCATTGTTGACGCGTTGCGGGACCTGAGTAACTTGTAACTGATCCTTTTTTTTACTTCCATCTTCAAGACCGTTCAAGATACGTGTACATTAACACACTTGTGATCACTAAATTATAGATGCTGTTAACATAGTTAGCAAAATCCGTCAAGATGCCAACCTACAAAAAATTAATTAGTGAACAAAATCCCATTTTTTTCTTTTTTATTAAAACTTATGGACAGATCTAAAGAATTGTTTACATTTATATCTACACTAACTATGTCGACACTGGATAAAATTTTTGGAATTGTAACTTTGGTAATTGTTTAGTATCACTGATCGCGTTTCGTACTCACTTTTTTTCTGTATTCCTTTGCGATATTGATCATATGCGCAGTACATTATTGTTATTTCATGATTTATCTGTAAGCTCCAGTGATTTTTAATACAAATAGTCTCTTCTTTCATATTAAATTATCGTTTTGAAGTTGCATCGATTTGACAACACAATCACGTTAGATATGGCAATATGGCGGACGTGCGAGGGCGCAGCTGTTCGGAGCACACATAAAGTGTGGTCTACCAACGTATGTACATGAAAAAACCCTACCTCTTGCGCCCGAAAGTGACTTTGCCCGAGGTTAGGGGGTGGTTTTGGATAGTTTGCCAGAGGTAAGGGGGGGGGGGTTTGGATGTACGTGCAAACTAGGCCCCTACGATTAAATACCCCTTCTTCAAATTATGCAATTATGCAGATTTGCGCCCGAAAGTGACTTTACCCGAGGTTAGGGGGTGGTTTTGGATAGTTTGCCATTGGCAGCACTGCACCGGACACAAGCAGGAAACAAGGAAGAAGACGTCAACTTTTCATATAAAAACTTCAAACAATCATTTATTACTCTTAAAAACTAACTACAATATTATAATAAGCATCAAAAGAAAGACAATTAAACATTGTTCAATAAAAATAACACTTTAAACAAGACTTTGGCGTTTTTCATTGGAAAAAGTGAGTAAGAAGCGCGATCAGTGATACTAAACAAATACCGTAACTTTAACCGCCATTTTGTAAAAAAACATTTAGTTTTTATTTACAGGAATTTACATTGGTTTCGTTACAGTGTGTCACTTAAATGATTCTCATTTGAGGACCATTGAAGTTAGATGCACATACTTGCATGAATAAGGGCGTGTACAAAGAAAATTTTCTTAACCTACTTTTGGAAATCCAATAACTGTAATAGAATGGCTACAATGACGTGGCATGTTTGATGACTTTTACGGCAACCATGCAATAGTTAACAACGAACTTTTTCGACGATTTAAATAGTTTAATTATGGTTTAAATGCGATTATTGCATGATTTAACAATATGAAGTTTTTGGTCTAGCCTGTATCTACATTATGCAACTTTATATACACAGATAACTTTAATAGTTTGTGAATTAGAGCCTATTGAGAAGAGCACGGTTGAATGAAATTATGTGGACATCCATTGAACAATCAACTTGTAGGTTTTAATTTATTTAAAGAAAACTTCTTGACGGCTTTAAATAATATTTCGTGCAATTATTAGTAACATATCGAGAAATAATATATACAAATTCTAAAGTTGTAGCTTGAACCACCTTATCTTGTAAAAAATCATATGTTTATTAAAAAGGTATTCTTTTTTTTTTGTAAGAGTAATATGATATGCAAATGATTTGTTTGATTTA
Source organism: Isoperla grammatica (assembly GCA_945910005.1). Classification (NCBI taxonomy): domain Eukaryota; kingdom Metazoa; phylum Arthropoda; class Insecta; order Plecoptera; family Perlodidae; genus Isoperla; species Isoperla grammatica. The sequence goes on along the minus strand of OX246738.1, from coordinate 47,780,014 downwards.
CTAAAAACAATCGCTCATCTGGCAACGCGGAGTGTTTTTCTAGTTACTTTCATTATCTACGATCGCAAGATAATGCAGTGATATACTTATGTGTGGACATGTTAAGCTGAGAGTGACGAGACGAGCGTTTGAAGCGGCTTGTGTTCCTTGTTGACATATGAAAGGTCATCGCGACATTCTATTCAATCATAACATGACTGTGAGTAGGTGAATGGTTTGGAATGCTTATTTGTTGGAGAAATTAAAGCACAAGATGATATTTATTAAATTTTTCAAAGTTATATCCAACAAGGAAGGTTATTAACGTTTTTATGTACCTTTTGTGCATGGAATGTAAACAAATAATATATTATATAAAAAGTGTGTACGTACGTAAATAAAATGGCGGCTTATAACAGACAAAAACTCACATAAATAATGACATTTTTCATACATCTTATGAGGAGTTTGTTTTTGTACTTAAATAAACTATAATGGACTGTACCTGATTAACAGTAAATAGATTTCTAATTTAAATTTAATTCTGCCTTTAAGGTCGAAGGTTGACATTATCAGTACAAAACTAAAATGACAGCTCGTAACATCAAACAAGAAAGATCACAATTTGTTATTAAAATTTCTTATCAATTTCATAAAGAGTGTTTTCAAACTAAAGAAACTTATGAAATAATGATTAGCATGATTAACAGATCATTTTAGTAACATTAAACTCTGCCCTACACAAAAACTATGTCCGGGGTTCAGCCTACCGTAGGCCTACCAGTAGCTAACTTAACGAACTAAGAACCTAGCAGTTTAATGTAAAATATCTCCTAGCGAGTGTAATTATTGATGTAGTTGGTCCAGAGATATTATAAATCCATGATGGTCAAGTACAGGCCTTCGTCACACAATCATGTTGGACTTACCGTCATTGAGTGTTTGACGCCTCCAAAACTTAACGAACAATAACCTAGCAGTGTAATGTAAAATATCTCCTAGCGAGTGTAATTATTGATGTATTTTGTCCAGAGATACTATAAATCCTTCATGTTCAAGTATAGGCCTACATCACGCACAACATTGAGTGTTTGACGCCTCCAAAACTTAACGAACAATAACCTAGCAGTGTAATGTAAAATATCTCCTAGCGAGTGTAATTATTGATGTATTTTGTCCAGAGATACTTTAAATCCTTCATGTTCAAGTATAGGCCTACATCACATACATTGAGTGTTTGACGCCTCCAAAACTTAACGAACAATAACCTAGCAGTTGTATGTAAAATATATCCTAGCGAGTGTAATTATTGGTGTATTTTCTCCAGATATACTATAAATCCTTCATGTTCAAGTATAGGCCTACATCACACACAATCATGTTGGACTTACCATCATTGAGTGTTTGACGCCTCCAAGTTTTATACCACTGCGATTATTGTGAATCAGTTTTCGTCACTTTGAAGTAGAACTCTTTTCATGAATCAGAATTTATGGTTTACTGTCCATGATACGATTCTATAACACTATTATTGCACCAAACAAATTCATCACAAGTTTACTTGAAACGACGTTGTGCAATGTACAACCTTCCAGAATGAGAAGCAAGGAGGCAATATGGCGCTCAGCTAAAAATAAACGTGTAATTGCGCGGGAGTTGCTCTGATTGGTCTAATCACCTCACGTTATCTGCAACGGCCTGTTTAGATGACGTCAATGCTAACGTAATGCGAGAGTGGGAGTGAGGGGTTTGGCGCCATGTGCGTTGAGAAGGCGGTGTCTTAATTTACCATGGGGAGAACTGCTTTATCGGCTCAGTCTTTAGAATAGCGCGCAAACCAATTAATTTGACAGGTATACCAACTACTTGAATATAGAAACATTTTTAACGCTAGCAGGTTTACCAACTAGGTGACCAACTTTATGACTGACGTATTTACGACGTGTTATGATTACTATTATGATTGCTACATTTAGATTTCAACAGTATATTTCTATTTATTAGGTATTATGATATTTTACATTTTGTATTCCGTCAACAATGATATTAATTCTTTGATCAATGATATATTATACAGATGAAAAACACTTCATGACTTTCATTCCCGAACCAGGGTTCGAACCTGGAGCGGAGAAATCAACGCCTAACCGACCACGACCATTACGCCAGCTGACCTAACAGTTTTAAATGTGGAATATTAGGAAATTGATTTAAATTATCTACTTGAACGTGATAATGTTGAGTTGGGTGAACGTGTGTGTGTGGGGGGGGGGGGGGGGTACTGATGATATATGAAGTAGGTCTATAAAATTAACAAATGAATCACAAATTTTCGTATTTTCTACCGAGAGTCAAGTCGAAAATCATTAGCGAAATAATTATCAGTGTCGCTTTACGCAGGCTACAATAATAATGTTACCTAACGTCGCCCATTGCTTTCAGTTTCGGACTTCAATTTTTTTACAGTTTATCAATTTCTAAAATCTTATCTGTTTGTGGAACGGTCTGACTTGGAGAGTCGTGGCATGTGACAAATAGTTACTTTATAACAATCGAAAAGCCAGCGAAGACATAATCGACATGTTCGTACGAAGTCTCGAGCAACCACTATACTTGACCTACTTTGCCGTGGATACGAGTTTTCAGGTGACATTTTGTATGAAATGGGTTTGCCAATGCCAAGTCAATGACACTTGTTTGTGTATATAAATTGTGTAGGGTAACAATATTCTGATTTAATAGTATTGACATATTGAATGCGAAGATAGTGGAAACACTCCACAGTGCACACTAAACTAATCTATAATAATATAATTTTTGGTAGCAATGCTGCCCAGAGATTCCTGGCTCTCTTTAGGTGACTAAAAAGGGTATTGTTGTATTTTAATGTTTAGTGTTTTGCCTCGTTTAGAACGTTTGTATGTCTCAATCATTTCGCGTGGGAACTGATGCCCTATTTATGCCACCATTACACGACTCAATACTTTCGTCAAACTTATTGAATTCAAGAACAAAAGCGAATCAAAAACAGCTTGGTAAAAAACTGCAACAATATAGCTTCTATTGATTGATGCTTTTTGTCCTTGAATTCAATAAGTTTGATGGAAAGTATTGAACCGTGTAATGTGGGTATACGGTTCAATGTTCCGCTCAATGTTCCTTGAATTCAAGGACCAAAAAGCATCACATAAAGTAGAGTTATTGTTGTGTTATATTATCTATGTATATTTTGATGCTTTTTTGTCCTTGAATTCAAGAAACATTGAACGGAACATTGAAAGGTCAGTAAGAATCCTTGGTGACGTAGTATGAGCGTCAGTAGCGTCGGTTTGCACAGGTAGTGGTGAGGCGACGCCAACTTCAGGTACCGGTAACCAAAATAGTAGATTTTTTGAGGTTTTTATTTTTTTACGGGTAAACAGTTTGAGATATAATTTTTTGGTTGTCAATTCCTTCTAATAAATTGCTCTCTTGATATGTTTCGTGTTTAAAAAAAAATTTTTAAAAAAAAATTTAAAAATTCTCCGATTTTGCTATTCTGTGAGCGTTTTTGAAATTTTGGGCGCCTGTATCTTTGTTAGTATGACCCCCAGACTATTTTCGTTTTCAGGATGTCTAGATAATTAACGCAAAAAAAATTAAAAAAATACAGCAACAAATTTGAACCATCCGTATGGTTGCTACGAGCGCTTGAAAAAAAAACTTCCCCTTAGTAAACCCTTCTCAACTTTGCTGCTTCTCTGAATATGGAAGAAAAAAGACGACAGGTATCGGGTCTCGAACCCGAGACCTTGAAAATTGTAATCGACGTCGCTACCCCGTACGCCATGCCACACGATGGAAGTTAGAGCGCTTAGACTGGTATAGATAGTACACGGCTCTCAATATATGCATGTAACCAAATATATATGGATTTACGAAGAGAGGGTCTCATTGGATTTAAAAAATATCCAAGAATACGATCTGATGATCTGTAGTATCGTTCTGTAGTATGGCGCACTCCTACCAACGGGGTTGTCGAGCTGTCACATTCCTTACCCACATGTTAAAACAGCTGATTTCCAAGGGGGGTTGGCAGCAGTGTTCTGTAGTAGGGCACACTCCTACCAACGGGGTTGTCGAGCTGTCACATTCCTTACCCACATGTTAAAACAGCTGATTTCCAAGGGGGGTTGGCAGCAGTGTTCTGTAGTAGGGCGCACTCCTACCAACGGGGTTGTCGAGCTGTCACATTCCTTAGCCACATGTTAAAACAGCTGATTTCCAAGGGGGGTTGGCAGCAGTGTTCTGTAGTAGGGCACACTCCTACCAACGGGGGTTGTCGAGCTGTCACATTTATTTATATACCCACATGTTAAAACAGCTGATTTCCAAGGGGGGTTGGCAGAAGTGTTCTGTAGTAGGGCGCACTCCTACCAAGAGGGGTTGTCGAGCTGTCACATTCCTTAGCCACGAGTTAAAACAGCTGTTTTCCAAGGGGGGTTGGCAGCAGTGTTCCGTATACAGCCGCACTCCTTCCAACTGGGTTGGTAGCAGACACAGCCTTTCATGTTTTGTTTGATTTTGGATTGACAGTCTGAGTCATGTTGCTCTCACACCTGTTTAGGAGGGGTTGGACGTTTGGTCAGTTATAAGTGACTTGACACGCTTATTCCGCACGAGCGATTTAGGATTAGTCACCGGTTTGGGGTCTTCGACTTGTGCCGGTGTGTGACTAATTGGAGACCCCACGCGGGGGTGGCTAGCAGGTGGAGGGTTGGGATGGGTAGACAAGAATGAAATATTACAAAAAAAGTTGTTTTAGATTTCTCGTTTCTGTCATCTTGTAAGTAAACTATGTTTTGGCGCTTTCGTCCTTCATGCTTTTACAGTCAAGTAAAAATATAAGGAACTTATGAAAATAAGTTACAGTTCCTGGCAAATTGGAACTATGGCGTTCCACAGTTCCTGGTTGAAAAAAGGAACTAAAGCGTTCCTTAGTTCCTTAAAAAGGAACTAGTTCCTAGGAACGGAACTAAAAAAATCCGTTCCTACCCAACATTGCCACTATCGTTGAATCAAGTAGGTATGGCTTCAAAAGTTTTCGAACAGGAAATACAAGACAATAACATAGACAGAAATGCAAATTTTATTAAATGCAAATACTCACACAATGCATCAATAGTTTAGCAGATGATCACATAAACAAGATTGAGATTTGTTGCCTGTAAAGCTACGAAACAAAAGAAACACGAATTGTGCTTGGCGTGTTTGACAGTTGCCATTAATGCTTGACTAGGACTAATTCGACCCAAGAAGTCCTGCACGACAAGCCTCGCTTTGACGCAGTTCCACCCGTCTCAGTTCAGAGTGCCTACGTCATCATTGCTTCCTGAAACTGGGGAGATTACGTTTTAGATTTTACTCGGAAATCCTGACTAGTTTTTCACAGGTTCTCCTTCACAATACAAATGGTGTTTTGAGTCGTTACTGCGACGTCTATCAAACGACGCAATACAAATGAATTTGTTCTTGTTTGCTTCCGTGACCAAATTACTCTTTATCATTTGTAACTGTAGTATTGTTTACAAAGAGGAGACCAGTGACGTATGATCGTGTTTTGCTTCGGTATTGAAAGGTTACAAACAAAGTAGAAGTTAACTGGACCACAGGTCGTAACGGACCCAAGTATCGTGCCAGACGTGTCGTGAGTTGTGACTACTTGCTGTGAACCTAAGGAGTCTGATCATTATACAAAAATATCTCAATTTGTTAGGATCAATGAAAAACTTCTAGTTAATAACGGAGGTGAAGTTTAAGCTAGGTGTGTCATATTTTATCAATGATGCTAATCGAGAACGTGCGAGGATAGAAATAAATGTAGCTATAAAACCGTCACTAGCTGTTCATTACATATTGAATATATATCGCAGTACCATAGTTTTCCAGACAAACTCACAAAAATAGAGCTGCTTTTCTCAATTCTATCTCTTTATCTAAACACTCTAGGTGTGCATTAAAGATTGTATAACTTACTTTGTTTTGATTTAAAACAAAATTACCTTATTTGAAACATGAATTTTAAAACTAATTGATGTGTTTTCGTAATTGTACATGCTTGAAAATGATCTCAAATGTTGTTGATATTCTGAAATAGACTCCTCCCAATTGCCAAACGTGTCGCCCATTATTGTTGTGTGTCAGTGTTTATTTCACGTGGAATACGATGTAGGGTATGAAACTGGCAGACTTGGCCCCAATTTCCTCTCGTGTTATTCTCTCCTCAATAGCTTCGGCGTTCGACCTATCAAACCAAGGTTTCCCCATCGAGTCACGTGACAGCGCATTGACCAGCATTCCTTTGAATCACACATGGGTAAAATAGAAAAGCGCCTTGCTCACCGCTAGCGGGGTGAATAGTTGAAGGGTGGGGGATTGCTGTACTTTGAGGAATTTCTCTTGAAGATTTCTTGCTTGTGCATTCCCCGTCAATTCATGTGACTACTCCAATTCAACAAAGTCTCGTCGAATTAATATGCAAGGTGGCGTGTAATAATGAAGTGTAATAGTGACAGCTACAGCTGTTGTATCTAGTTATCATCTCTCAGGTATTGTAGTGATATAATATCGCGTCTGTTGTCAGGCGTGGTGAGGTCGCATCGCATTCCACTCATGGTCGGTGCGCAATGCAGTAGGCAAACACAAGCAGGTATGGAGATATCCCGCCTCGCGAAGCGACTTTTTTGGTCTTATCTCTAAGACCGGCCTATTATTGAACCTCTTGTAAAACCAGACCCAGGTCACATAAAAAAGTTACTAACTCCTGGTGAGAACAAGGACATGATGCACATTCCAATTATATGTTTTAAAGTATGTTCTAAGACATTTTCCTGGTTTTACAAGAGGTTCAAAGTTAGGCCGGTCTTAGATATAAGACCAAAAAAAAACTTAGGAGCTCTTGTGAATACGGGCCCAGGTATTTTTATTACGTCGGTAAGATTCGTGTGTGAACGCTTGAAAGTTACTACAAGTTCCATATTACGAGATCTAACTCGGCTTGTTATGTCCGAGTTAGATTTCTTACCAGGGGAGCAACTTTCAAGCGTTCACACACAGAAATTACCCACGTAATTTCACCTACCCGCGTGTAATATGTCAGTAATGTAACCCAGCTCATAACGGCACAAATATATAATCTAAGTAAGCTGAGCATGTTTACATACTTGCCACAAGCATGTCAGTGTGAGGTACATATGTGATTATGGCTATCGAGACGCACAACCACCCTCACCAATTCGTTCATTTACAGACAATAATTAAGACGGAGAGACGATCCATGAACAGTCTTGCAAACGATGAGACCATTTAAAAAATGATCCAGGTATCTTGTCTTGTTTCTCCCCACGGTCCTCTAAATCTTCAAGAACAACAATACACAACAATTAGAAATGTGAAATCAAGGTTAATAGATGAAGATCTTGTGTCCATCAATGAACCTTGATATAACATTTGACAGCTCATGTTTGATTGTTCTACGTTGTTTTTCTGTAACGATTTAGGGGTTCGTGCGAGGAACAAGAATACATACCTGGATCATTTTTAAAATGGTCTCTCGTATTCGCTGTTGTGAAACTCCCACACTTTTACTCACAACGTGGCACATAATTAACAGTATCATTATTATTGCTACACACAGACCTGCAGCTAATAAATAGGAACGATTACAATGGAATATGAAAACTTGAATCAGAACGTCGAGTAAGTATTGAAACCACGGATGTCATTTGCGAAAGGTTCATAGTTGGCCATAGAATACAGACCATCGCATACTCTTCTCATTCATATTCGAAAAATAATTGCTTCCTGATGAAAGCTTCATAGTAAAACATTTAAAATTGCGTACAGAAATTGTCCCCCTCCATTTATCTCGCAACAATATAAAATATATACATCCGCTTTTATAATAATTATTACTCATTTCTCACCTTAGTTGGTCCATTCCATTCGTAAACCCATTAATTTCCGCCGATGCAAATGTGTAGAGGATAACTACAGAGAGGTTTCGGGAAAGAAGAGGACAAAAATGGCGGCCCGCGGCGACATAGCATGAATAATATCGGCGTAAACATTGGTCAAGCGGCGCATCCGTAGCCACGTCACACCCGTTGATGTATGTCTGCTGTCGGGTTAGCCCCCACACACCGCACTGTCTCGTTAGCCATTGTGAACATAACGCGTATTATCGCAATTGCACTAAATAACTGTCAGTACTGCTTTTATAATTTGACTTCCATTTCGACAGAATATCGTTGATGGGATTGATGATGATGTTATGGGAAGCTGTGCGAGAGTAAATTTAATTTGGCTGTGGTCATAGATTTCTCACTGATCATCATATGTATTCAGATGTATCGGCCACACATGATTTATTGAAGTAAATCAGCTATAGTAGGCCTACTTAAAATATGAATAGGCTTTTTTTAACTGTATTAACTTAAAACGTTAAAAGTTCTAGGTGGATATTAACGAAGGACGGAATATAGAAATCAACGTACAATTTTAATGAAGCATTCCATAACTTATCCAAGTATAAGTTAAGTGTGTGTGCTTAAAGTGTGGGTCGCCTACAGGCGCTCTTAACACGCTGGTTCCAGACTCTAGCGTCAGCCAATCAGAGGGACTCTTGTGATGACGTCCACGTGACGGCTTCAATAAACTTCACGCCACCCTGGCTGTGTGAATTACAATCGCTTTTTGCCCTTCTATTGCGTTTTTCATTCTCTTTTTTACGATGCCGCTTTTATGAACGGGGAGATTTGAGATAACTGCAGAATTCTTTGCATGCGAATGTGCGGCATTGGGATTAGTTCCATATGAAACACACGAAGGCCAAATTCGGAATCAGCTCAACTACGAAATATGTCCAAGATAGTAAATCTTGCCCAAGATGCGTTACATCTGTTTCTATAGGGATCGAATCACGTTCTCAGTTCACTTTCGTATTCATCTCCACCTTGATGTGGACTTTACTCGCTATAAATATTCCCTGATGATTGTAATAATGTTAATAATATAAGTATTGTTGAAGATTTGTAGGCCTATTCGTGTGAACGAATATTTTTTGATGTGTTATTATACATCCCCATCGGTAGACCTATTCGAATACTGATCTTAATTTTCCGGGCATATCTCATAGAAGATTGATTCTTTGTTAGAAATTAACAATACTAATAAAGTATAACCTAAAATGTTTTTAAATCGTATTTATAGCTATATGCACACAATGGTGTGGATTTTCTTGCAACACGTAGCCCGACATGTAGGTGAATTATTCATATATACCCCCGATGCATTTTAAATAATAAATCTATAAAAACCCTTGTATTCTACATTATAGGTTATTTACAATAAAGCTATGCGATATTACGAGACTTAGTATTGTTATTATTAGTACAGAGTATAAACAGGTAAATCGTATAACATAAAACTCACCGATTTTATTCTAGTTGTCTCTCAGCAAACATATCTCGTCTCCGTCATAGAATGGGACAGAGTGGTTTTTATCCTTTGCCATTGCTGTTAACTGCCTGGGAAGTAACGAATCCATTCTACGCATTTATCACTGGCTATTTTCGCTTCCCATTTAACTTTTACCTCTCTTTATCTCTCAGTTTGGTCATTAATCAACAACTTGTATTGTTTTTTCCTCCTCGTATTTAATCTACCTTTACTTGAAGCCAACCGACGAATCCACCCAGCCGACATCTATTCTAGACAAAGGAGTCCACATCCGTCTTCATCACCTACGTCAATAACCACCCAGCTAATGTCGATACTCAACGTATGGACTTCTCACCTCAATCCTGCAGTCTGGGACCCTTCTCAAATTAGTTCAAATCTGTTGTTCTTCATTTATCATCCAGTATTTGTTATTTGAGATGACGTCATTTCCTTCCGGAATGTTATTGGGTATTATTATTAATGTGTTTCTGACGAGATTGTTTATAATCTATTTCTCTATTTATTTTCTGACGTTAGTCCATGAGAATAAAACATGTATCCTTCCGCCTTCGTAATTTGGGGTCAGGTAAGCAATATAACAAACGGAAATAAGTAAAGATTCATTCTCAAGAAATAGTACATCAACATCGTAACATTTTATTCTTCGCTGACCTTCCTACCAAACTACAGACAAGAATCGATAAGTGAAACAGTCATTGATTGCAGCATCCATTTTGAACAATATCGCATCGCTCTTCGCTTTGATTGATATTGAGTTGGCTGCGTTACTTTGTCACTAGTCGGGACGATGAGCAATGATGGGTGATGGACGAAAGACGAGGGTGCACCCAAATGTGTTTCCTCCACTATTCTTGATATCCCCGTGACGTCACGTCACATACACTGTTGGCGGCCGTAGTCCCTACATAGGCAGAAAAGTAAGTAGCAATGAATTTGTCACTGTTCAAAACAAAATATGTATATACATAATATTTGAGCTTGAAAAAGGTGTTGTATACCAATAGACAGGAGGAAAATTACACTTTCTTTGTATGTTTGTACTTTGTCTGAAAACAAAAACGTGTTGTATACCAATGCACAGGATGGAAATAATATTCTTTTAATTTTTGTCTTTCTTGTACTTTGTGTGGTAGAGACGTTAACACTTAGAAAAATCTAGCACAGCCAATTAGAATAGCTTACGAGTAAACGAGAGCACCAGTCAACGCCCACTTAGCACGTTCTCTTTTACACAAGTATGCGAGAGACGAACCGGCGATACCCTCTCTCTTTGTTTTACTCATTTAACATTTATGAAATGGAAGAGCAACAGTCCTGGGTAATGCGGCAGTTCAAAACAACGGAAATTAGTCTAGTTTTTTTAGAGTGAATGATTAAGAATGATTTAGCTTGACCCGAACGACGCTTATAAGAGAATTCTTCATTGCCAGAAATATAAATATTTGATGAGCACTGTATGGCCAGAATAAAAATGATCCTTCAATGAATTGTTACCGCAGAAGCATCATCATATGTGGCCATGATTAACTAATGCAGTGGCTCCCAAACTGTGGTACGCGTACTCTTTGGAAATTACCCTCGTACCCTGGTCGAACGCGTACCCCCAGGGTACGGGGTGAGTTTCCTCAGGGTACATGAACAATTACATTGAAACTTCAATTGTTGTTTACTGGTTCGTTACTTTGTATAAGCTCTAGTTTTTATTATTTCTATCCTTTGTAGGGGTCCTACAAAGGATAGAAATAATAAAAACTAGAGTTCAAAACACTTTATTAAATATGTTGTGATATTCACTGAAATATTAATTTTGTTACTGCCAGATAATACTATATTATTTTATTGTCCTTGGTGTTATGATTGTTCATTACAAATACACATTGTGATTAGTGATGTAAGAACGGTAGAAGGAAATTACAAATTGTACATAAATATAAAACGTTGCTGTTTCTGATCACAATGCGAGATAAACTTAATTTACTAATTCAGTTCAACTGATTGATGTTACATGGAAGTAGCGCCAATATTTAATTTGATTCTCAATTAAAAGTAACAAAGGAATGTGAAACAAGGGATGGCAGAGCAACGACTAAAGCTGCTACTCGAGACTGATCAAACGACTCAACATCTTGAGACGTGCTCGGTGCTACGTTTTACGAAAAAATGAACATATTTAATTAATTAAACTGCTTTGTTTATCACAATAGCCCTTTCAGAATTAATATGATCCTTAGTACAAAGGAAGCCATTATGTTAAGATCGTTCTAGAAATTCTCTGTCGAAACAAAATAATTAAATATAATTTAATATTTCTTAAAACTTTAAACATCGATATAAATACTTCTATCACTTCTTCTGTATGCATAACAACGTGCACTGCAGTACCAGTATCTAGGTCATGTCCAGGACTCCTTCTACGCGTCACAGCCTCGCCATGTGTGCGAACATTATTCCTGACTCAGTCAACTACGCCCCCGGCGAGTTTCAACCATATTGATGTTTTAGTATCACCATGAATAATGTATTGTTTGAGTTGCCGAACGTGTGAGCATATTTCGTTTCGAAATCATGAATGTTTAACTTTGTTTGAGCACTAGTTCGTACGTACAAGCATAGCTGTGCTTTTTGTCGTCACTGGAGTCGCGTGGATCTATTCTGTAACTTTGTTGTATGTTCTGAAATGAATTCTGACTGTTCGTTCCAGTACGATTACATATTTTTTTCGATGCTGATTTCAGCTGACATCGGTGCAATGGCGCAACTGACGGTATAAACGAATTGTCATTTTTCAACGTTGCACGTGGAGCGAAGTAAGTCTGTAATTAGCCAGTGACGTGTCCGAACTTATTAGTATTAAAGACGTCGCCTAAAGTAAGAATCGTTCGTGAGTGTGGTCTCACTCTTAATTATTATTATTTAATATTCTTATTCTAGAATTAAATGTCCATAAACAAACACAAATTACATCACATGAAACACAAAACACAAAAACAACAACCAATGAAACCACAGACAACAGAACAAATAGTTATATACTATTTCAAGACTTATCTTCACTCCATTTTTAATGCCTTGATTATACTTGCATACTTTTTCTTTTTTTCTTACATGCACACAATCAGATATACTTATGAATTCCAATTGCTCAATGGGATTTTCTAGAGGTTAAATCAAGATTTGCTATCTTTTTCGACACAAAGACGAACACAAAGTGGAAAGAGTGGATTTGAGAAGCGAAGGATGGGTGGGGGGGGGGGGGGGGGGATGCATAAATGTAATAAAGCTAAAAGCAGAAAAGAGAGCACTGCAAATATAAGGAAGCGAATTATGTAAATGGAATGAACTGTAATGTCATATGATAAGAGTTGTGAGGAACGTCGCAAGTTATTACTCAAGGTATCTCGTATGGTTCTGTCTCTTTCTCTTTGACGACGAATGCGCCTAGTTGGTCTTTGGGTCCGCTTCCAATGCGGATGGTACAGATATCGATTCCTGGTTCCGGCTGGGATTTCTAACTACTATAAAAATATTATATCTTATACAATTATTGTAAACGGTGAATTTGGAGCTTTCAAAGCAACGAGCACAATAATAAATCGTATAATGTCCTCCACTGAAAATCAGTTCTTGTAGTTGTTGTAACGATTAATTGATGTATTTATTTTGTATTTATTTGCATCTTCTCGAGACGTGCACGTTATTCATATTAAATGTTATCGAACGGAAATAAGATAAACAGTCAACGCAAAGATAGTAAGATATACCCGGTCGGGTGAGTCAACGCATATTGAAACGTTGTAGTCGCGACCAATGTCTACTTTATCCCCGCCTAACGGAGGATCTTGGGAGTTCAATGAGCCCCCGCTAGGCAGAGATCAAGAAGACCTTGCTCGCAACGTATAATCAAGTTGCAGCTTTCTCACGCTTTTTCTACTCTAAGCTGTTCAGGGTGAAAGAAGATCTATATAAAATGTGGATTTACTGGGAGTCGCATTACGTGAGCCACCTTGTCAGCGGGTATTATACGGACATTTAAAAACCCTGGAGCATAATTCTCTGAAAGATCTTATATATTACAACGCGAAGACAGATAACAGACGGGATAATCAGTAACATTCCCACAGAAAACAGAAACACGCAAGGTGCCCCTGATCTCCACTAGTAATGCCTCCGTCCTTGGGAGTTCGACGAGCCTCCGCCAGGGGATTTAAAGCAGGTCTTCTCAATGTTCGAGGCTCCAGGCCTCATCTGATACGTGTCTAGAGATGACCTTGCAGTTGCTTTCGTCATAGGAACTCGAGGCGAATCAGCGATCGTATTTGAAACTTGAAACTCAACGGCGGAGGTGCACAGGACGGAACACAAGTCGACTCACTGACGTAGGTGGAAGTGGAACATGGGAAGGATGAATGCTGAATACGTTAAGATATAAGAATAATATTAATGTACCTAGCTTTCTGGTTTCATAATTATTTATGATTATTATTTCATAGTTGTTTAGTTATTTTAAGTGTTATCATTACTACACGCAACATAATTTTTTTCTCTTTCTCTCTCCTGTATTAACATGTGGTAATAATATATGTTTGTAATTGTTTGACAACGTCAATCCCTTATCAGTGACAACGTGGTTGGATGGTAGAAAATGCCTCACGGGCATTAATCCCGCCACTAATAAAGACGACAACCAATCAATCAATCAATCAATCAATCAATCAATCAATCAATCAATCAATCAATCAATCAATCAATCAATCAATCAATCAATCAATAACTCGTCTATGACGAACGCATTTAAGGTTGTCTCAAAATGCGCATATTATTGTATTTCCAGCACATCCTTTTAGATTGTCTGACGCAGTTTTATATTTTACTGTCAATTTCCAAAAGGTGCTACGTCAAGGCGATCCCGTTCTTCCCGTTAGTGTCCCTCGGGACACATGGAGTGTTGTGTCCACGTATTATATACTCAGAACGTAGGGGAGTTGTTGGATGCAATCTATTCGTTACCCTGTGTGTGACGCGTTGGTAAGCGAGCACCTCTATGGCCACGAACATTCTGCCCAATAGGTCTCAAAGTTACCGTCATTATTCAATGTGAATACCCTACATTTTTCGTTATTGAATTTTCTTCATTGAGAGCAGAATAAATATAATTTCTACCTCATAGTGTTTTAAACTGGCCGTGATATATTATTTGTGAATTTTGTATTTTCACAGAAAAACTTCTTTAATGGCTACGGCGACGAACATTTGCATATGGTTTTTTGCTGCCAACTAGTCGATTGACAGATGAGCTTGGAGATGTAACGATGCACACAATTCTGCTCTGCAGACCGTGAATTGAATAATATACTTGTGCATTGCGGACTCTTCTCTCGTCTCTCTTCTCTTTCTCTCGTCTTCTCTCATATTCGTTACTTTTTTTTTCTCTTTTTTCTTCTCGGAGAGTAACCTCCCTTACTACGTTCAATTTTAATTACCTAGTTTAAAAAAACATATTCGACACACGCACTGTATAAGTATGCACATAATTTTATGTTATTACTTATTATTTATCAGTATCTCCATTTCTCTTTCAGTCTTTTCATTTCGAGGTATCCGCAACAACATAATCTATCATGCTGGTATCATTACATTGTTTCAACTATATGTGAGGTAGATTAATTTAAGGTGGCGAACGCTACCGCAGTCTGTGTGTTGATTTAGGTCAAAGATACACAACGAGAAACATAACTTACTACAACCGCAACTCATACAGACTGTGGTTCTCTTGTAAAACGTCAGAACATGCTGGGAAATATAAACCGCATTGTACCTTATGAAATACCTACGCGAAATACGTGTAACTGTAATTCGGGAGGCCACCAGTTCGATTATCCGCCACCGGTAGTCCTGACTGAAGGTTTTTCTCCGAGGCTGTCCTCAGTCACAAGGCGAATGCTGGAATTGAGTCATACAAACAGCCCTAGGACATTCCTTCCCAACTATCCAAACACCTTAATTCCCCAAGTTAGTCAACTGAAGAGGGTACATCGAGTAAAGCTGGTGTGCACTTTATAACATGGATTCCTATATGAACAATTATTATTATAATTATTCCAATCGCAGCAGTAAATAAACACATTAGCCGTGGCGTACGTTATACTGAAATATGTGTTAATAACCGTGTGTTATCATACGTTATAAATTACGGATGCACAATGTTTTCTGTGAAGGGTTACTGGTATTCAAGTGTATTATTTCAAATTTTAAACTATCTACAAATTAATGTAATAAACTTCTACGTAATTTCAAGAACATAACTAAATACAATCAAAGTTTTAGTTTCGCCGAAACCTTAACTTCATCTTTTTTGTGGGAAAGAACGACAGATCATTAATTTTGCAAGTCTTGACGGGAATTACACAGGGGAATAATTTATCAAAGGTGTTAAAATACTTTTTACCCGCGCGTATGCGAGCAAGCACAGTCGAGTTCTGTAATTTTAACACCTCCCCCATTAATTAAAGTTGCATTTTTCACATTTCTTGTTATCTAACTTGTACTGTGGGCATGTTCCTCTTTTATACAACTAATTATGACGATATATCAAAATATGGTATCATAAACAATATTACAATATGACGAACTTTCAGTATACGCTTCATTAATTCATATAATGTGAATTTTGAATTTGGGTGTGCACATATTTCTACAAAACTACTTCCACACTCTTTTTAGAGTTTGTTTCCCTGGGGCTTTTTTTTGTAATGATATTGTGTTAATTTTAGATGACTATAAAATGCAATATTTAAAAAAGTTGTTTTGCGTTGGTAGAAAAACAAGAGTGTTATTACAACCGGACTCATATTTATTTACTAAAACACAGTCAAAACCAAAACATTATGCATTCTTTATTTCTTTTCATTTGTTTACAAAACGAACGACTAAACATCATAACTATAAAACTATTCCAATGTCTTTGCTAAAAATTTGTTAATTTTATGAGCACATAACCCTGACTCAAGGCCGTTGCGTTAATATCTGTGCTCAAGTAGTTAATGTATCAAAATGAATAGTTGTAAATGAAGTTTAGTGTTCTCCGTACATCTGAAAGGTCCAAGTTCGATCACTTCTTTGGTATTCTCGGACGCGTCTGAAACATTGAGTCTCTCTTCCGACGCTCGAATGCTATTGAAGAAGCTCTCTAAACAAAGAAAAAGACAACTAATAGATACCTCTCTACGAATGTTGACTCTACGCTTTCTAATTACACTTCCAGCGCGTTGTGTTTGGTTTAGTAACTACGCCGCCGTCTCCTGCACTGCTGTACGTGCAGGCAGCCAAGTTAATAAACAACCTTCGAGTGGCGGTATTTTTCAATTTATCTGTTTGTGGTGAGGAAGGTTCTGGCTAGAAAGTGATTAACTCGTAGGTATATAATGCAAGCGAGAACGGACTTGAGTAAACATCCAAGATATTCGATTAAACTACTTGTGGATACAGAGCAGTGTGGTTATAGAAAAGGAAGATATGATAAGAGCAAATGTGTATTAATAATAATTGATCATTCTAGCTACATTTAGAACCATCTCATTGTAGTGTCTACTTAGGCCTACACCGAGAATGAGTCGTCTCCAATCTCCATAAACGTTAACAGATATTCATCTCACATACATCCGATCACACGTGTTATATCACATCGTGATGTTGTGGGCGTATCCACTTGTCTATCTTAAGCCTAATAAAATAAAAATATCAAAACAACTTGCCATTTGCAACAGCATGGACGTACTATGTCGATAAATTAACTGAACTTTTTTTTCTCACTGATTCATCACTGATATAGAGCAACAAGTGGGTACATAATTATATTAACAACACATATTAATTATGAAGTACGCAAATTAACAGGCTTCAACCGTTGTAATATTGTTAACACTAAAAAGCATCCAGAGCTGAAAGAGCCTAAACCTGTTTGTTTTTCCTCGTGGTTCCCAATCTGGACTGAAAACAACAGTATTGTGAGCATTATTTGTGTAACTAGCTAGATACTTATAATTAGTTTTAGGTAATTTCTAGGATACAACTGCAGATATTTTGTACTGGTGCCGCCGACTTAAGCGACCAAGCTTGCTATCTACCGAGCAACGTTTGAACTAGTAGATGTTGTCTCGAGCGCTCAGTCGGTAAAAACCTGATGCTATGTGGTTTACGTTATTGATTAACAGTAGAACAGCTTTTAAATAAGTCGACAATACTCATATGGACGTTAAATAATTATTGTGTATTTGGTTGCCTGTCCATTAAAAAAATAATTTTTAGTGGAATGAATTGTAATGTATTATATAAGCGTAAAAACGCCCCGCAGAATCTGTTATCTATGCCTGGGGGTACATTTCACAATACATAAGACAGAAAGTAAAAAACCGACCTAAATGGGAGTCGAGCCCAGCATCTATATTCCATATGAAACAAAATGTTAGTGCGTTACATGTGTGCTAAACTCATTCTGCAGAGTATACAATACACATTGCGTAATTAATTAATTACAATTTTCGTTATAAAACTTAGTAATTGCATCAAATCATCGTGTAATTCAAAGTATTAACACAAATAACGAGCAATTAAAAGCTTAATGGAAGTGATGTGAAAGAACAGCAAGTTTAAATTAAAAGTAACAAAAAATATAATTCGATTAATTACAATAACTTTATTTTGTAATCGTGGTTTTTGTGTACCCCTCAAAGAGGCGAAAGTACAATTACCCCCACATGTTCAAATCTAGATTGAATTGTCCGGCAACAGTTAGCACATAAAAGGTACAAGGTCGCTACGTAAGACATACATCACGTGACCAGTATAGTGCCTGCAAGTGTATATTAATGGTGATGTAATGTACACAAAGGTTAATTAGACAAAACAAACAACGTTGGTTTACATATCTCAAAGCTTGCACGGTCGTATTTTGAAACATCGACAAAGAAATTAGTTTAGCTGACGTTAATGTTATCTCTCTTCATTGTTCTTTGGTCTACAAAAGAAAATTAAATGACAACAGTCTGCGTATATTTAAGTGTATACTTAATAATTTAAATAACTTAAATATTACATTTCCCTTCAGCTTGAGGTCGTAATAGCTGGAACTACGTATACGTACGTATAGGTAGACACGGGTAAGGCTAACTTACTCGCTTTTAATTATTCATCAACTTATAGGTCACTAGCAACACCAAAAGACAACAATGAAACAAATGAATGGAATCGATGGACAACAACAAGTTGTCGAAAAATAATTTTATCTGATTTTGGAAAACAAAACAAAAAACAAACAAATACTCAAACAAAACTTTCACTTAGTCGTTGTCTACTTGTTTTTATTTCTATGGTTGCAATTTTATTATTTTTACAGGTGATGGTTTGTCCGTTAGTTCAATTCATTTGTTCCATTGTTGTCTTTCGGTGTTTCTAGTGCCCTATACTCTAGTGATATGAACTGTAACTGCAATTAGCAACTGGTCAATACCGGTACGTGAATACAGCAACAATGCAGTCACTCAAACCCAATGAGTCTCATCACACGTTGTTTTTTAAACATGACTCAATTCCATCCAAACATTGCGATACATATATTATTCATTAAATGAGTATAATATGTTATCGTCTCTATCTTAGACTATTGAACTTTACTCGAAACCGCGCAGCGCGTTGGAAAACAAGATAAAAGGCGTTTCAGTAATAATAAGAAACAAAACAACTCATCAGTCCGAATCACACTATTTTGTAGCGTACTAAATGACGGCGCATGACTGAACTAGAACTACTCATGCCAATAATGATCAGTCAAACCGTTGTGTCTTAAAGTTAAACAACATGTATGAGTGTATGTGACTAGAACATATAAAAGGTGATTTGATGTGAGGGTTAGCTACAGTATACTGAGTTCAGAGCTAACAGCTCCAGTAGAAATGAAACTTTCATTACAGTTCATTTATCTGTTACGTTTGATATACATTCTTGATCTACGATGCTATCGAACAGAGGTAGGTATGTATTAGGGATGACATCGGGTAGTAAAATCTGGATTCGATTCCAGCCCCTCAAGGATTCGGGTAACCCGAATCTTAGAAGTGTAAATCACGTCGCTCAACATGTTATTTGAAGGCCATTGACCGCCCGTGGCAGTAGTTGCCAGCGTGCATTCTGTCAGCCAGTGATGATGGTCGGGAAGGGGTAGGGGTAGGGGTAGGCTAAGAGCCAGTGGGAGCACAGGTAAACCAGAACTCGCCCGCAGCAATCACACCACACAAAATAGGCTTAGTCTATTTTTAATCAAGCCGATAATGGGTACATAACGGAGCGGGAAAGTATTTTATTGAATGGAAACAAGTCATTATGTTATCACCATTGTTGGCGCATTGTTGAAGCATACAACAATTCAACTAAAAATGTACCAGAACAAGATTTGAATCCTTAGAACGGATTCGGGTAATTTTTGGATTCGGGTAACCCGGATACCCGGATACCCGATGTCATCCCTAGTATGTATAGTGTTTTAAATGGGGCCATGAATATTCAACAACTATGGTGTATTAGATTTACCCTAAAGTGCAAGTAAAACATTATTAGTTTTAAATGAAAGTAACTTTTGTGAGTGGTTATACATTAAGTTATTAACGATTCAGAGATCGTTTTGGATGTTGTTGCTGTTCTCAATGGCCACTCGTAAAAAGTACTAATTATTATAGTCTTGTTAAGGTAATACGCATAAATATTTCAATGTTCATAATGCAAACGAAGTATATTACCCAGCTCCCACTACCTGACATTATTGTTAATTACAAATACATATAAGAAGGAGGATGTTGCAAAATACCCAAATAAATAATGTAGCATAATTATTTATTATGAAGTATTTACCCACCATCATGATAAATAATGCCTAAATTATGGCCCATTTACAATACTCTTTATGATACTGAGGTTCAACGAGTGTCGTGAATAAGTGACGTTGATAGGTATTATTGTATCGCATATAATCATGCTGCACAATGTGTGTATCTTTGTTGACTTAATGTACGCGACAACTAGTCAAAAACCTCTTACTAACAACAACTACCTTATGTTTGTCATGATATTTCGTTTTAGACTCGCACATAAATACCGACTTAAGTTTGTTGTTTTAATATTTTTTAACATTTTGTACGTATTCACTTAAACTGACAATACGCACTTGCCGATCTTGTTCTGTTCATCTACCTGATTACACAGAACTAATTCCCACTCGTTCATTTGCAGGCAGCACATTTCAATCCTGACCACCGAGTAAACCATCGCGGACACGGAGACTCGGAGAAGTATTATAAAGTCAAGCTACCCAACACCTGTGGCTCTAGCAGTGACGACAGTGACAGTGACGACAGAAGTAATGGAAACGAGATTCTGATAGAAAACAACAAACACTTCCATGAACACAACAATAATTACCTCCTGGTCGCTCTGAAGAAGAAAACAGACTCGTGTTCGAATGAAAAAAGGAAAACTTTAATTGCAGACTCCCCCGAAATACACAACGACGTAAGGAAAAAAGTATTCAAACGTCCTTTAATCAAGGAGCGACCGCAGAAAGAAGAAGATCCAGTTTATGATGATGATTCAGCCGTAGGTGACGGAACCTATTTCCACGATATTCCTCCCGATCAAAAAGTAGAAGCGAAAAAAGTTGCCAACGTTCGTTTGTCTACAAAATGTCAACAGGAGTTGTACAGGAGCCGTATTAGGAACGAACTGAAAGATGGCCGTGGACTTAACGACGACGCAGTGAAAGTTGGACAAAAGGGAGACACGAAGCCAAGTAGATACAGGACACAAACATTTGTAAATTATCGTGGAGATGACGATGACGAATACGACGACGATGCAGTGAAAGATGGACGGAAGGGAAACCGGACACGAGCATTTGATGAGCGTGGATATGATGACTACGGGGTAGACAACACTCTGCAAGGTGGCCCTAAGGGAAGCATAAAGCCAAATAATGATAGGACACAAGCATTGGAAGATCAACGTGCATATTATGACGACTACGGGGTAGAAAACACCCTGCAAGGTGGCCCTAAGGGAAGCATGAGGCCAAATAATGATAGGACAGAAGCATTGGAAGATCAACGTGCATATTATGACGACTACGGGGTAGAAAACACCTAGCAAGGTGGCCCTAAGGGAAGCATGAGGCCCAATAATGATAGGACTCAAGCATTGGAAGATAAACGTGCATATTATGACGACTACGGGGTAGAAAACACCCTGCAAGGTGGCCCTAAGGGAAGCATGAGGCCCAATAATGATAGGACTCAAGCATTGGAAGATAAACGTGCATATTATGACGACTACGGGATGGAAAATGGACGCGCTGCCAATGATTATGATACAACTACCATCGGAAACTACGATTACCTGGTTTGAATGTTTTATAAACTAACATTTTGTAAACTACGTGGCAGAAATTGAACTTCAAAAATTAGAAACTGAACAGAAGAAAATGAAAATATATTTAATTTTATTGTTTAAAATTGTATCAATGAAAAACCAACAACAAACACGTCAAGTAGACCTTGCAAACACGTTAGGAAAGAATCTCTTCTCAAAAGAGGGTTCGTTCAAATCTGCTACCTATTTACAACTCGAATAACTTCGTTAAGCCCAAATATCAATCAATCGAATAACTTTCTGTCCCTTTCTCATTTACCCGACACTCAAAATGAGTATTTTGTGATGCACATCTGTATCTTTTATCACCAGATTTTGATGTACTTGTAATAATTGTAATTGTACTTGTTCGTGTTGGATTTTATTTTATTGTACGTGTGGGACTTATGACCTGTTGTCAATAAAGAATTAATAATTATATTTTGAGTAGAAATTATAAATATCAAATCCCTTACAATCCCCGCACAACTGACAGGGATAAATCACACTAAACAGGATCGTTTTTCTTAAAGGGGGCGGGAGGGGGCTCACTTGGTGGTCCCGATGACTCCTTTTAAATCTAAATCTATAGTTTAAAATCTTACGTAATATTTTTATTTTTATTAGCACGCAAAACAAGGATTGCATCTGCTTACTTTTTCCCATTTATTTTAAATGATTATGTAAAATTTCTTTTCTTCTAAATTGCTTTTCTTTTTCTCTGCTTAAACTTTTCTTTTTTCCTATCTTACTATAACCTATCAGTTTTGCTTAATTATGATTATTATTGTTCATATAACGTTTCTTTTATGACGTTTACCTCCTCCACAGTTGCGTACCCGTTGTACTCTGCTACTATCAATCACCCCCCCCCCCCACCCCACCCCCCCCCCCCCCTTAGAGCCACACTACATCACACGCGCTAGATGACTCAAGTCAAGTCAGTCGCGCTTAGCGTACGGCCGGAGGTGGATGTGTAGCCGCTGTTGACGTTGTCGAGATGTCCAGGTAAGACTGCATCAAATTATTGCTAACGGTTTAGTTTGCATTCTCTCTATTGACGTGGCTGATAATTAATTAACACAACTTATTAAACGTGGTGCTGTCAGTACAACGATAGCGCTGTGTATAAGAGCTGTGGGACATTTAAAGTTGGCTCTACCAGTTACTTGCTACAAAGTGATATAGCCGCTTCTGCGATCCAGCCAGAGTCGGTATTTCGACAAACCTCAAAGGGGTGCGCGCGCACCTTGCAGCCAGTGTGGAGGACGCACCTGTGCGGATGAGCCCACGGTCCAGGATAATATTGGACCGGGGGGGAGCATCCACTGTGATGGGTCATTCAACCACTATTAAGTGGTTAAATGAGACAAATTATGGAGAAACAGCTACAGTTAAAATATAGCGTGAAAACTAATACAAATTTTGAATGAATAGATCGAAATATTTTTTATTGGGAATTGGAAAATGGAAAGTGTAGAAAGAACATGAGTAGGAAATTTTAAAACATCTTGGCTATTTCATACTCCCAAGTTCCAAAGTAAAACAAGTCAAGAAAAATACAAATAAATAAAAAATTGGATTTTGGTTTCACATTGGGATTTTATTACAAATCCAAATAATAACTTAAAATGAGTGATGTCTTATAACTTGAAGTTATACCTATGTGTATGTAAACAATTTGATCAAAAATCAGGAACTTTGTTTTTCCAAAGTAGCGTTTTAAACCTAGTTTTGGTTGGGTAAAAGTGCCGTTCAATAAATCAGACAAAAATAAAAAAAATCGAGCCCAAATTTTATTTAAGAATGGTTAAACCGTTTGGGCAGTAAGGCTGTTTTTCGCCCCGACATTCCGACAACCCCGCAGCCAGCGCCGTCCGTCTGTTCGTGTTATGTCAAGCAAACCCTTACTCTCACTCGTCGCATCTTCACTGAGAAAATTGTTCGAAAAAGTATTTTAATACTTGGTTCGTGTGTTGTTGTTCAATGTACAACAGCAGGTGCAAAGATCGGGGTTGTATTTTAAGCATTGAAAAATATTTAGGCATACGTCGAATAATATATATATATACACAATATGTAATGTATTTATATATATATATGAAAGGTGTTAGGAGTTGTAAAAGAAAATATTTCCAGCCTACCAAAACTGTATGTGCAGTTGGGATATGCAAACGAAATAAAATATATTCGTCAACTACGCAAATACCTAATCAAAATCAAAGTAAAATGCTTCTTTCCGCTTGGACGATCTTGGTCAATCCGTATACACGCCGTTTGCTTCCGGGTACTCCTTGATGGCGCTTGCGACACACGAGGGATAACTACCCTCTTGTCTTTACCAAATTACTCTCAAGACTTCATCCAATTAACAAATATGTGTTACGCAAAGTGTCTCCACATTTCGTTCGAAACAACTTTGAGGTTGTCATGCGACCCTGCACAACACGGCGGACACCCCCGCTACCCAGTTCCCGCGCACAAGTCACCCCCTTCCCCCCCTCCTTACCAGCAAGATATTTAGTATGTAATACCATTTAAGAAAACCATGTAAACTGTTTAATTTTAAGAGTACGTTGTAACTATATGTCTAACCTCCACATCAGTGTAACTATAACCATGTAATGTTAATAATTAGTAAAGATGGGTGTAACTTGCTCTTGACCACCCATTGGTGTCGAGGCTATACGCCTCGGGGTAGCCGCAAGAGGGCGGGCGAGGAGAAGAGTGGTTAGTGGATGTGAGGGAGGCAAGGTGGACGGTCGTCGCCTGAGAGCTATCCGGTTATAATCCTGAACTGTGTTTCTTTACCGTGAACAGTGTTCCGGTACCTCATTCATACATATCGAAACTGTGTTACGCGAACTGTGTTCCGCGTGTCTCATAATAATCCTGAACTGTGTTTCTTTACCGTGAACAGTGTTCCGGTACCTCATTCATACATATCGAAACTGTGTTACGCGAACTGTGTTCCGCGTGCCTCATAATAATCCTGAACTGTGTTTCTTTGCCGTGAACAGTGTTCCGGTACTTCATTCATACATATCGAAACTGTGTTACGCGAACTGTGTTCCGCGTGTCTCATAATAATCCTGAACTGTGTTTCTTTGCCGTGAACAGTGTTCCGGTACTTCATTCATACATATCGAAACTGTGTTACGCGAACTGTGTTCCGCGTGTCTCATAATAATCCTGAACTGTGTTTCTTTGCCGTGAACAGTGTTCCGGTACTTCATTCATACATATCGAAACTGTGTTACGCGAACCGTGTTCCGCGTGTCTCATAATAATCCTGAACTGTCTTTCTTTACCGTGAACAGTGTTCCGGTATCTCATTCATACATATCGAAACTGTGTTACGCGAACTGTGTTCCGGTGTCATAACCAACCCGAACAGTGTTTTATTCTGGGAACGGTGTTCCGGGACTCCATCATCATTATCCGAACTGTACTTTCGCACGGACTGCGTTCTGCACTCTACGATTCCGACCTCCATTCGTCTAATCGAACCAAGGACCACAGGGAGAACGACCACCACAACAGCACCGGCGGCTCTTCACAACTAGATTTCTACTGTCCCGCTTCAGTCAACGGATGAGTATGCCCACATGGGAAGACGATATTCATTAGTATACCTAGCCTAGCCATGCAGGCGTTAGGGTTAGTAATTATAGTTAGTGTTTAGAGATAATCATTATGTCAACTTGTCTACAATATAGGAATTACATTAATTAGTTGTGTCATATTGTACCCCCAATCCTGGCTCCCCACACTGTCAAGAGTCCGACACCCCTGACTATTTTGGTCACACCACATCTGGCGCCCAACGTGTCCTTGACTGTTCCGCGGGGGAGACCACGACGTCCTAGTAGATTTTTTTTTTATGTATACGTTTATGTTGTACATATTTGTGTTACTAAGTAGAGTTAAGGGTGCATTGTACGAACGCGCTCAGGACGAGGCGTTGATTTGTCCAGTGGCGGCCCACCGGACACCATGGATTCCGAAGGGCTCGCGGCCTTAATAGAGTCGTTAAGGACCGACGTACAAGGCTACCGCCATGACACGACGACCCAGACCCAGCAACTGGTGACCCAATTAGCGGCTCTCAGGTCTGATTGTACCGACCAGATCACCACGATCCGCGGCGAAGTGAGCGATACGGCGACTCAACTGTCTGCGCTCGGGGGTTCTGTACAGACCTTGTCCGCGCAAGTAACGGCGTTGGAGGCGCGTCACGAGCGGGGGGCAGACTCCCAGGCGGCCGTCGGTAGCCACATGCCATTCAGTTGGGGGGCGGATCCTAAATCACAAGCGCCACTACCATTGTTTGATGGTGCTGATAGTAAAACACACCCAATTGCATTTTTAAAGGAAATTGAGACGTATTTTGATCTGTCTCGTACACCAACGCACTTTCAAGTTAAATTAGCAGCAGCCCAATTGCGTGGGCCGGCCAAACGCTGGGGAGACGTGTTTTCCGACCGCTTCGAATCGTTTGCCGACTTTCGACGGATGTTCCTGAATGAGTATTGGGGGGCTGCACAACAAAGAAGTGTTAGGTATGAACTATACCACGGCAAATGCCCGACGCGTTTTGAAACCTCTATGGCCGACTATTTCCTTCTTATTATCTCTAAAGCGAGATATTTAACCCCAACGGTGTCCGACGAAGACATAATCGACGCAATAACCGACCACTTTAGACCAGACGTGGCGGCTACGCTACTGGCAGCTAACAAAACCACGATTGACGAGACCCTCACATTTTTGCATAAATTAGACGAAACAAACAAACGAAAACAACACGATTCAAATGTGGCCAAACAACCACAGTCTGAACAAAAACCGTCCAACAGCGCTTCTCAGTCAAACTGGCGACAAACGGGACAAACCAAACAACATGACACCACGGCCGACAAGCGCTATTCACAGCCGTATGCTAACACCGGGAATAGCAACGCGCGCAACCCAAACGCCCAATGGCGTACCGACAATGGGGGTAATCGCGACTACTCGTCAAACTCCCACTCACGCAATAGGGACAACGCGCAGCGGACCGACAATCGGCAAATTCGGTCCCTAGAACTTGTGGACGATACGTGTCCGGC
Source organism: Isoperla grammatica (assembly GCA_945910005.1). Taxonomy (NCBI): domain Eukaryota; kingdom Metazoa; phylum Arthropoda; class Insecta; order Plecoptera; family Perlodidae; genus Isoperla; species Isoperla grammatica. Next base: position 47,752,976 of record OX246738.1, on the reverse strand, counting down.
CGATGGCGTTAAAGATGGGGAATCTGAGGACGGTGAACCAGCGATTGAATGTGAGATTCATCACATCACCATGGAGAATAGCGCGGAACTCCTTTCAGACGACGAGGGCACGGTAGCGAGCCACAAATCACCCGAGCTTGCAGGCTTATTTTACAACTCGATCGCAGCCCCAATTCTAATAGACTCGGGAAGTGAAATATCTTGTATCTCTACCGCTTTCTACACTGAAGTCCACGAGGCTACGGGAGGCCTTCCCACGTTGCCTATCCCTGCTATTAAAGTCGTGGGTGCAGTTGGCACTACAAACAAACTCGTGTCCAAACAAGTACTTCTCGACGTGTCAATCGGTGATTGGAGAGGCGAGGTAGTTTGTATTGTTGTACCGGGGCTATCGCGACAAGTTATTTTTGGAGCAGATTGGCTGTACGACAACAAAGCCTCAATTCACTTCAAGGAGGGGACTGTTAACATTACAGACAAAAGCGAGACTGTGAAACTTCGCTTTCAGAACACCGTCCCCACGCTAACACGACACTACACAGTATCGAGACTCGAACTGGACGAATACCCAGACATACGGTCGCCAGAGACCATCTTGGTCAAGACAGATGATCCCAGTCTGACAATAGACCACCGGGAGACACACCTATTGAAAAGCGAAGCCATTGAACGTTCGGGGACAATGCTATCGACAGAAACAGTGAAGGCGTATGTAGGTCAACTAACGGGGCTGACAGAAGAACAACAACATTCGTTGCTTTCTACCCTCGACAACCACAAGGACGTCTTCTCTACCACGCCAGGGCTGACCAACCTGTACGAACACACCATTCAGCTCACTGACGAGACGCCTTTCAAACAAAAAACGTATCCGATTCCCTACGCACACAGGGGCGCGGTTAACGAACAGATTGAGAAGATGTTGCAGGGCGGAATAATCGAAAGGGCGCAAACCCAATTTATTAATCCGTTAGTCACCGTCATAAAGAAGGACAAGAGTGTCAGGCTTTGCATTGATGCACGACATCTTAACTCTAGAATGATTAAAGACCACGAACAAACCAAAGACCCAGAGGAAGTACTTCAGTGGTTCAACAAAATTAAATATATGTCCACCATTGATTTAACCAGCTCGTACTATCAAGTTCCATTAAGAGAGAAGGACCGGCAGTACACCGGTTTTCTACACGACTGTAAAACCTACGTTTTTCGTGTCCTGCCGTTTGGCATCTCTACCGCTGTCGCTGGGTTCACGAGATGTATAGAGAAAGTTTTAGGCCCCGACGTCTTAGAATTCGTCACACCCTACGTCGACGACTTACTCGTTATTTCCGAGACATGGGATGAACACATTGAACACTTAAATATCCTGTTCAATAAACTACGTACTGCGCGACTTACGGCAAACTTCAAAAAGTCCCAGTTTTGTAGAGATAGAGTTCTTTTCCTCGGCCACGTCCTCACCACTGACGGCATTTTGACCGACCCTGAGAAGACTGCTGCAATTCAAAACTTTCCGACTCCTAGGAATGTTAAACAATTGCGATCGTTCCTGGGCCTCTGCAACTTCTACCGCAGGTTTTGCGAGCAGTATTCAGACGTTGTGACACCCCTGCTCAAGTTGTTAAAATCCAACACAAGGTGGGTGTGGAGCACAGAACAAGGGGAAGCGTTCGAGCGGACAAAGAAGATGTTTCTTAGAACCGTAATGCTAGGACATCCATTGATGAACACGCCTTACTATGTTCAAGCGGACAGCTCCGGCCATGCTGTAGGGGCGCAATTGTTCCAGATAGATAGTAAAGGGGAAAAACGTGTTCTTGCTTTTACAAGCAAGTCCCTGACTGGCGCACAAAGACGATATTCGACGACCGAACGCGAGGCATACGCTATTGTATTCGCACTACAAAAGTGGCGGGTCTACCTGCTAGGCTCACCCGTGAAGGTCCTCACAGACCACAAGGCACTCTCTTTTGTGATGAAATGCCGACTAACAAGCAGCAGGCTAACTCGATGGATACTCCTATTACAACAATATGACATTACCATTGAGTACTGCAAGGGCAGCGACAACGTGGTGGCGGACACCCTGTCGCGCTACCCAGGGCGAGACGACACAAACTACTGCGCAACAGATGGCGACGTCAATCCACCACACCATTATTCTATCGCGGCGTTGAAATTCCCGATTAATGCCAAGCTAACAACCGACTTCGAGCACTTTCGGTTACGTCAATCCCAGGACTCGAAACTGGCGCCAATTATCGAACGGCTAGAGAGTGGCATACAGTCACAAAATGAACGCCTAGAGCGATTAGTGGACGTACACCTATTGTATAAAGGTATTTTGTACAAAAACAACGACAAAAGATACAATGATTGGAAAGTGTGTGTACCGACCGCGATTATCGCACCCCTAGTCACACACTACCACATAGCACTCACACACTGCGGGCCAAACAAGTGTCATGCGGCACTGCAGGAGTCTTTCCATTGGCCAAACATGGAACGCTCGATCAGGAAGCTTCTCGCGCCTTGCGACGTATGTCAAAAGGCCAAAGTGCCCAACAATCACTGCCACGGCACGTTCACGCCGATCATCCCTACAGGGAAGGGACAGCTAGTCGCCGTTGACCTCTTTGGGCCCCTCCCCACGGGACAATTTGGCGCCCAGCACTTATTCGTTTTACTCGATGTCTTTTCAAAACTAGTACGGCTATACCCCATACGGAAGGCGACCACACGCGCGTTACTGACCAAACTTACATCGGACTACTTCACATCGGCGGGGAAACCACGACGCATATTGTCCGACTGTGGGACGCAATTCACCGCACGCGCATGGTCGGCCACATTGACGGAGTTAGGGGTGGACACATCATTTTGCTCTGTACGCCACCCGCAAGGGAACCCGAGTGAACGGGTCATGAGGGAGCTGGGACGGATGTTCCGCACCCTGTGCCACGATAAACACTCGTCATGGGTGGGACACGTCAAGACCATTGAGACCTCCCTGAACATAGTAACCCACGATAGCACCGGCTTCACGCCCCAGGAACTACATTTCGGGACCAAACCTACGCGTGAGTTAGACAAGTATTTTGAGTGGCCCACGCGGGACTCGCTACCATTCGATCAGAAGCTAGCGTTAGCGAACGAACGCTTGTTGTCACGCGCCGAGCGACGCAAACTGAGACAAGCACAACCACAACCGCCACTGACACCCGGCGACTGGGTTCTACTTAAGGCTAATAACGTATCATCGGCGACCAACAAGGAAATAGAAAAATTCTTCCTACTGTACAAAGGGCCCTATAAAGTACATCGCGTGGTTGCACCGAACGCATATGAGCTAGAGGACACCACAGGGAAAATCCTAAAGGGCACTCACAATATTAAGACCTTAAGGAAATACAAGAGACAGGAGTAGGAGCGTAAGTTGGGACGATGGGATGTCCACCGCGAGGATACTTAAATTAAAACCCTCTTCTTGGTTGAAAGACATCAGAGTCTTTTAAGTGGGGGGCTGTCATGCGACCCTGCACAACACGGCGGACACCCCCGCTACCCAGTTCCCGCGCACAAGTCACCCCCTTCCCCCCCTCCTTACCAGCAAGATATTTAGTATGTAATACCATTTAAGAAAACCATGTAAACTGTTTAATTTTAAGAGTACGTTGTAACTATATGTCTAACCTCCACATCAGTGTAACTATAACCATGTAATGTTAATAATTAGTAAAGATGGGTGTAACTTGCTCTTGACCACCCATTGGTGTCGAGGCTATACGCCTCGGGGTAGCCGCAAGAGGGCGGGCGAGGAGAAGAGTGGTTAGTGGATGTGAGGGAGGCAAGGTGGACGGTCGTCGCCTGAGAGCTATCCGGTTATAATCCTGAACTGTGTTTCTTTACCGTGAACAGTGTTCCGGTACCTCATTCATACATATCGAAACTGTGTTACGCGAACTGTGTTCCGCGTGTCTCATAATAATCCTGAACTGTGTTTCTTTACCGTGAACAGTGTTCCGGTACCTCATTCATACATATCGAAACTGTGTTACGCGAACTGTGTTCCGCGTGCCTCATAATAATCCTGAACTGTGTTTCTTTGCCGTGAACAGTGTTCCGGTACTTCATTCATACATATCGAAACTGTGTTACGCGAACTGTGTTCCGCGTGTCTCATAATAATCCTGAACTGTGTTTCTTTGCCGTGAACAGTGTTCCGGTACTTCATTCATACATATCGAAACTGTGTTACGCGAACTGTGTTCCGCGTGTCTCATAATAATCCTGAACTGTGTTTCTTTGCCGTGAACAGTGTTCCGGTACTTCATTCATACATATCGAAACTGTGTTACGCGAACCGTGTTCCGCGTGTCTCATAATAATCCTGAACTGTCTTTCTTTACCGTGAACAGTGTTCCGGTATCTCATTCATACATATCGAAACTGTGTTACGCGAACTGTGTTCCGGTGTCATAACCAACCCGAACAGTGTTTTATTCTGGGAACGGTGTTCCGGGACTCCATCATCATTATCCGAACTGTACTTTCGCACGGACTGCGTTCTGCACTCTACGATTCCGACCTCCATTCGTCTAATCGAACCAAGGACCACAGGGAGAACGACCACCACAACAGCACCGGCGGCTCTTCACAACTAGATTTCTACTGTCCCGCTTCAGTCAACGGATGAGTATGCCCACATGGGAAGACGATATTCATTAGTATACCTAGCCTAGCCATGCAGGCGTTAGGGTTAGTAATTATAGTTAGTGTTTAGAGATAATCATTATGTCAACTTGTCTACAATATAGGAATTACATTAATTAGTTGTGTCATATTGTACCCCCAATCCTGGCTCCCCACACTGTCAAGAGTCCGACACCCCTGACTATTTTGGTCACACCACAAGGTATTTCACCATCTGCACAGTAACAGGAAATTGTCTGCCGAACTGTGATCAAATTGTCCACGTCTAAATTTGTTTTTCGAAAATGAATTAATTGTTATACACTCTCAAGTCAATGCTTAGCCTACTAATTTAATTGATTCAGATTCTTGATACTAAATCCGTGTCCATAACAGTCACCGCATTGCCCACATGTGCACCGTTCCGTGTTCCAAGCTCTGTCTTCAAATGTTTTGCACTTCGCACTCTCGATCACGTTATTCCGTCGTCTATTGTCAATTTCTTCAGCCGCTTTCGTTTACCTCGCCAGAGTAACCCATCCGATCAGTAATGTCACGTGACTCCACTTCACCGGGTCAGAGTTTTCAACCCGAGTAAACGAAAGCGTTTCGGAGACAGGTTTGTTTGCAAATGGATGCCTTGCGCATGCATAGCTAAACCTAACCTTCAAATTGTTTTTAATTTTTTTGTAATGCCTGGTGTACTTACTTTCTGCGTGCAATTCATTAATATCCTACTCAAACACACGGTTTTGCGCCAAAATATCCACATGCATCATCCACAGCCACATAACACCCACCAAACACCCTGCTCCCGAGGCAGGTCACTTTTTTGGTGATCGGGTCACAAAACCAGGTTACTCGGACATAGTTGCCGAACGCACTGGAGTAACCTGCTACTGATCGGGTTTGGTTTCCGGACTGACAGATTGCAGGTAAACGTATTTTTATTTTGTTTTTCGTATTTTTTTTTTTGTATGTATCGTGTATTTTGGTTCGAAACAGTAGGGATGAACACATTTCACAGTTAGTTTACAAGCTTGAACTGACTGACACTTTCTAAAATTAACGTAATAAACGAATAAACCGTACTTTGCCCTCTGAAGGCGGGTCTCGCAGCTGCGAGGGTTGCATTGAAGGCCGCGTAGACAATTCAAACCTGCCCCGCTGTGACGTGATTTTCGCGCCACAATCGACCTTTCCCTCATAATCAGTGAACCAGTGAACCGATTTACGAAATTTTTTTCTTTATTCCTATTTTCTATTGGGCCTTTATCACACAATCATCCATCGCTTCAAACCGGGATACTGCCTTTAATTACAAATCCAAAATGTGTAAAATATTATATACCTCCCACACACTCCCCCATCTAAAATGATTAGACAAAATTTGATCTGTTGAAAAAAAATATCATTTGTTGTTGTTATTATCACACAAAATAAATAATTGTTTTGTGTGACCCCCGCAGGTCCGAGGCCACGTCCTGCCCCCAGCGCTGCAGATGTACGGCTGCCCCGTGATCCAGAAGGCTCTGGAATCCATCTCGCCCGAGCACCAGCAGGAGATTGTGAAGGAGCTTGACGGTCACCAGATCTGGGCAAAATAGTCAAAACATTTTTATTCTTATTACAAACTTGAAACTACTCAAGCAAATATAGTATGGATACACACCAGATACTTTTTTAGCCTTGTATTTTCATTTTTCAATACAAAACGCAATTGTATTTTGAAAAATACTCAAAATAAAATACATTTGCTTATTCTATAATATTATTAGGGAAATAAGGAACAATCTTAACAATAGGAATACAGCTTTCGAGTCTGGTTTTAGATATGTTTCAGTAATATGGAGATATGAGGGCCTAACCCTTTGCTGTCCAATTCTTTCATTTAATATTATAAGTGACATTGTTGGTTCATAAGAAGTACATTTTGGACTGAAATAGGTGGGCACCAGAAATGGAAAATTGAAAAAAAAAGTTTTGAATCGCATATAACTGCAGGTTTGTGATGTTGAGTCTCGTTCAACACAAGACTAGACCGGAAAGGGTTAACAACATGTTGTCTGTGTTTGAAGGTGTTTACGCTGTCGACCACCCGTACGACTGCAGAGTGATCCAGCGCATCTTGGAGCATTGCACACCCGAAGAGACGACCCCATCCTAGACAACTACACCAGCACGTGGGGTAGCTGATACAAGTACGGGAACTATGTTATACAGCACGTGCTCGGTACATAAAGCAGCAGTCTGTAGTAAAACTTAGGCATTGGGTTCACAAAGATGCTTAATTTATAAGTTTACTTGTTTTAAGCAAATAGTCAATATATGAATCATCACATACCGTTCTGAAAACTCATTAAAATAATATGTACTAGTAAGATATTGACAATAAAACAAAAAATATTGGATTTGTGAATGTGTAGTAAGACCAAGTGATGATTTATTTTGCTATGATTTGCTTTTATAGAAGTTAGCATCTATGTGAATGCAGCCCAGCAGTGTATGAACAAATACACACACCTTAAAAACATGCATATCATAACTTAGTATAGATTTTAATAAAGCCTGCGTTAAGGTTTACACATTAAAATATGTATGGCTGGTCCACTCAAGTGTAACCAGTGTTGCAGTGTTGGTCCACCGCCGCTTATAGATGTCATAATGCAAAATATCCAGGTTTTGAATTGCCAGTCCCGGTGGTCTAGCCCACCCGGCAAGTGGGAAACCTAGGTTCGATTCCCAGTCAGGGTTGGTTTTTGTATCAATCATTCGTGTATCATTCATTTCCAATTTTTATCACTTGAAGTCTATTTATAAATTTTCGAGACGAAAAATCATGATTTTGAAATCCGCCATAGTGAAGGTATTTTTTTTATTAGAATGGAGTCAGTGCAAGGTCATAAATAATACAAATATACCATTTTATAAAACTTGCATACACCCAAACTCTTACAAATGAATAAAGTTCTAATTGCAATATCTGATATCAAACTGCTCATACTTCCCCAATAACCAAAGAAGAGGGAAATTAACTTATTCTTTAATAAAATACGTGCCTTGTCGGAGTTTGACTGGGGTTGTACATCTGTAAAAGAATAACGTATGTGTCCTAATATAAGGCTAGCTCAGCGAGGACAGAAACCTCGCATAGAGCAAAAGGGCAATAGTTGTTCCAAAACTACCTTACGGATGCTTTCGTCACAGGCGAGGGGCTTGTAGTCAATCAGTGATCGCTATTTGCGCGGGGTTGTCTCGGGGGGTTCACTGGTTGGCTCCAGTGCCCCGCCTGTGACGAAAACATCTGTAAGGTAGCCTTGGGTCATGTATAGGCATAGAGACTGTGAAAGCACGGCCCGTCGATCCTTTTGGCTTAGAGTTTTTAGCAAAAGGTATCAGAAAAGTTGCCACAGGGATAACTGGCTTATTGTATCATATTTGTGTCGAATTTTATATAGTTTGATCTATTTTGAAGTCTAAAGTTTCCCTGCCCTGCCCTGTTTTATACAATACATGTATGATGTAAAACTTATATATAAAGCATCTTATGACTATAGTCACAAGTTTGCCTCATTATTAGTTGATTTGAGACCATTTACAATTTTGAAAATACCATCCAAATAGCCTCAACGTTTTTGGGGTGTTTCGTGAAGTTTTATGAGTGCACGAGTGCACAGTGGCAGGAATGCTTGCACACAAGTATTCACCTAAACAAAGAAAATACCCTTGCTGACAATGCAATACAAAAATCTAATAATTCTAAGCCATAGTTATCATAATAGCATGGCACTGGTTTCATTTCATTGTCAGTAAGGCGTACTCATAAGTTTGACCATGCAGGCGTGTAACAACTTGGTTTTAAGTAGGGGGGTCAAGAATGTAGGGTAGTTCAAAAGCAAAACCTACCATATCTAATTTCATTAAAAATGATTTAGATATATGGTTAGTTAGCTATTGTTGCCAGCTTTTTACACGACAATCCATTTCGATGCAAAATCGACCATCTCAAATGTTATTGCATGAAGAATTCATGCATTAGGTTCCAAACCTACCATCTCCATGCACTATTTAGTTTAAAAAACCACGCCATATCCACAAACCAATCAGAAAGCTGCTATTAAAAGTGCATAAAAAAACGCTAAGTTCGTGCAGTTTTAATATTAGCGGTAGTCTTTCTTCTTAATTAATGTTAAAAAGTGTATAGTCGTAATTTGTTTGTTTGCACCCCTTAGGTACGTTGATGGAGACGTTTTGGTTGTTGAGCGGAGACATCCACGGAGGAACTCTTACGTACTCGTGAGCAGTCTCTCCGAGCAAACCATCACTCGGGACCTCGCGGTTTTTTACTACGGTGGCGAAGTAGCATTCGACTTTCAGAACTGATTGGGAGAAAGTCTGACCTTTCATTCGCTCACGCTGTATCCCGGCGAAGCGATCATTATCAAGCTGGATAAATGAGCTCTACTCTTTTGGTCAGAATGGTCAGAGTTTGCTTTGTAGTTGTGTGCCATATAAGTTTAATATTTTGATTGTTGTGATAGAGGCTTATTTGTCTAGGTATTTTAGTTGTGTTTTTGCCTTTTTGGAAAGGAGAAAGGAGACCAGTAGCTCAACTGAAACATAGTAGGTGGTCGTGTTAGAAGTAGAAGACACATTACATGAAATGTTACAAATGTCGAAACGGTGGTGGTTGAATGAAATGGACACTTGATCATTAGAGAGTAACTCCATAGTGCTGTACTGGTAGCCGCCTTGCATGTTTCACGTGAGTCTCCTTTCTCCTTTCCCCAAAGACAACTGAGTAAATATTTTGTTATTGTAGCTGTTAATAGCCCAACTAATGAGTTGCTAGTTGCCCACCTATATAGTATTATGCTTTGTATGAAACGTACACGCGATCATAGGTACTTGTTTCTACACCGGTATGTTCATCTTGTCAGTATCTATTTATATTTCTCCATGATCTGAATTTTACTAGGCTATAAAAGATCAATTTTTATTTTATTCCGCTCAGACCAATTGTAAGAGCAGGTTAATGTCAAGGTAATCCAGCGAGAACCGACAATATTAATGTGATATGACAACGTGAGGGGGTTATTTGAGGGTCTAAGTTGTTCTAAAATAAGTCCATGGCAAGATAACAACGTTGGAAAACTGCTTTCATTGTGATAGCTAATTAGTCAAGTCCCAAAGTACCACCAAGATCATTACCAAAGATCTTATTAGAAAGAGTATGCTTGTTTTCCCAACATATTGGCAAGCTCATAACTAAAGATCTTATTAGGAATAGCATTGTTCTCCTACCAAAGATCTTATTAGGAATAGTATCCTTGTTTTCACCAGAGCAATTAAACTCTTCATAAGTGATACAATCCCAGAAGCGGAGATGTGAATACTGCTCGTACTGTACTGAAATAGTCTCCTTCACTTGAGCCATGACCCATGAGCCACCACTGCTTACACGTGGATTGTCAGGAAAGAGCTTCCCTAGGTTCAGAGGAGATATACATCACTTGTTAACAATAAACTAAAATCATTCTCAAAATCATCAAGTTTAATTGTAAATTCAAATGAGTATGAAGTTTTTAGTTTAACTATTTTATAAAGTTTGTTATGTTTTATATGTGTACACATGTTTGTTTTCCGGGCACTTGAATCGATCTCTGCCAAAAGGTTTTTTCCAGACTAGGGATAACTTTGATCAACCGTAAACCAATTTTGACAAAATCCAGTTTGATTTTTTAAGAAATTTGTTTTTTTTTGCTGCGTATCTCACCTCAGCCACCCCAAATCCTTTCAACAAACAACACTTATTCACAACAAGATACCGCATCTTATGTGATAACAAATATGCACATGAAGAATGTGATAAGGATACACACATTATAATGATAAATAAATAAAAGTTACCACTAAATTGTTTTATATTAGAAAGTAGAGTAATTTAATATTATGATACAGAATTAGTATTGCACCCAATTGTCAATGTCTATTAAAACAGAAAACAGATAATATGTTACAAAAAGGGCATGGCCTTCATGTTTAAAGTTTCTATGCCAATTTTATGGCATTTTTAAGGAATCTAACTTGAGAAATTGATTTTTCTTGATATATGAGAAGGCTCTATGCCGAATTGTAAAGTACAAAAAAGATATCCAACAATGTACATACCTACATTACATATTGAACCTTATACACTAAAATTGTGATTGCGATGATTCTCAGGGTGCCATTCTTTCTCTGCCAGATAATTAGTATCAATAATTAGTAGTATCCCTATTATTATTATTATTATTATTATTATTATTATGGTAATATATCTTTGTAATATATATATATATATATATATATATATATATTATTATGATAATAATTATCCGGCAGAGAAAGAATGGCACCCTGAGAAATTGCTTTTTGAAAGCTTAATCTTGACAGATATTTTTTGTTAGTACAATTGTTGTTCACTAAAGACGTAAGGATTATTTTTTGTTTAACAGGCTCTCAAAACTAACAGAAAACATGTTTGTTTTTATTTGAAAATAATAATTTGGTAAAAATATATTTAACATCAATGTTTGGCAATGGAATGTATAGGGGATCACTTGAACTCGAGACATCGATATGCTATCGATTCTAGGAATTCTAAACTACCACCAGTCTGAGTAAAAGAATAATTGACTAACCATGACTTACAAGAAATAGGTCTATACTTTACACATAAAACTAGAATGTAAAATTCATACAATTGAATATTAATCAGTTATTGTGTTTAGTCAATGATTTGTGGTAACTCATGCTCCAAATGAGGAGTTGGTTTGTATTTCTAGTTAAAATCATGTGCAAACTACTGTTGATACGAAGGCAAGCTTACAGTAAAATATTGTATGTAAGAGCTCCTGTTAATTATTGATGTTTTAATCATGTCCAATGTATCCTTGCATTTTATCCAACACACTAGTACTGATAGCGAATGGTATGACGGAAATCACGATTTGTGGGAGTAGCTTCAAGAAATACTTTGCATATCCACTTCTTGTTCGTACTATGTTGTGCTCAAGAGCTTAGGGAGGGAGAGAAGTGGCAACTGCCCTCCCTATCGATGAGCCTTGCTTGGCATCCATGTAGGCTGCTCTTGCTTGCTCAAGGCAGGATCCTTCATGGGGTAGATCACGTAATGTTCTCAAAGCACTTCAAAAATCACTCTTATACAATTTATTTCAACAAATTCTACCTCCACAAATGTTTCCGTTGTACATTATCTTACTTTCTACATCTCAATACACAATAAATGAAGTCATCATCTTACAGTATTTTGTTCAGTTGTCATGTGAACAATGTTTCACAAACGGTGTCTTGCCAGCAACTGCTCCATCACTCCCACGTTTCATCTTGGTGAGTATAGAAGAGATTGAGAAGTGAGAATAGAAAAACAAGACGCATGCTAAACTACAGGGCCCAGATTCACAAAGGTGCCTAAGTGCTAAGACGTCCTAGTTTAGGCACTTAGATCTTAGTGATATAAATCACCAATATGTCGTTCTGCAATGTTATAAAGATATAATATAGTAAAATATGAACAATTTAACTAATAATATTTGATTTGTGAATGTGTATTTATACCTAGACATGATTTATCTTGATTTATCTAGCTAGGATTTGCCTAACTTAGGACAACTTAGAGTTACGCATCTTTGTGAATCCAGGCCCAGGTTTCTAGATGTTGACTGCAGAAACACAAATCAAGCCATTAATCAATGAGTTGAAAAATAAATAAACTATAGTTAACCATTTCTACAGCTACCATTCATTTTTCGATTATAAAAAAGCTACGCGATTTTTTTTTCAATTTTCAGAGTTGTTATCATCAGATAATGCTTTTGAATATTTTTTGAATCCAACGAGACCCTTAGTTCGTAAATCCATCGATATTTAGACCTACAATTACAATTTGAAAGTATCGAGTTGAATAAAGATTATATTTTTACGGTCAAACCATTCGGTTCCGCGAAAAACGGTTTCCAGTCTCGCATTCACGTGGTCAATATCTATCAAATGCAATCATAAAAAGACAAAGTGTAAAAATTGAAAATCTGAAAGGAAAAACGGCTTAAAATATTTTTAAAATTTTTCCAGTTTTTATGATCAGGGCGCATTCTTTGATACTTTTGCAGCCTGTGAGACGATCAGTTTGTAAATCCATCCATATTTGGAGTAACAATTACAAGAGGAATCGAGTAGAATATTGATTATTTTTTTACAGACAAACGGTTCGTTTCCACCACAAACTGTTTACAGTTTCGCGATCACGGGGTCAAGATCTATCTAATGCGATTTTGAAAAGACCACGTGTTAAAACTCATTTTTTGGACTAAAAAAACCGAATAGAATTTTTTGGAATTTTCATAGTTTTTATCATCAGATCACACTCTTGGATATTTTTGGAATGCAACGAGACCCTCAGTTCGTAAATCCATCTACGTTTGGTGTTACAATTACAATAACCATGAATCGAGATACAATGAGATTCGTATACATAGGCCTACATTAAGAGCAGTGTGTTATACCAGTGTAAGCAATGCGTCTTCCATCGGGCGGCGTGGCGTACGTAGAAAGTCGGCGCTTCGAACACTTGAGGGCTGGGGTTCGAGACCCGTTACACCCACCCTTTTTTTGTTCGACCACTTTCACGCATTTATATCAATGCATCGACGTGCATGGACACGGTTTATTTTTTAACTGTAAATCGGCTCGTTGTTTCCACAAACGATTTACTCTCTCTCAATCAACCAATTAATCAATACAATCTGATGATAAAAACTCTGAAAATTTAAAAAAACTTGGAAACCGTTTTTTTCACAATTTTCGGAGTTTTTATCTTCAGATCGTATTCTTGGATATTTTTTAAATCCAATGAGACCCTCTGTTCGTAAATCCATCTATCTTAGGTGTAACAATTACAATAAGAATGAATCGAGATACATACATGCATTCATTGAGAGCAGTGTGATAATATGTACTAACGTAAGCAATCCATCTTCCATCGTCTGGCGTGGCGTAGGCAGTAGCGACGCCGACTAGTGTTTTCGCGGTCCGGGGTTCGATACCCGCAACCGGCAGTATTTTTTTCTTCCATATTCATACAAAAAAAGTTGAGACGGGTTTACATGGAGGAAATTTTTTTTTAAGTGATCGTAGCAAAAAAACGTGTGGCCCAAATTTGTTTCTGTATTTTTAAATTTTTTTTTGCGTTAATTATCTAGACATCCTGAATACGTAAATATGCTGGGAGTCATACTAACAGAGATACAGGCCCCCAAAATTTCAAAAAACCTCACAGAAGGACAGAATCGGAGAATTTTAAAATTTTAATTTTTTTTAATTTTTTTTTTTTTTAACTTAACATATCAACAGAGCGATACATAAGAAGGAATTGACCACCAAAAAATTCTATCTCAAACCGTTTACCCGTAAAAAAATAAAATCCTCAAAAAATCTACAATTTTGGTTACCTGAAGTTGGCGTCGCCTCACCACGACCTGTGCAAAGCGACGCTACCGACGCTCATACTACGTCACCAAGGAATATTATTGACATTAAGTTTGACGCAACGACTTACTAGGTACCACCGTTCATCCACAATCGGTACCGAAAGTGGAACTTGACAAGAAAATCTTTAAAAATTCAGCGACGTCTGACGTCGTTCACAACAAACATAGCGAGGCGATGATTTTTTTCAAAGTAGACAATTTTTAGATCTGTCTTGTGAATTACTGTATTGATCACCCAAATAAACAAAATAGCCGTAAAGAATATAATTCTAAAAAACAGAGTGTATTTGAGCACGTCTTTGACGACGCGTAGCGTCTCTTGTTAAAGGGTTAAGACATTAATGATAAAAGTTTTTCATTGGACATTCTTACCCTATACATTAAACATGTTAATGTTTGCCTCGCATTAACGGTTAGCCGAGGAAATATGTTTTAATGTTGGCTGTTCAGTGTGATGTTCCCAACGTGGGTCCCAAAACTACTTTTTCTGTGGATGTGTATCAGGAGTTCAGACAGCTATAGGAGGTTATAGTGATGTTCCAACGTCAAGTCTTGAAAGTCCCAAAACTGCGTTTTCTGTAGATGTGTATCCGGAGTTCAGACAGCTATAGGAGGTTATGATAGAAGCTAACTGAATACCCCGAACAATGCACAACATTGAGAGCAGTGTGTCTTGTACGTGTGTAAGTGCTGGAAGGATCATTATGTGCTATGGCGTATGCGGTATGTCTCCGCTTAGCATGGTCGAGGTCTGGGGTTCGAGACCCGTTACACCAACTCTTTTTTGTTCCACCATTTTCACGCATTTATATCAATGCATCAACGTGCATGGACACGGTTTATTTTTTAACTGTCAAACGGCTCATTGTTTCCACAAACGATTAACTCTTTCGCGATCAACCAATCAATCAATACGATCTAAAGATAAAAACTCCGAAAATTTAAAAAAAACTTTGAAGCCGTTTTTTTCACAATTTTCGGAGTTTTTATCTGCAGATCGTATTCTTGGATGTTTTTTAAATCTAATGAGACCCTCTGTTCGTAAATCAATCTATCTTAGGTGTTACAATAACAATAAGAATGAATCGAGATACATACATGCATTCATTGAGAGCAGTGTGTTATGTACTAGTGTAAGCGATCCAACTTCCATCGAGTGGCGTGGCGTAGGTAGTAGCGACGCCGACTAGTGTTTTCGCGGTCCGGGGTTCGATACCCGCAACCGGCAGTCTTTTTTTCTTCCATATTCAGACAAGCAAAGTTGAGAAGGGTTTACATGGGGGAAATTTTTTTTTTAAGCGCTCGTAGCAAAAAAACGTGTGGCCCAAATTTGTTTCGGTATTTTTTTTATTTTTTTTGCGTTTATTATCTAGACATCATGAAAACGAAAATATGCTGGGGGTCATACTTACAGAGATACAGGCGCCCAAAATTTCAAATTTTGTCTCAGAAGAGCACAATTGGAGAATTATGAAATTTTTGATTTTTTTTATTTTTTAAAAAATACGAATCATTACAAGAGTGCAATGAATAAGCAAGAATTGACAACCAAAAAATTCTATCTCAAACCGTTTACCCGTAAAAAAATAAAAACCTCAAAAAATCTACTATTTTGGTTACCTGACTTTGGCGTCGCCTCACCACGACCTGTGAAAACCGACGCTACTGACGCTCATACTACGTCACCAAGGATTCTTGCAGACCTTAAGTTCGACGCTACTACTAACTAGGTACCACCGTTCATCCACAATCGGTACCGAAAGTGGAACTTGACAAGAAAATCTTGAAAATTTCGGCGACGTCTGACGTCGTTCACAACAAACATAGCGAGGCGATGATTTTTTTTTAAGTATACAATATTTAGATCTACCTCTGGACTTAACTTTAAGATCGCCCAAATAAACAATATAGCCGTAAAGAATATAATTCTAAAAAACAGGGTGTATTTGAGAACGTCTTTGACGACGCGTAGCGTCTCTTGTTAAAGGGTTAAGAAAATAATGATTAAAGTTTCTCCATCGGACATTCTTACTCTATACATGAAACATGTTAATGTTTACTTTGCATTAACGGTTAGCCGAGGAAACATGTTTTAATGTTGGCGTGATTACGAGCTATCTGAATACAACAAGCTATGCCATACATTGAGACCAGTGTTATCTACTGGTGAAAGCATGCAATTTCCATCGGTTGGCAGGGCGTACTCAGTAGCGTCACGGCTTCGAGTGTTGGAGGTCTGGGATTCGAGACCCGTTACACCCACTCTTTTTTTTTCACCGTATTCACACATTTATGTCAATACATCAATGTACATGAAGCCGTTTTAGACACGGTTTATTTTTTAACGGTGAATTTGCTCATTCATTCCAAAAACAGTTTGCTGTTTGGCATTCACGTCATCAAGATATTTCAAATGCCATTTCAAAGAGACAAGGTTTAGAACCTTATTTTTTGGACTTAGAAAAAAAAACGGCTTCAATTTGTTTTATCGATTTTAAGAGTTTTTATCATCAGATCGTACTCGTTGACATTTTTTGAGTCCAACGAGACCCTAAGTTCGTAAATCCTTCTTTTTTTGGCCCTACAATTACAATAAGAAAGTATTGAGTTAAATACAGATTATTTTTTTACAGACGAACGGTTCGTTTCCGCAAAAAACTGTTTACGGATTCGGATTCAGGGGGTCAATTTTAATCGAATACGATCATAAAAAAACAAAGTGTGAAAATCGAAAATCTGAGAAGACCATAGCCTTGGTTGCAAAACGTCGAAAAATACTTTTTTTGGATTTTTGCAGTTTTTATGATCAGATCGCATTCTTAGACACTTTTTGCATCCTGTGAGACCATCAGTTCGTAAATCCGTCCATATTTGGAGTTACAATTACAATTAGAAGAATCGAGTACTATATTCATTATTTTTTTTACAGACAAACGGTTGGATTCCTCCAAAAACCGTAAACAGTTTCGTGATCACGATTTCAAGATCTATAAAATGAAATTTTAAAAAGACAAGGTGTGGATTTTGGATTTTGGGACTTAGGAAAAAAAAGCGGAATCAAATTTTTTACAATTTTCGTATTTTTTATCATTAGGTTATATTATTGGATATTTTTTAAATCCAGAGAATTCATCAGTTCGAAAATCCATCTATATATGTAGTTACAATTACAATAACATTGAATCGAGATACATTGAGATTCATACGTGCATGCATTGAGAGCAGTGTGTTATGTACTGGTGAAAGCAAATCAATTTCCGTCGGATGGCAGGGCGTGCTCAGTAGCGTCGCTGCTTCGAGTGCTTGAGGTCTGGGGTTCGAGTCCCGGTACACCCACTTTTTTTTCCACCATTTTCACGCATTAATATCAATGCATCAACGTGCATGGACACGGTTTATTTTTTAACTGTCAAACGGCTCATTGTTTACACTCTTTCGCGATCAACCAATCAATCAATACGATCTAAAGATAAAAACTCCGAAAATTTAAAAAAAACTTTGAAGCCGTTTTTTCACAATTTTCGGAGTTTTTATCTTTAGATCGTATTCTTGGATGTTTTTTAAATCTAATGAGACCCTCTGTTCGTAAATCAATCTATCTTAGGTGTTACAATAACAATAAGAATGAATCGAGATACATACATGCATTCATTGTGAGCAGTGTGTTATGTACTAGTGTAAGCGATCCAACTTCCATCGAGTGGCGTGGCGTAGGTAGTAGCGACGCCGACTAGTGTTTTCGCGGTCCGGGGTTCGATACCCGCAACCGGCAGTCTTTTTTTCTTCCATATTCAGACAAGCAAAGTTGAGAAGGGTTTACATGGGGGAAATTTTTTTTTTAAGCGCTCGTAGCAAAAAAACGTGTGGCCCAAATTTGTTTCGGTATTTTTTTTATTTTTTTTGCGTTTATTATCTAGACATCATGAAAACGAAAATATGCTGGGGGTCATACTTACAGAGATACAGGCGCCCAAAATTTCAAATTTTGTCTCAGAAGAGCACAATTGGAGAATTATGAAATTTTTGATTTTTTTTATTTTTTAAAAAATACGAATCATTACAAGAGTGCAATGAATAAGCAGGAATTGACAACCAAAAAATTCTATCTCAAACCGTTTACCCGTAAAAAAATAAAAACCTCAAAAAATCTACTATTTTGGTTACCTGACTTTGGCGTCGCCTCACCACGACCTGTGCAAACCGACGCTACTGACGCTCATACTACGTCACCAAGGATTCTTACAGACCTTAAGTTCGACGCTACGACTAACTAGGTACCACCGTTCATCCACAATCGGTACCGAAAGTGGAACTTGACAAGAAAATCTTGAAAATTTCGGCGACGTCTGACGTCGTTCACAACAAACATAGCAAGGCGATGACTTTTTTTTTAAGTAGACAATTTTTAGATCTACCTCTGGACTTAACTTTAAGATCGCCCAAATAAACAATATAGCCGTAAAGAATATAATTCTAAAAAACAGGGTGTATTTGAGAACGTCTTTGACGACGCGTAGCGTCTCTTGTTAAAGGGTTAAGAAAATAATGATTAAAGTTTCTCCATCGGACATTCTTACTCTATACATGAAACATGTTAATGTTTACTTTGCATTAACGGTTAGCCGAGGAAACATGTTTTAATGTTGGCGTGATTACGAGCTATCTGAATACAACAAGCTATGCCATACATTGAGACCAGTGTTATCTACTGGTGAAAGCATGCAATTTCCATCGGTTGGCAGGGCGTACTCAGTAGCGTCACGGCTTCGAGTGTTGGAGGTCTGGGATTCGAGACCCGTTACACCCACTCTTTTTTTTTCACCGTATTCACACATTTATGTCAATACATCAATGTACATGAAGCCGTTTTAGACACGGTTTATTTTTTAACGGTGAATTTGCTCATTCATTCCAAAAACAGTTTGCTGTTTGGCATTCACGTCATCAAGATATTTCAAATGCCATTTCAAAGAGACAAGGTTTAGAACCTTATTTTTTGGACTTAGAAAAAAAAACGGCTTCAATTTGTTTTATCGATTTTAAGAGTTTTTATCATCAGATCGTACTCGTTGACATTTTTTGAGTCCAACGAGACCCTAAGTTCGTAAATCCTTCTTTTTTTGGCCCTACAATTACAATAAGAAAGTATTGAGTTAAATACAGATTATTTTTTTACAGACGAACGGTTCGTTTCCGCAAAAAACTGTTTACGGATTCGGATTCAGGGGGTCAATTTTAATCGAATACGATCATAAAAAAACAAAGTGTGAAAATCGAAAATCTGAGAAGACCATAGCCTTGGTTGCAAAACGTCGAAAAATACTTTTTTTGGATTTTTGCAGTTTTTATGATCAGATCGCATTCTTAGACACTTTTTGCATCCTGTGAGACCATCAGTTCGTAAATCCGTCCATATTTGGAGTTACAATTACAATTAGAAGAATCGAGTACTATATTCATTATTTTTTTTACAGACA
This sequence comes from Isoperla grammatica, assembly GCA_945910005.1. Lineage (NCBI taxonomy): Eukaryota > Metazoa > Arthropoda > Insecta > Plecoptera > Perlodidae > Isoperla > Isoperla grammatica. Next base: position 47,733,256 of record OX246738.1, on the reverse strand, counting down.
AACGGTTGGATTCCTCCAAAAACCGTAAACAGTTTCGTGATCACGATTTCAAGATCTATAAAATGAAATTTTAAAAAGACAAGGTGTGGATTTTGGATTTTGGGACTTAGGAAAAAAAAGCGGAATCAAATTTTTTACAATTTTCGTATTTTTTATCATTAGGTTATATTATTGGATATTTTTTAAATCCAGAGAATTCATCAGTTCGAAAATCCATCTATATATGTAGTTACAATTACAATAACATTGAATCGAGATACATTGAGATTCATACGTGCATGCATTGAGAGCAGTGTGTTATGTACTGGTGAAAGCAAATCAATTTCCGTCGGATGGCAGGGCGTGCTCAGTAGCGTCGCTGCTTCGAGTGCTTGAGGTCTGGGGTTCGAGTCCCGGTACACCCACTTTTTTTTCCACCATTTTCACGCATTAATATCAATGCATCAACGTGCATGGACACGGTTTATTTTTTAACTGTCAAACGGCTCATTGTTTACACTCTTTCGCGATCAACCAATCAATCAATACGATCTAAAGATAAAAACTCCGAAAATTTAAAAAAAACTTTGAAGCCGTTTTTTCACAATTTTCGGAGTTTTTATCTTTAGATCGTATTCTTGGATGTTTTTTAAATCTAATGAGACCCTCTGTTCGTAAATCAATCTATCTTAGGTGTTACAATAACAATAAGAATGAATCGAGATACATACATGCATTCATTGTGAGCAGTGTGTTATGTACTAGTGTAAGCGATCCAACTTCCATCGAGTGGCGTGGCGTAGGTAGTAGCGACGCCGACTAGTGTTTTCGCGGTCCGGGGTTCGATACCCGCAACCGGCAGTCTTTTTTTCTTCCATATTCAGACAAGCAAAGTTGAGAAGGGTTTACATGGGGGAAATTTTTTTTTTAAGCGCTCGTAGCAAAAAAACGTGTGGCCCAAATTTGTTTCGGTATTTTTTTTATTTTTTTTGCGTTTATTATCTAGACATCATGAAAACGAAAATATGCTGGGGGTCATACTTACAGAGATACAGGCGCCCAAAATTTCAAATTTTGTCTCAGAAGAGCACAATTGGAGAATTATGAAATTTTTGATTTTTTTTATTTTTTAAAAAATACGAATCATTACAAGAGTGCAATGAATAAGCAGGAATTGACAACCAAAAAATTCTATCTCAAACCGTTTACCCGTAAAAAAATAAAAACCTCAAAAAATCTACTATTTTGGTTACCTGACTTTGGCGTCGCCTCACCACGACCTGTGCAAACCGACGCTACTGACGCTCATACTACGTCACCAAGGATTCTTACAGACCTTAAGTTCGACGCTACGACTAACTAGGTACCACCGTTCATCCACAATCGGTACCGAAAGTGGAACTTGACAAGAAAATCTTGAAAATTTCGGCGACGTCTGACGTCGTTCACAACAAACATAGCAAGGCGATGACTTTTTTTTTAAGTAGACAATTTTTAGATCTACCTCTGGACTTAACTTTAAGATCGCCCAAATAAACAATATAGCCGTAAAGAATATAATTCTAAAAAACAGGGTGTATTTGAGAACGTCTTTGACGACGCGAAGCGTCTCTTGTTAAAGGGTTAAGAAAATAATGATTAAAGTTTCTCCATCGGACATTCTTACTCTATACATAAAACATGTTAATGTTTACTTTGCATTAACGGTTAGCCGAGGAAACATGTTTTAATGTTGGCGTGATGACGAGCTATCTGAATACAACAAGCTATGCCATACATTGAGACCAGTGTTATCTACTGGTGAAAGCATGCAATTTCCATCGGTTGGCAGGGCGTACTCAGTAGCGTCACGGCTTCGAGTGTTGGAGGTCTGGGATTCGAGACCCGTTACACCCACTCTTTTTTTTTCACCGTATTCACACATTTATGTCAATACATCAATGTACATGAAGCCGTTTTAGACACGGTTTATTTTTTAACGGTGAATTTGCTCATTCATTCCAAAAACAGTTTGCTGTTTGGCATTCACGTCATCAAGATATTTCAAATGCCATTTCAAAGAGACAAGGTTTAGAACCTTATTTTTTGGACTTAGAAAAAAAAACGGCTTCAATTTTTTTTATCGATTTTAAGAGTTTTTATCATCAGATCGTACTCGTTGACATTTTTTGAGTCCAACGAGACCCTAAGTTCGTAAATCCTTCTTTTTTGGCCCTACAATTACAATAAGAAAGTATTGAGTTAAATACAGATTATTTTTTTACAGACGAACGGTTCGTTTCCGCCAAAAACTGTTTACGGATTCGGATTCAGGGGGTCAATTTTAATCGAATACGATCATAAAAAAACAAAGTGTGGAAATCGAAAATCTGAGAAGACTATTATAGCCTTGGTTGCAAAACGTCGAAAAATACTTTTTTTGGATTTTTGCAGTTTTTATGATCAGATCGCATTCTTAGACACTTTTTGCATCCTGTGAGACCATCAGTTCGTAAATCCGTCCATATTTGGAGTTACAATTACAATTAGAAGAATCGAGTACTATATTCATTATTTTTTTTACAGACAAACGGTTGGATTCCTCCAAAAACCGTAAACAGTTTCGCGATCAAGATTTCAAGATCTATAAAATGAAATTTTAAAAAGACAAGGTGTGGATTTTGGATTTTGGGACTTAGGAAAAAAAAAGCGGAATCAAATTTTTTACAATTTTCGTATTTTTTATCATTTGGTTATATTATTGGATATTTTTTAAATCTAGAGAATTCATCAGTTCGAAAATCCATCTATATATGTAGTTACAATTACAATAACATTGAATCGAGATACATTGAGATTCATACGTGCATGCATTGAGAGCAGTGTGTTATCTACTGGTGAAAGCAAATCAATTTCCGTCGGATGGCAGGGCGTACTCAGTAGCGTCGCGGCTTCGAGTGCTTGAGGTCTGGGGTTCGAGTCCCGTTACACCCACTTTTTTTCCACCATTTTCACGCATTAATATCAATGCATCAACGTGCATGGACACGGTTTATTTTTTAACTGTCAAACGGCTCATTGTTTCCACAAACGATTAACTCTTTCGCGATCAACCAATCAATCAATACGATCTAAAGATAAAAACTCCGAAAATTTAAAAAAAACTTTGAAGCCGTTTTTTTCACAATTTTCGGAGTTTTTATCTTCAGATCGTATTCTTGGATGTTTTTTAAATCTAATGAGACCCTCTGTTCGTAAATCAATCTATCTTAGGTGTTACAATAACAATAAGAATGAATCGAGATACATACATGCATTCATTGAGAGCAGTGTGTTATGTACTAGTGTAAGCGATCCAACTTCCATCGAGTGGCGTGGCGTGGGTAGTAGCGACGCCGACTAGTGTTTTCGCGGTCCGGGGTTCAATACCCGCAGCCGGCAGTCTTTTTTTCTTCCATATTCAGACAAGCAAAGTTGAGAAGGGTTTACATGGGGGAAATTTTTTTTTTAAGCGCTCGTAGCAAAAAAACGTGTGGCCCAAATTTGTTTCGGTATTTTTTTTATTTTTTTTTGCGTTTATTATCTAGACATCATGAAAACGAAAATATGCTGGGGGTCATACTTACAGAGATACAGGCGCCCAAAATTTCAAATTTTGTCTCAGAAGAGCACAATTGGAGAATTATGAAATGTTTTATTTTTTTTATTTTTTTAAAAATTCGAATCATTACAAGAGTGCAATGAATAAGCAGGAATTGACAACCAAAAAATTCTATCTCAAACCGTTTACCCGTAAAAAAATAAAAACCTCAAAAAATCTACTATTTTGGTTACCTGACTTTGGCGTCGCCTCACCACGACCTGTGCAAACCGACGCTACTGACGCTCATACTACGTCACCAAGGATTTTTACAGACCTTAAGTTCGACGCTACGACTAACTAGGTACCACCGTTCATCCACAATCGGTACCGAAAGTGGAACTTGACAAGAAAATCTGGAAAATTTCGGCGACGTCTGACGTCGTTCACAACAAACATAGCAAGGCGATGACTTTTTTTTTAAGTAGACAATTTTTAGATCTACCTCTGGACTTAACTTTAAGATCGCCCAAATAAACAATATAGCTGTAAAGAATATAATTCTAAAAAACAGGGTGTATTTGAGAACGTCTTTGACGACGCGAAGCGTCTCTTGTTAAAGGGTTAAGAAAATAATGATTAAAGTATCTCCATCGGACATTCTTACTCTATACATAAAACATGTTAATGTTTACTTTGCATCAACGGTTAGCCGAGGAAACATGTTTTAATGTTGGCGTGATGACGAGCTATCTGAATACAACAAGCTATGCCATACATTGAGACCAGTGTTATCTACTGGTGAAAGCATGCAATTTCCATCGGTTGGCAGGGCGTACTCAGTAGCGTCACGGCTTCGAGTGTTGGAGGTCTGGGATTCGAGACCCGTTACACCCACTCTTTTTTTTTCACCGTATTCACACATTTATGTCAATACATCAATGTACATGAAGCCGTTTTAGACACGGTTTATTTTTTAACGGTGAATTTGCTCATTCATTCCAAAAACAGTTTGCTGTTTGGCATTCACGTCATCAAGATATTTCAAATGCCATTTCAAAGAGACAAGGTTTAGAACCTTATTTTTTGGACTTAGAAAAAAAAACGGCTTCAATTTTTTTTATCGATTTTAAGAGTTTTTATCATCAGATCGTACTCGTTGACATTTTTTGAGTCCAACGAGACCCTAAGTTCGTAAAGGCTTCTTTTTTTGGCCCTACAATTACAATAAGAAAGTATTGAGTTAAATACAGATTATTTTTTTACAGACGAACGGTTCGTTTCCGCAAAAAACTGTTTACGGATTCGGATTCAGGGGGTCAATTTTAATCGAATACGATCATAAAAAAACAAAGTGTGGAAATCGAAAATCTGAGAAGACTATAGCCTTGGTTGCAAAACGTCGAAAAATACTTTTTTTGGATTTTTGCAGTTTTTATGTTCAGATCGCATTCTTAGACACTTTTTGCATCCTGTGAGACCATCAGTTCGTAAATCCGTCCATATTTGGAGTTACAATTACAATTAGAAGAATCGAGTACTATATTCATTATTTTTTTTACAGACAAACGGTTGGATTCCTCCAAAAACCGTAAACAGTTTCGTGATCACGATTTCAAGATCTATAAAATGAAATTTTAAAAAGACAAGGTGTGGATTTTGGATTTTGGGACTTAGGAAAAAAAAAGCGGAATCAAATTTTTTACAATTTTCGTATTTTTTATCATTAGGTTATATTATTGGATATTTTTTAAATCCAGAGAATTCATCAGTTCGAAAACCCATCTATATATGTAGTTACAATTACAATAACATTGAATCGAGATACATTGAGATTCATACGTGCATGCATTGAGAGCAGTGTGTTATCTACTGGTGAAAGCAAATCAATTTCCGTCGGATGGCAGGGCGTACTCAGTAGCGTCGCGGCTTGGAGTGCTTGAGGTCTGGGGTTCGAGTCCCGTTACACCCACTTTTTTTCCACCATTTTCACGCATTAATATCAATGCATCAACGTGCATGGACACGGTTTATTTTTTAACTGTCAAACGGCTCATTGTTTCCACAAACGATTAACTCTTTCGCGATCAACCAATCAATCAATACGATCTAAAGATAAAAACTCCGAAAATTTAAAAAAAACTTTGAAGCCGTTTTTTTCACAATTTTCGGAGTTTTTATCTTCAGATCGTATTCTTGGATGTTTTTTAAATCTAATGAGACCCTCTGTTCGTAAATCCATCTATCTTAGGTGTTACAATAACAATAAGAATGAATCGAGATACATACATGCATTCATTGAGAGCAGTGTGTTATGTACTAGTGTAAGCGATCCAACTTCCATCGAGTGGCGTGGCGTAGGTAGTAGCGACGCCGACTAGTGTTTTCGCGGTCCGGGGTTCGATACCCGCAACCGGCAGTCTTTTTTTCTTACATATTCAGACAAGCAAAGTTGAGAAGGGTTTACATGGGGGAAATTTTTTTTTTAAGCGCTCGTAGCAAAAAAACGTGTGGCCCAAATTTGTTTCGGTATTTTTTTTATTTATTTTTGCGTTTATTATCTAGACATCATGAAAACGAAAATATGCTGGGGGTCATACTTACAGAGATACAGGCGCCCAAAATTTCAAATTTTGTCTCAGAAGAGCACAATTGGAGAATTATGAAATTTTTGATTTTTTTTATTTTTTAAAAAATACGAATCATTACAAGAGTGCAATGAATAAGCAGGAATTGACAACCAAAAAATTCTATCTCAAACCGTTTACCCGTAAAAAAATAAAAACCTCAAAAAATCTACTATTTTGGTTACCTGACTTTGGCGTCGCCTCACCACGACCTGTGCAAACCGACGCTACTGACGCTCATACTACGTCACCAAGGATTTTTACAGACCTTAAGTTTGACGCTACGACTAACTAGGTACCACCGTTCATCCACAATCGGTACCGAAAGTGGAACTTGACAAGAAAATCTTGAAAATTTCGGCGACGTCTGACGTCGTTCACAACAAACATAGCAAGGCGATGACTTTTTTTTAAGTAGACAATTTTTAGATCTACCTCTGGACTTAACTTTAAGATCGCCCAAATAAACAATATAGCCGTAAAGAATATAATTCTAAAAAACAGGGTGTATTTGAGAACGTCTTTGACGACGCGAAGCGTCTCTTGTTAAAGGGTTAAGAAAATAATGATTAAAGTTTCTCCATCGGACATTCTTACTCTATACATAAAACATGTTAATGTTTACTTTGCATTAACGGTTAGCCGAGGAAACATGTTTTAATGTTGGCGTGATGACGAGCTATCTGAATACAACAAGCTATGCCATACATTGAGACCAGTGTTATCTACTGGTGAAAGCATGCAATTTCCATCGGTTGGCAGGGCGTACTCAGTAGCGTCACGGCTTCGAGTGTTGGAGGTCTGGGATTCGAGACCCGTTACACCCACTCTTTTTTTTTCACCGTATTCACACATTTATGTCAATACATCAATGTACATGAAGCCGTTTTAGACACGGTTTATTTTTTAACGGTGAATTTGCTCATTCATTCCAAAAACAGTTTGCTGTTTGGCATTCACGTCATCAAGATATTTCAAATGCCATTTCAAAGAGACAAGGTTTAGAACCTTATTTTTTGGACTTAGAAAAAAAAACGGCTTCAATTTTTTTTATCGATTTTAAGAGTTTTTATCATCAGATCGTACTCGTTGACATTTTTTGAGTCCAACGAGACCCTAAGTTCGTAAATCCTTCTTTTTTGGCCCTACAATTACAATAAGAAAGTATTGAGTTAAATACAGATTATTTTTTTACAGACGAACGGTTCGTTTCCGCCAAAAACTGTTTACGGATTCGGATTCAGGGGGTCAATTTTAATCGAATACGATCATAAAAAAACAAAGTGTGGAAATCGAAAATCTGAGAAGACTATATAGCCTTGGTTGCAAAACGTCGAAAAATACTTTTTTTGGATTTTTGCAGTTTTTATGATCAGATCGCATTCTTAGACACTTTTTGCATCCTGTGAGACCATCAGTTCGTTAATCCGTCCATATTTGGAGTTACAATTACAATTAGAAGAATCGAGTACTATATTCATTATTTTTTTTACAGACAAACGGTTGGATTCCTCCAAAAACCGTAAACAGTTTCGCGATCAAGATTTCAAGATCTATAAAATGAAATTTTAAAAAGACAAGGTGTGGATTTTGGATTTTGGGACTTAGGAAAAAAAAAGCGGAATCAAATTTTTTACAATTTTCGTATTTTTTATCATTTGGTTATATTATTGGATATTTTTTAAATCCAGAGAATTCATCAGTTCGAAAATCCATCTATATATGTAGTTACAATTACAATAACATTGAATCGAGATACATTGAGATTCATACGTGCATGCATTGAGAGCAGTGTGTTATCTACTGGTGAAAGCAAATCAATTTCCGTCGGATGGTAGGGCGTACTCAGTAGCGTCGCGGCTTCGAGTGCTTGAGGTCTGGGGTTCGAGTCCCGTTACACCCACTTTTTTTTTCCACCATTTTCACGCATTAATATCAATGCATCAACGTGCATGGACACGGTTTATTTTTTAACTGTCAAACGGCTCATTGTTTCCACAAACGATTTACTCTTTTGCAATCAACCAATTAATCAATACAATGTGATGATAAAAACTCCGAAAATGTAAAATAACTTTGAAGCTGTTTTTTCACGATTTTCGGAGTTTTTATCTTCAGATCGTATTTTTGGATATTTGTGTGTTGTGTTGAACACTTCACCTGTTACTCTCAGTTCAGCACGTTAAGCATGTACACAATCCATATACGGTAACATTAATAAGTGTTCATTGAAGGTATAATCACGTGTTGTTTAGGCCTTCTACTTACAAGTGATCACTTCCTGGCAGCCAGAGGGACACATGCGATGATTCTTTGGCCCGAGATAACTTTTAAAACATGGCCAACGATAAATAGTAAAATCATCATTGCATTTCATAACAATATGGGTCTATCACGTGAATGCCAAGTGATACAAACATAATTTGTTTTTATTTTTATTTATTTTTAAAGAAATTATGAATTTGACGAATATTCTCGCTTGTTTTAAGCAAGCGTTAATTACTTAACACTAATTACTGAATTGTTGAAGTGTTAAACTGAAATTCTGAACTGAACTGAAACTGAAAGAAAAAGTGAAATTTACTGCTGTTTCGGTTATGCCTGTTACGCTTATCTCTCCTCTCTGCAACAGAGCTCTGGTTCGACTATGTCAGCCACTATTCTGAGTCCTCACTGTACCAAAATGTAAATATACTAGTCATAAAGTTACATCTATTTTACTGTTTTAAATTTTCATAAGGAAAGCTTTCCTCCCACTTCCTCCAGTCATTTCCTTCATGCCCATTCATTTCTTTCGAACTTAGAGTCTATGACCATCTTGACCAACGATACATCGAAACGCTGTAGTCTGGTTTCCCCAGGCGTCACGGCACTTGTTCCGAGCCATCTCCAGCTAATTTCCACCCCCGCGAGCCTCCGTGCACGGTCAACGTACGAGGGTGCTGGTAACATCAGGGGGTATATTCCTTAAAGTTGTCACTGGGTGGCAATACTCGCTTTAAGTGATATCTAAGTGGTTGTCACTCGCTATTGGCTGATTGCTGTGGCGGACCGCGTGGAAAACACTCAAAGTGAGTATTGTCTTAGTGGCCGGCCTGAGCAATGAGGAAAAGGAAGCCTGTCTCTACTGGAAAACCAGAAAACGCATGATGGCCCAGTAGGTCAAAAATGCAGGCATAGAAAAAGAAGACTTTCAGGCGTAGATGTGAATTTATCATGTGGTGTATCAGGTGCAATTGAACAAAGAGGTTGCAAGTTTAAAACAGGTTTTATTAACAATTTGTATGAATGAAACAATTTACATATTTCATTTCTAATTACCTCACATAACTGGATGATGTTATTTAATTTCTCCTGTTAAAGTCCTTAACACAATTTGATGTACAAAAAAACGTGAACACTAAACAGTAAATAAAAATATTTATATTTTTATGACATAACATAATGCCTATAATGGAATTTCAGTGCGATTGCCATGAGCTTAACTCAGGGGTGTACTACGTGCCCACACCTCTAGAAGTACACATTCCGAATTCTTAGCTGTTCAGAGATAGGAGATAACGTTGACAACTTTAAATGATTAACCATCCTCTTTCCCAATCCCACCACACAAAATTAAAGATATTGATTTTTACAGCATTGGACATATTTTGAAAGTAAGTATTTTGCTAAATTACATAATCTTCTTCTTTTCCTATGCCCGCATTCTTGGCTTACTGGGCCGTCATGCATTTTTTGGTTTTCCAGTAGAGACAGGCTTAGACTTTTCCTCATAGCTCATGCCATAACGGATTGTGATAATCAGTTAAGGATAAATTCCAATCAATTTAATAATGTGTTTAACTAACTAAACAATTACAAATGATTATTTAAGGGCCTGTATTATGAGCAGCTAATAAGCAAGTTAGTACATGTAAACTTGTTACACTGTGGCAACCACCAATCAGAAAAACATGGCACTAGCAACACTAAAAGACAACAATGGAACACATGAATTGAACTGATGGACAAACAATAAGCTGTCAAAATAATAAAATTGCAACCATAGAAATAAAAACCAGTGTAGCAATAGTAACTGCTCGCCATTTAAAACTTTCAATGATAGACAAGACTAAGTGAAAGTTTTGTATGTGCATTTGTTTGTTTTTTGTTTTGTTTTCAAAATCAGAAGAAATTATTTTTGACAGCTTGTTGTTTGACCATCGATTCAATTCATTTGTTTCATTGTTGTCTTTTGGTATTGCTAGTGCCCTATAGCTTATTAACTCCTATTAAATTCCTTATTAGCTGTTTATAATACCGGGCCTAAGAGACATTGAAGTAAACCTACAACAACAAACACAGCAATCGTAATATTTCGCTTCACTTAAAAACTAACAGTCACGGTAATGTATTATAATAACTATCCTCGAACCGCTCACTTAATACTGTTTCTGTGTGGAAGACGAAGTGTTTGTCGAGACCAACAATCATGACTTGTGATCATGATCGTGCAGAAGTTCTGCGCTCGTGTTACTCGGGAAGATCGTGTGACCTTCACCCTTGCTGTGGTCGTGACCTCCTGAAACACACAGGTGACCATATAACACAACACTGGTTGGTATTGTTTACAACCCTGTTTAGATAGAAGTTGCCAGAAACGTAAACATGTAATATTCCTGATCAGCTTTTTGTTTAGTGTAACAGTGCGTGGTTAGCATCCCTACTTCCAATGCAGAAGGTCCCGGGTTCAAATCCCGCTTCATGCAGAAGTTTTTTAACTTCTAATGTGGATTCAATTCCATTACTTCTTAGCTTAGGCATAAGTAAACGGTGACTTTGGAGACGTCCTAGCAACGAAGCACTCTATAAATTCAAAGTTGTTCTGAACCGGCCATGTTGATTCTGGCATTTGTCCGCAGGTGTTCGCACTGTCCAATCACTGATCCATATGTTTCGTATTTGAAATATCGATCTTTGATTGGTTATCGCTCACTCGTCGATGGTGTTCGAAGCCTACAGGGTTGGTTTAGTCACTTAAAATTAAAGTCCCCCATTGCAAATCAGTTTAGTTACTGAGTGGGTAGACTCTAAATGTGAATTTAATTATTTATTTTATTTAACACGGTAGGTATAGCACTGCGGCTATTTGAACTTCATACACCTACTTGTTTTATGCACACACTCACATAATTGCTCCATAAAATCACAGTGATTCATTATTATATATAATATCAAGAGGAACTGTCACTTTAGAAGAAGGATATTCTTGATTTCACTTATACAATACGTAATGTGCTGGAACCAAAGTTATCTCAAGGTAAAACTATTTTTGCATTTTTATCATTTACTTATCTTTTATTGGATATTAAACATTATTACTTAAATCAACATTTTGTTGTTAGGAAGGGACATTTCTTCAACTCAAATTTGAGTTTTATCTCAATTTGAATACAGATAATATGTATCAAACAAAAATATGTTGTGCGAATTTGTAAAAAATATGCATTCTAATATAAACTTTTATTATCGATCGCATAGCATCATTGTCTGCTAATCTGGCGAAGTTAGCAGATAAATTCTAGAATGTGACTTATTATCTTCTTAGCTGTTTCCTTTTTCTTTGCAAATGTCTTATCAATTTTAGTATTTGGTGGCTCCACTCAATAACGATTATCGATTTTTACCGTATTTAAAATACAATAACTGATTCACTATGCTTCAGTATTTCCTAAATACACATATAGACTAGATCAGTTTTCAAAAAATGTGTCTCCTTCTCGATATTGGGGTACCGGGTTGTTAAAAGCTGCCAACAAGGTTATTCTTACTCAAGTGAATATCCTGCATTCAAAAACCATTGTTGGCAGTTTTTGTTTTGAGTATTTCAACCCCAAACACCCCAAACACCCCCTAAAAATCAATTTTTACGGAATCATCTTTAATAATTCATAAGTCCGGAGAAAATCATCATAAAATTTATTTGTAAAACTCTGTTCGTAGAAACATGTATTATGAAGAATTTGGCTATTTCAGATTTCCAATTTTTGTCGAAACTAAACAAGAAAATGTCTCTCTGACACAACATTTGCAGTTTTTGCTGAGCAACAATGAAATATTTCACTTCATTACAAGTAAACGGTACAAAATAGAGATATTATTTTTTCCCGAAAACATCATTGACAATTCATAAATAGTGTACAATTGTCATATTTAGTATAAATAATTTAGGTATTGTGTAGTAATTGAAACAAGGTGGCAAAGTGTAATAATCCTAGGGGCAACAGAGCGAAGCGGAGTCTCTACTTGAATGTACATCCGCGGGCTCTTTGATGAAGCAAGTACGTGAGTAGGCTCAATCTCTTCCTTTCAGCTTATAGAATAATAAATTTCATAGTGCCCGGCTCAAATGTTAGGCATTCACAAGCTGTACGTAAAAAACAAAATGGCCGCCACTGCAAGTGTTTCTCCCATTTATCTCCATAATGCAAAGTTTTATGACAAAATTGAATACGACAAAAAATATTCCTTTTAAAATTCTACACAAACACGATATTGATGTATGTTTGTTAAATTTAATACTTACGTAGAACTTAAATTTTGTGCATGTTAATCTATACTGAAATGTACAAACTTTTGCTCCAGTTGGCTTCTCTTTGAAGGAAGAGTGATCCATGTGGGTGGGCTAAATTTGTTTATTCATTTTGGTTTAACGATGAAATCGACAGTGAAGATCATATGTCGTTGGGGGTATTTGGATGAAAGTGTCAAGAAGGACGTAGGAGTCCCTGGGCAGGTGGGTGGGCTCAATGCCTTCTTTTAAGCTTTTTGCCGGCCAATATTGAAAATTTGCTAGATTTAATAATTTTTTTGGAGTGTGACGAATCCAACAGTGGAAGCCATTGATAACTAAATTCAACAATCTGGCTCTCAGGGGTAACCAAATTACCGAGATTGTTAAAAATTGTTGAAAACCATGGTCTACTTTTTATGAAATGGAATAAATATCAATATTTATTTTGTTTTTAAATTTTTTTCTGTAAACAATCTTAACCTTACGAGTTAATAATAGTTAACTTTATGGCTCTACCTATAATCAATAACAAGGTACAGTTATTTAATAGACACAAGTGCGTACGTGACATTCAGGCAATATTTAATTTTGGGGCGTCGCGACACCACAATCCCTTCCAATATTGAAATTTTCCATACCAAATAATAGAAAAATATATATATTGATGGCAACAGTTAAAAATCATTGATCCAATTTCGTAAATGTAGCTCTCAGGGGTAACCAAAGTCTTCATATTGTTAGAATTCTCGCTAAGAATGTCTATTTTTTACGAAACGGAGTATTTATCAATATTTATTTTGTTTCTAATTTTGTTTATGTGAACAATCTTAACCATACGGGTTGATAATAGTTAACTTAATGGCTTTACCTAGAAGCAATAATAAGCTAGAGTTATTTAATAGACAGAAGTGCGTGCGTGACATTCAGGCATTGTTTGGCCTTGGGGCGTCACAACGCCACTAATCCTTCCGATATTGAAATGTTCCATACCAAATATTTGTTTCTAAATAAAAAATAGACTTCAACGGTTAAAGATACATTGGTCCAGTTTCATAAATGTGGCTCTCAGGGTAACCAAAGTCTTGAGATTGTTACAATTCTCGCTACGGAGTACGGAGGTCTATTTTTTTTATTAAACTGAGTACTTATCAATGTTTATTATTGTTTATAATTTTTTCTATAAACAAGCCTAACATTAGAAAGTTAAAAGTGGCTAACTCTATGGATCTTCCTGAGAGCAATCAAAAGCTCGAGTTATATAAATAGTCGCAATATCTGCATAAGTGAATTTAAGACATCGTCTTACTTTGAGGTGTCACACCACCACTTTTCCTTCCAATATGGAAATGTGCCATACCAAATAATTTATTTGCAAGTATGACTTACTTAAACGGTGTATTGGATATTATATAACCAAATTTGTAAGTTTGGCTCGCAGGGCTACCCAAACAAGTGCGATTGTTACAATTTTGCAACCATGGTCTATTTTATCCTGTAACGGACTGTTTTGTTTTTTATTTTTTCATATACAAACTGAACATTAATAGTTACTATTAGTTAATTGCATGGCTCTATCTAGAATAAGTACAAAGTTAGAGGTATTTATATAGACAGACGTGCACACATGAAATTCAGACATCTGAAGTTGAGGCGTCACGACGCCATTTTCCCTTCCGATTTTGAAAAAGTGCCATATTAAACAATATTTTCGCGAGTATTGGTATTCCAACGGTGTGTAACACGTTTATTCATGAGCCATTTTTACCCTCTGGCTCAAAGTCTAGTATAGTTGCATAAATAATATGCACTTTTTTCTTGTTGCACCCTCGTTTTACACCCCTATATTAACTTAAACCATGTTTTTAAATTATTATTTCCATTAATTGATTTTTGCTGAGTGTATAAAAAATTTGGTTTGGTTTTTAGTCTTAAAATAGTGGTTTCTGTTATTTTTTTTTCTTCTGGACGGCAACAACCAACCCCTTATACGATTTAAGGGTATAAAAGTGAAAATGGCGATTGCCAACAACGTTATTCAAATTCAGCGTTTAAAAATCTATTAGAATCACTTTGTTGGCAGCTTTTAACACGTCGAGCCCCAAAGCTAAAAAATTATTAAAACTGATCTAGTCTAATATATATTTTAAGTATTATTACCAAGACAGAGCACATCTCTTTAGTCTTTAGTGCAGTATATTGATTCCCTGCCCAATGATATGAGCAGGCCAGAAAAGAAAGCAATTTTATATTGGATAAGACAAAGAATGGCTGAAGAAGCCATCTTAGCAGAAGGGGCGGGGGCGAGATCTGTTGTACTATTCAATATGATCGACAACACATATTTTTAACGTCTAGTTCACACCTGGTGTGTGATTGCACCGTGAAGTGTCTAGTCAATGGAGAGTGCATTCTTGGCAAGGTCGAATGATGAATGTCACTGTGTGACGTCATCTCCTTGGGTGTGTCAGTCAAGGTTATCGGGCCAGGCATCGTCATCGCACGGGCGGTGCCCCCCCCCCCCCCCCCCCCCCACCCTCCTCGTTATGTTTATATCAACTGCGGGTGACGTCTAGGCTGAATTTTGTAACATTATAATACATAAATACTGTTTTTTGGTGTCTAATCAATATCCCTGTTACATTTTAACTGTATTTGAACAACATTGATCAATATTTCGTTGCTAAAACCAAGTTCGTAGGAACTACATGAACAAAGTGGGGACAAAAGAGCCGGGGGGGATGAGCCCCTATTCAGTCAAGCACCCCAGGCACAGTTTGTTATCTCATTAATCCAAATATTCATAGCTTTCCACTCTGCCTTTGACGACGTCAAAGTACAGTATAGACAATATAACGTTGAACTGACCTAATTTTTCAATGCTTTGATGTGAGTAAAGAGCTTTGGTTGGGTTAGGATAGGCAAGAAACGAGACAATAGCTGACTGTTTTCAAAACTCAATTCTTGCTACTCGCAGACACCTGCAGCCCGATTCTCTAAATCTGTGGTAAATTTCTCACCGGTTTCTGTCGTTACGGAAGGCGAATGGATGGCTGTGATTGGGTCACAGCCTTCTCATAACGACCAAAACCGGTGATCACCTTATCGTTGACCATAGAGAATCAAGGCGCCTGGTTATACTGAGTGGCTCCAGCTGGTACCACGCAGTACAACTTACCACTGGGCGGAGTAACAGACAAAATACATGACAATGAGAGAAGGTGAGTCGGTCATTATATAATGATTGAATGTTGTTTTGCATCGTCGATCATAAGTTATTAATTATACTTGTTTAATATTAACAATACACGGATTGGTTTGAGCGATATCTCTTATGGTCTTTCATTTCTGAAAAATTATATTTGAGATTTTATAAATCTGTTGATTGTTTTAAAACACCTCTACAATCTTTCCTATTTATATTTATAATGCATTTCAATTTTGATTTCATTGTATTTAATTTCTCAATTATTTTTTCTTGTTCTTGATCTTTTTACAGTACAGTAGTTT
The DNA here is from genome assembly GCA_945910005.1 of Isoperla grammatica. NCBI lineage: Eukaryota > Metazoa > Arthropoda > Insecta > Plecoptera > Perlodidae > Isoperla > Isoperla grammatica. Next base: position 47,717,031 of record OX246738.1, on the reverse strand, counting down.
GTTTTGTTTTTGTTGTTATTGTTTCTTATGATTTCATTAATTAGTTTTATCTAAGGTCCTCCTTTGTAAATCAGTTTTTATAACTGAATAGGATAGACATTAAAAAAAAAAATTTTGTTAGTATTTTCATACACATATCCACTGTGACGTATATATCCTGGATTATATTCCAAACTTGGTTTGCCTCTCCCTCTTTTATTTACCTCTTCATGACTCTTCAATACTTCAATATTCTTTAGTATTCCTTCGTGCCTCTTAATGTGTCCAGCTAAACGACTACATAATTACATAACCTTCTTTCTTCGTAACCTGGTTCGGCCATTGTCACAAGGGCCATGGCGTGTTTTAACCTTCACATCGACCATTCATCGTCTCGATTACCTCTACTACCATCAGTAGTTTCCTATTTGTGCACTCTCTATATCCAAGAGGCATAACAGAACAATTACTTGACGTGCGTGGGGGTTTCAGGTTTTAATATTCATATCTTTTCAATATAAATTCAATAACAAAAAAAAATGTAATAATAAGTTTGGATTTATGTGCGCTGATACTATCAAGGTCTACGGATATCCTGAAAAAAGGAGTTGTAAATATAATAGTTTTTATCAAATTAAATAATAATTAGGCTATGAGATAGTATTAAAACAGTATGTTTAATTTTTTCAAAAAACAATCTAGGTTGCATGTAATTACTAGGAAAACGCTGTTTGACGCGTTGATAAGCGAGCGCGTCAATATCTACGAACTTTCTGGCGAAGAGATTTCAATGCTAATACAAACAACAATTAACAACAATTCAAGAATGCGCATTGCAAAAATGTTTCTAATTTCCATAGCTATTATACTTCCCGACATTGTTAGATGCAGTGCAATGTGCGTTGCTAAGAATTTTCGCTGTCATGTTTTCGCCGCGGTCCGCCACCGTTACTAACAGTTATTGACAGCAATAGAAATGTAATTTCTGCCTCTAATATGTATCAAATCGCGTTTACATTAGTATATTCGTGACCGGACAAAAGTTTACTATAAGATAGCCACCTCACATTTTGCTGTTACTGTATTTCAGAAATATATTTTCGAGTAACTTTTGTGTAACTTTGCCAATATTTATCAGATCGCCATAACATGAACATATTCGTGACCGGAAAAATCTGTAACAAAATCTGGCTATCTCACATTTTGCCGCCATTTTGTTTCAGAAAAATATTTTGCAGTAACCATGGTGTAACTTTGTAACTTTTCGAACGATTTTGCCTCAAAACTATACACCTTCAATCCACATCGAGGCTTGTGGATGGTCCAAATTTCAAGTTGATCGGACTTTCCGTTCGACCGCTATCGACGGACATAAAAACAAAAAAAACAAAAAAAACAAAAAAAAAAAAAAAAAAAACAGAACGAAGTGCCATAAGAGTCTCGTGGAAACGCTCGCTTCGCTCGCTTAATTAAGCGAGCAAAGCGAGCGTCTCCACGAGACTCTTATGGCCCTTCGTTATGTTTTTTTTTTTTTTTTATGTCTGTCGATAGCGGTCGAACGGAAAGTCCGATCAACTTGAAATTTGGACCATCCACAAGCCTCGATGTGGATTGAAGGTGTATAGTTTTGAGGCAAAATCGTTCAAAAAGTTACAATATTACACTCAATAACTGTTAGTAACGGTGGCGGACCGCCGCGAAAACACTAGACAGAATGACAACGAAAATTCTTAGCAACGCACATTACACTGCATTCAACAATATCGGGAAGTATAATAATAGCTATGGAAATTAGAAACAATTTTGAAATGCACATTCTTGAATTGTTGTTAATTGTTTTTATTAGCTTTGAGATCTTTTCGCCAGAACGTTCGTAGATATGGACGCGCTCGCTTATCAACGCGTCAAACAGAGCGTTTTCCTAGTTTAATATCCGTAGCCTCAATCTTGATAATATCTAGTCTCATAAAATTCCAGAATTTGGATAATGAATTTATTTTTAAATGTACGATAGAAATAAACTTTAACCCTCACACATTTCAATATATTTGTGCCGAACACTCAACACACAACATGAAATGTCTCCAACATTTTCAACGCTCTTTTTTGTTCTTCCCTGTTTCACAAAGCTGTTGCGTGGATGAAGTTGAGGAAACACTCACCAAATAACTGAAGCGCCACCATCAACGAGAACCCGAGTAGAATCGAGACAATCCTCACGGCTCCACATCCGGTCTCCTTCTTCCGCTCGCGATCCAACACCTGAACACAACCACGGTATCTTTGTTCACAAACAATTAGCTTTAAAACGCTTCAAACAGACAAATTTCGAGCTGATAAATCGTGATCTTGAAATACCCCATATTGGCGGTAATTTTTTATTGGAATTAAGTCATACAATTACAAAAATATCATTTTATAAACCATTCGTACATCCTAACGTTTTTTAAGCAATAAAGTTTGAATTGCCGTTATGTCCTTTTAAACTGTTTCTCTACCCTTATAACCAAAAATGGTGGATCAAATGATATTATTCTTGAATAAACAAACATCCCCTTTCATATAACGTGTAAATTATTTGATAACCAAAAATTTCATTTTTTGATTATTTTAGAAGACTTAGAGGCTTTATAAAATTACGGGGTGAAAAATCGTTATTTTGAAATACGCCTAATTGGCGGTATTTTTGTATTGGAAGTAAGTCATACAGTCAAAACTAATACAAGAATGTCATTTTACAAACCATGCGTACACCCTAACAGTGTTTAAGCACTACATTTTGAATTGCTTTATAATAAACTGATTCTATTCTACTACCCTTATAGCCACAATACGGTGGATCAAATTATATTATTCTTGAATAATCAAGCATAATCTTTCACATAACATGCAAATTATTTGGGAACTGCACTTTCAATTTTTTTTTTTTAATTGTAGAAGATTTAAAAAATGGGTGATTTTCAAATAATATTGGCAGTGATTTTTTTATTGGAATGCCTGTTTCACTCGTGTAATGTTAGCTTACCTCAAAGAAAGTGATGTAGAGAATGGTCCCACCAGCTAGACCTTGAAGGATCGCTATTAAAAGCGTCTGTGTTACCGACCCCACCGTCGAGTGGGCGGTAACCAAGATCCCGATGATGACGCCCAAAGGCGACACTAGCGCTAATATCACAATGTAAACGACGATCTGAAGAATCTTGGCGCCCGACGCCGCCAGCTCAAGGCCGATGCAAAACAAAATGGCGGCGGCGTGGATGGAGACTGCCGTGAATAGGTACCTACACAGACGATTCACAGTGTTGTAGTGAGATATAAAGTAAACAACACAATAGTTATCTATTTTTAACAATTGGATTTGTAGGGCCCTACGATATTTTGCTTACACAGGCAAAACTATAGTCAGTCATAATTCTCATTTTAAGGGCTGACCTAAATCCTCAAAGGAGTATACAGACCGGTCTTATGTTTGGCTTATAAATATTTTATCTACTGCTTACTGGTTTTCTCTATGGCAACCACCAATCAGACGAGTGGTTGCGTTTTATTTCTCGCATTATTCTTCCATTTAGTAGTACAAACTACAAACGATGTGCAATACTATATTATGTGTTGATAAAGTTAGTTAATAATGGTACTGGTACTGACAAACGCTCGTTACTAATATAAGTAATATAAAATATAAATAGTAAAACTATAATACAAACTGAAAACTAAACTAAGCAATACAAATATATACTATATACAATAAAACTATAACTAAAAACTATGATAAAACTAATATAAATAATATAAGTAATATAAGTACACTCAACGATGCACAATCTAATCACGATGTTTTTAAAAAGATCCTTATCGATATGACAAGATGGCTTTGGTTAAACTTAATTATCGATGTATTACGAATAAGAGATTCACAACGTTTTATTCATAAGTGTGAAAAAAATTGGATTTAAATGATAGATTTTACAACACTACACAGAATACATAGTGCATAAACTGCTAACAACTTTTAGCCACTATACTCCGCATTCGTCTGTGAAACCTGCATCATGAAAACTATTGATTAAAGTTCTCTGATCACGTGATTAATTTCCTTTTCAGTGTCAAAGTTGAATGATACTAAAACCCAGTTTCGATTTGCAAATTATTTATATCATGGTTACCGTGATATTGTACATATCAATAACATTGACGGAGACATTTAACAATGCACGGTTTAAACAAGGAATAAAATGTAGGCGGAATTGAGAAATTGGCTTACGAGACCGAAACGGAGTTCTGTAGAGTTTTTGCTGTCATGAATCAAATCGTGCAGCTCATAAAAGTACAGGGAACAAGATTAAGTTAAAGCTTGCATGAAATAGATTAATTTATCAAGCACAGGAGAAATGAAACAAATCGCTGCATTGGGCGCTTAATGTTTAGTTCTGTATACACAATAGACTCAGCCGTAACACGCGAAACTATGTTAGAAGGTTGCTGGTTCGTTATCGGTTACCGGCAATTTGATTGAAGAAAACCTCGGAGGAAAATGTACCGTGTGGCAAAACGGCATGTTTTCTTATGTATCCATTTCAAATTGTTTCGATTATTTTATTGTTCAATGTTGTTTTTCTATACAGCAGTTGGTTCCGTTTTTATGTAGCCTTGTTATTTTATTAAGTTTCACACAGAATTTTTATTATTTTTTTAATATAAATTGTACGGTTGTATTTCTACATAATTTTTAAGTCAGTTTTATATCTGAATATGATAATAAACTAATAATAAACGGTTGATATCGATGCTACAAGTTTAAACGATAATGATGATGAACCCCAAATATCATCATCATCATCGTTTAAACGAGCCCCTAGATTTCTTTAACCATACCAGACGTCAGCATGAGTGGGCTGCAACCCTATGGCCAACCCCTCGAACACCGAATGGAACGACAGCGCGACCACCACCAGGAAGTTCCTCAGGTTGCCCACAAGTGAGTGCTCCTGCACCGAGCAGAAGTGCTGGTGGTGGATCGACGGCTCCGACAGTCTTTTGTTTGGCGAGTCCGGTATCTGGGTCAGCTTCTGGTTGAGTGAGAGTCTGGACTCTTGTCGCGTTGGGTTGGCGCTCCGTTTCTGGACGATGTCAGAACTCCGTTCCGCCCCCAGGGGTGGGCTGCTCTGTGATACAGACAAGGGCATTTAGTGAAGCTGACATCGATCAATAAACTATCGAGGGTTATCATGTAGACAACCTCTGTAAGGTGACGTAGATTTCTGTACGGGTTGGAATCCATAGTCCATTGTTGCTATGGATTCGTTATCCAGGGGAAATAACATGCATGAAACTGTTACCTTGGTAACAACGGGCGCCCCTAAGGGTGGGGTCGGTTGGAATTCATAGTCGGCCCCTACACCTAGGGGCACCCATTGTTGCTATGGATTTGTTTTGTTTATGGGAAATAACATATGCCAACAACTGTTACCTCAGTAACAATGGGCGCCCCTAGGTGTAGGGGCCGACTATCAATTCCAGAATTTTCCATCCTCATATACGATATCGAATAGAAACTTGCCCCCATGTAAGTATTCGTTCTTACGAAATAGCCGAATCCAATGGTATCGGCTTGATTTTCTATTTCGTTAGTTCCTATACCATCTAGTTGGAACAGATTAACTGGGAATAATTTACGACCTTAGGTTGGATACCTGATAGTTGGGCGTAACCAATGAGGCTTGCGCACTCTGCTATAAACAGAAGACTACATTTACGAATGTGTGAAAGCACGCCAGGAATCCGTTGATTTCGTCGAAGCATCGTGCATGAGAGTGGCAGTAGATGAGCATCTTAGGTCAATATGCGGGTACTAACGTTGGGACTATTCGAATGCAATGTTTACTTTTACAATGTGCATTGAGTACTGGACTGTGTATGACAACAACAGAGACAGACTAATTACAACGCAGGTAAGTACGTCATAGGGTTACAGAGCGCACTCAAGGTTGATCGATCTTTGTAACTGGCCACGTCACCGTCTACGTGATAGTTAGTCATGCAACAAGGCACTGAACTCAAGTCATCGCAGACAACGTGGTGGAGCAGATGGGAGGACGCAGTCAAGTCGGTCAACCAATGGAGAGTGTTTCTGAATCATGATGACCTTTGTTTTCATTTTACTTTGCTAACGTCAGTGGTAGGACTATGAACAAGCCTTTATTGCTATTAGAATGAAACACAACGAACAAACAAACAAACAAACAAACAAACAAACAAACAAACAAACAAACAACAAACTTTTGCATTAAAAACACATTTGGGGCGAGTTCAAAATAAACCAACGATGTTCATGAACTCTCTAAGTATCTATTCAGTAGTTTAATACTAGTAGTTTAATACTAGTACTTTAGTTAGCTAGTGTAATAATGCAATAGGGAAGCAATTTGTCTATTAAGAATTCAAAGAATAGTATAATCAAAATATAAAATTTGCAGTAGCGTTTGGCACAAACTATATCAATTGCTACAAATTCTGTATGCATTTATTTGGGACACACAAAACGGTAGATATACTCGAATAAAATTATATTTTAAGCTAAATATGAAATGTAAAGGCTGACACATAATCCAAAAAGCATACATTTCAAAACTAAGGCTACCAAAATAAAATTGTGAATGAAAATGTAGTTCGTTTAATTTTGCTTCAAATTTATCTCTGGGTATCTGACAATTTTGAGCTTACTTGGGCGTGTTCAGGTGTGGTCGATGACGACAGTAGGTGTGCCTGTGAAGTTGCTGGCATTATCTTCCCAGAACGGCCACTCCACGGCGCCACTTCCACGCGACCATCGCTCTCTAGCGCTTTCTCTGGGTCGCTCGCTGAACTACAATGAAGCGGAGTCCCAGTTTTTTCTTCATGAGATCTAGGAAAACACAAATAAATTGAAAACAATTTATTGTAACTGGTGCACTAAAGATTAGATTATGAAATAAGCGAAAGTGTTGCTCATTGATTATTTGTATGAGGAACAGAGAGCATACGAGAATAAAGAAACAGCATTATAAGTAGGTATGCACTTTATGTTAGGGGTATTTTATAAATTTCACAGCAACTGTTATTATTCTCTATTTTTGTTCCTAATTAGAATATCATAACCGTAGAATTTAAAAAACTGCAGTCACATTGAAAGTGAATACTACTATGTAATTGCATTGTAATTGTATTGACATTGCAATGTACTTATAGTGTATAGGATTGACGTTAAGTGAAAAAAAAAGTAAATAATACAATTCTAAACAATTCAGTTAAATGTAAAAAACATTTTAAAAAATGAATTCAATATGATGTATAAAATGATGTCCTACATTGTATACAACCTTATTATGAGAGATTATAGTGACCAAGTGAATTATATAGCAAGAAAGGGAGACGTTATATATACATAGTTATACAGTTATACAACCGCCAAACACCCCATGGTGGTACAAGGATCTACCTGAGGAAGCCCCCAGGGTCCCTCTCACCTGAGGAAGAGGTGCTGCGCCGCCTCCTCCATGATGTACACGAGGAAGAACCCGCAGCAGATGAGCAGCTCGGCGAAGGGGAAGGAGGACTCGAAGGGTGCAAGTCCACCACTGTGTTGCACGGCCACTAAGGACTCACGCACCTCGGGGATCATGTGGATGAAGCAGGTGGCCATGAGGACGCCGCCCCCGAAACACAGGCACAGCGATATCACCACGTCCACCTGCACGCCGGACACAACCACATACACATGCTTTATTATACGTCTTTACAACTTTTATTATTTATATATATAATAATTTATGTATATAATAATTTATGTATATTTCTTTAAGAACATAAATTTGGACTTTGTGTATATATATCCACGCTGTATTTCCAGGCTCGAATGATACGGTTCAATTATTTCGTCAAACTTATGGAATTCAAGGGGGAAAAAGCATCAATTAATAGAAGCTATATGGTTGCAGTTTTTTACCAAACTGTTTTTGATTCGCTTTTGTTCTTGAATTCAATAAGTTTGACGACAGTATTGAGTCGTGTAATGTCGGCATGATGATTTCATTGTATTCGATGCTCCGAGTACCAAACGTACGAGGCAACTGAATAAACCGTTCATGTATATCTCGTTGCCATCTCGTTGATACATGAGCCGTTAGACAATAACTATTACTATCATAAGGTAATCATTAACAGAAGACCAGACCGAGATTCATATACTAATCTAATCAGCCAGTTAATTTATCAAATTATTGTTATGAAACACATGAACTAAATGTTGTGACATGCTTGTTTCTTTTCATAAAACATACCGAGGTATCCACAAGAGCAACAACTTATTCATTACTGTTAAAAGTTCACTTTCCTTGTACAACGAATATGCTCCTAAACAAACTTCTATTTCATTGTCAATGTTATCCTACAGCATCTTGCTCGAACTTATTTCAACAGACATTAAAACAAAACATGTCCTTGACTCCTGAAGCTACGTGAGGAACCAGAGGCAATTACGTTGGCAGGCCTGATTGTTTCTCTGACAACAGAGCTTCAAAGTTTCCGAAACTCTGTAGATAGTCTTGCAACCAGCGCGCAACTATTGTTACAAGCAGACAAAGTAATCCGAAGTTTGGGCGCAAAAGAACATTGCACGCGTAGACGAGCTTAGTGATGGCCTGAACGTCTCCATGTGGCAACCACCCTTAGGGTTAGGGGTAGCTTTAAGAGTATGACATAATTTGGTCGTTCTCTGTTTATAGAAAAAGGTTTACTAAGATGCTATATTTCGACAACTTTTTTTTAATACATTTCCTGTGGAAGATAAACAAATTTTTGTTAAACAAACAAACCACAAACAGAAAAAGCAAACCTATGGCGAATGTATTCAGAATCTAAAGATAATCAATAAAGGCAAGTTAAATTAAAAGGGTAACTATAAGTAGACAGGCCACGATTGGAATATATGCAAATAAGGCCCAGGATAATACGTTATTTGGGATATGTTGAAACGAAATACTGCAGGATATATACAATACAAGACTGGTGAGCTGTTTCAAACCAACCCACGGATGATAATAATATGAAGATGTTCAATATTACCAAGTTATTGAAGACACAACGGGCAGAAAACGCTATCGTTTATATATTTGTCACTTGAACAATTCTTAGTTTGATTTGATCACGGTACAAATTCGTATAGGTCCTCACAAATCTCCACGTGCCTTCCTAGAAATGAATTCTTAAACATCTATTGTTCAAATTGCACAGTTTTCAAAAACTGCTAATTGTTTAGTCAATTTAAAATTATCAAGTGATTGTTCGAGCACGCTTGAGAGATAAGTAGCAATTGTCTATCTGATGTTTAAGCGGTACCAATGACTGTACCATGCCTAGGTTGGTTTGCAATTGTATTCATGCATTTTGCTGAACAAGGCAACAATACAATTTAGGTACAAACAATATTTCCTAAACGTTCCTGCTGTGAACAACATTGCGGACTGCGACATATATTAATTTTGTATCCCGAAACCATAACCTATATTTTAAGATTGTCCATCATAATATATCTACGAGTTACAAAGTAAACAAAAATCAAATTTTTATATTGTTTTTCAAGACAGGGAAAACACGTGCTATTATTTTGATCTATTTACATCAAACCATGAATAATTAATTACGAATTACATTAGACCTACGTGTGTAATCTGAAAGTATGTATTATTATTAATTTAGTTCGACTTTGTAAATTGATTTACAAATCTGTAAAACACGTAGTATCTTGTAATTTGCATACAAATTTTGAAGATTTCGCCAAGCTCTGCCTGTCACTATTAGTCTGTATAATGTGAGAGTATAAAGTATAATGCCAAACATTATATCAATTGTTGTGTTAATTGTGTCGAGTGTTAACGTACCTGCGCCCTCCTTTTCCCCTCTTTCCCCCACTCCTGAAGATATTTGGTGATCTTGAGTGGCAACAGTCCAAAGAACAGACGAAGTACTCCCAACAGCGTGAGCACCAGTATCTTCGAGGACACCAACTCCATGTCTAAGATCTTTGAAGTACGCTCACCCCGCACTTTTACAAACCATTCAAACACGCAAGTCTAAGCTTAAAACTTCACACACAGAGTTGATTTTAGGAACATAAAAAATCTACCAAAATGTTGATTCAAAATAAACCACTACACATATGTCCTTACACCCCACGTTTTATTACAACACATTTACAAACTTGCATTTAATTGTGAGTTTAACATTAATGTTTATAATATAATATGCACATTTTAATCAAAAGATGTACCTTGTCAAACATAAAAACTTATATATTTCGTGAAACCATCAGCCGAGTTAATTTTATCTGTTCTTTAAAATACATTCAAAAACGTATTAGGCTAAATGTTAATTTCTAAAAAAATATATGTATACATACGATTTAAAGTGTACGGAAATAAATTAAAATGTTTGCATGTTGAGACGACTACGAGAGCTTTTCGTGTTTCCCGTGAACGATGTTGGCGCGTCGGTCGCTCTGCCACGTGGTTCCCCGCTGACCCGCCAGAGCCGACTGACGGATCGCAGCAGGCGGAGGCCTCACCGCTTGCTATACCACGTGACTTGTTCACTATCAATCACAACCTTCTCGTGTCGGAGCTCGCCGGGTACACGGGATAGGTTCCGGACATGGGTTCCGGATTCCTTGTGTGCCCCCCCCCTCCCTTCAACCCCCTTTCATTCTTATGTGTGAACCGCAATTGTGTTTGATAATAGAATTTTCACAAATTTCCAGGGCGGAATTCAGTGGCTTCTAAAAGTTTGACTGTGATAGGTGCAAGGTCTACTTGATCTCCGCCTAGCGGAGGCTCTGAGTTCGACGAGCCTCCGCTAGGCGGAGATCAAGTAGACCTTGTGATAGGTGTAACTCTCATAAATTATATGAAGACTTGAAGAGAAACGACAACCATCATCATACATTATTAGCCAAAAGTTAAAAAATGAAACAGTATTTGATTGGTTTTAGTATGTTGTACCGGAACATTCAAGTAATGATATTTTTTTCATAAACTGATTAAATTTGTTTTTCGAATTAAAGGTTATCTATTTAAAAAATATTACATTTGGCAATCTAATACCAATTTATATAACATTGTGTAATGGATTAATAAATAAAATAAGAATTAAGTGTTTTGCAACTATTATTTTATTACTTTATATTATATGTACTTATTTTATGTTTTATATTTTATATCGAAAAAAAAAGTAATGTTTCGAACTAGGTTGTCTAGCGGCCGGCTTCATTTTGAGCGAGGTATGCATACATACACACCTGACTCACGCGCGGTGACTAACCGTAGCGTCAGCGGTGTCTGCCTGTCTACCAAGTGATGCAAGTCTGCAGCTACCCACGAGAATACTAGACACATCATACAGGACGCTGCGGCCTCGACTGAGTACCGCGACCACAGACAGAGGCGGCTCAGCGGTAGCACGCGAGACTGAGGTCGCCGGTTCGATACCGGTCACTGGCAATACCACTCAAGGGTTATCCTCAGTCACAAGGTGAATGCTAGTGTCGAGTCCTTCCACGAACCTTCATACATTTCTTAATTCATTTTTTAGCTGACAAAAACCCAATTCCGCGTGCAAATCACGTTTTCAAATCTTGAAGCTTCCTCACGATATCAACCCGTTTACTTAACAAGTTAGGTACCTTTAACCCTAAAAGTGTAAATATTTAGAAAAAGAATTGAACGAGGCTGGAACAGCTTTGAACCACGCAATGATAAATCGAAGAACATTCGGAGATCGTTTAAATCTGCGGTCGAATCTTGATCATGATAACATAACTACCTATATGGTCTCAATTGAAAGAGTATGGACTCGAACCCTGGTAATAGAATTGAATCAGGCTAGAATAGATGTTGGACGGGCGCTTTATAAATAACTGTAATAAGGAGTGAAGGATATTGTCGAACCATTGGGGGGGGGGGGGGGGGGGGGCAGTGTTGATACATGGTTTCGTGTTTGCCGTTGCACACAAGCAAGCCATAATACTGAAAGTGAGAAAACTGCTGACTGCAACGTTCAAATGCTTATTATGAAATGCATATAAATGATCGTCGTCGTCTAATCGTTATTAAAATGTTTTGTTTGTTTGTTTGTTTGTTTGTTTGTTTATATTTCAGTTACAACACTGCAACATTTTATGTGTGTTATGTCCTTTGTAACAGCGGACAACTCCTTTGCCTTACGGGCAAAAGCGTCAGGTGAAGCCATAAACATTATACCTATTATGAATAAGAATTATTGAAAGTCAATGCTTGATTTCTGGGCATGACCTTCTTCATACAATGAGGGTAATCTGGACGACGAGAGTGGAAGAGCGATGCGTGTTTGCGTCGAAGAACCATTTAACTTCTAGCCCCACCTTTCAGTTGTGAAACTACATCGCCTCAGTCTGAAAAGACAGACAATTTCCGCCTTCGTCTGATTGCGTCGCTCAAGTGTCCAACTGCAACACCGACATTATTTATGTTGGTTTGGGTGAAAAGCGGAGGGGAGGAGGACTTTGATTTTCCCATTCCATTTCCACATTGACCCTTTGTTAATAACAGTCCGTTCTGATTGCGGGATATAATACGCTTCGTATACAATTAATTTTTATTTTTATTTTTTTTATTTCATAAAACAGGTTTACAAAGGAGAGCAATAAGTACAATTTACAATGAAAGAAAAATAGAAACATTGAACAAAATAAATTAAAACAGTAACAAAAAATGTAAAATACATAATATGTAAATAAATAAATAGCGGTAAAGAAATTAAATAATGTATATTTTCACTGCGGAAATATACAAAGTAAGGCCAAAAATACTATCATAATCACACATGGGCATAAGTCAGGAATAGCAATACAAAATAAGTACTAAAAAAGTAAACAAAATAGTATCTACTACAAAAATGAACCATGCAAAGTTTTAAAGGATCTCATAATTGTATAATGTTAGAATTAATTCATAAACTGTAAGTCGTGTTTACTGTACATTTTACAATCATATGTTCACACTTTTGGAATATTACTAAAACATTTTAATTTCGAATGGTTTTAATAACACAACTACAAATCGATTCAATAAAGAACTACGGTCCAGTCTCCGCATAATGCGTATAACGATCAATACGCACAAGCCTGATGTGTCCGCTACGCACAATTACCTACAGACACTTGCCAGAGGGGGGAGGGGGGGGGGGGGGGGGGCTTCAGCTGTCGACCGTTGCCATGGAGACATAAACAACGCCAGAACACGATCACCAGACAAGTTTTGTAAACAAAAGGAATAACATACAAAATTCAAGTTGTGCGTCGTGAAATCTGGTAAGTTAGTGCAATTAAAACTAGTGCACGATTATAGCTACGTAGACACGGATTGTGACGTAACAGTTTGGGTGTTTGGTATTCTAGTCAGGAGGGAAATCGCTACCACTATGATTCCGCTAAACTTTTTGAGTAGAAGCAAGACACGGGTATCAAAATGTTCGTTTGAAAGTCAGGAATCATCTCTACCCCGTGTGCATCTCGGCATTTGATGCGGGTGGCGGGGGGCGGGGGTCAAAGGTCACGCGTGCGGCGCTCCATTATTTTGGTTATATCTCCCGAACCAATAAACATACGTAGTTCTAGTTTTCGAAATTAAATACCTCATAAACCGGCTAATTGATAACTGATAATTGACCTGCCCTCTGACGTCACGAAGTCCCAGAGTTGGGACAAATCCACTGACAGTTACGAATTCACACGCATAACATACGACCCCTATCTCGTTCTAGCTGCTATAATATTCATTTTAAGGTATAACGTTTGGGAACGCGTATTTAGTGCACATATCAGTGGTTATTAAAACGATTATTTCAAAATTATAGACCAAGTAGTTAACTTGTTATAACCATTCACGCATCAGAATATGTCAAAGTTAGCAAAGTGTGTTTGTTTTTCCAACTTCAAGTGGCGAAAAACTAATGACCGAATTAGAACGAGAGGTCCTTAAAGATACGCAGCAATAATGTGAGACAATAATTAAATAAACTTTCAAAATTATAGACCCAGTAGTTAACTTGTTATAACAATTCACGAATCATAATAATATGTAAAAATGAGCAAAGTGTGTTTGTTTTTCAACTTCAATTGGCAATAAACTAATGATCGGATTGGAACGAGAGGTCCTTAGGAATACAAACCGATAATGTTAGACAATAATTAAATTAAGTTTCTAGATAGAAAGTGCCTAGAACGAAAATTCATAGCATGCACTAATTTGCATGGTGCAGCAGTTGGGCCTCAAAAGCAGCGGTTTGGGCCATGAAACTACGCACCCTGCATATTAGTGCAAGCTATGAATTTTCGTTCAGAGCACTTTCTATCTAAAAAGTTTATTTGATTATTGTCTCACATTGTTGGTACGTATTTTTAAGGACCTCTCGTTTAAATCCGATAATTAGCTTTTCTCCAATTGAAGTTGCGAACACGTAGACACGTTGCTCATTTGTACAAGTATGGGTAAATTGTTATAACAAACTACTGGGTCTATACTTTTGAAATAATCTTTAAAATGGCCACTCATACGTGAACTATTATGCTTTCCTATAGGTAACACCTTAAATGAATGTAAGAACAGCTAGAACGAGGTAAGTGCGGATGTGTTGTGCGTGGATCCGTCCGGACAGTAGCTCGTAAGTCGGACTAAAAGGAATATTTTCCTTCTTGGTGTGTCATATTTTGGTAGTACAGACTTGCAAATATCGCCTGAAATGTAATGATAGCAAAAATGAAATTGTATAGAAAACTTGCACGCAAACGCGTCAGATTTCTCCATCCCATCTGTACTGTGCATAGGCACTGTATAAGGTGTGAAACTTGTAGCCAGTGGATACATTATGTGCTACTGTTATTGTAAACAGAAACTAATCAAATGGATCCAATGTGCTTTCAAACTCAAACTTCAATTACTGCAAATTGCTACTACATACAGTCATACACTATACATTGAACACAAATGAAGAAACTATATCCAGCAATAGAACTGCAATTTGGATCTCAGGTATCGGTGAGTCCATTGAAATTAAAGGTCTGACGTTTCGTTCCGATTGCAAGTTTTAGTGAAGACTTGGCCGCGAAAACCTACGACATATTTAAAGTTAAGATTTAATTACGTTATATGTGTTAGTTAAAGAATGATAAACTCACAAACTTTTGTTGGGAGAAATCAAAGCCTGCATGTGTTCAAATTTTCCATTTGTCGTGTTGTAAATTCCGAATAATGTTTAAGTTTATGTATTTTTTGTTCAACAATATAAATCATTAGTACTAACTTTAGATCCCGGCTGAATCTTCATTGAATTATTACACGCGATGGTACCGCCTTACCAATAGTTACTTAGTATACAAAACACACAACATACAGTAACGCACGCAGTTTAACAGTAGCGCACAAATTTTTTTTAGTACTTTTATGTACTAATTTATTTTTTTATGTATACTTATTTATTAACTAATTTAGTACTAATGATTTATATTGTTGAACAAAAAATACATAAACTTAAACATTATTCGGAATTTACAACACGACAAATGGAAAATTTGAACACATGCAGGCTTTGATTTCTCCCAACAAAAGTTTGTGAGTTTATCATTCTTTAACTAACACATATAACGTAATTAAATCTTAACTTTAAATATGTCGTAGGTTTTCGCGGCCAAGTCTTCACTAAAACTTGCAATCGGAACGAAACGTCAGACCTTTAATTTCAATGGACTCACCGATACCTGAGATCCAAATAGTTTCTTCATTTTGTTCAATGTATAGTGTATGTAGTAGCAATTTGCAGTAATTGAAGTTTGAGTTTGAAAGCACATTGGATCCATTTGATAAGTTTCTGTTTACAATAACAGTAGCACATAATGTATCCACTGGCTACAAGTTTCACACCTTATACAGTGCCTTGCACAGTACAGATGGGATGGAGATTATCTACATAGCTGTCATTGCAAATCTGACGCGATGCGTTCAAGTTTTCTATACAATTTCATTTTTGCTATCATTACATTTCAGGCGATATTTGCAAGTCTGTACTATCAAAATATGACACACCAAGAAGGAAAATATTCCTTTTAGTCCGACTTACGAGCTACTGTCCGGACGGATCCACGCACAACACAGCCGCACTTACCTCGTTCTAGCTGTTCTAACATTCATTTAAGGTGTATAGAAAAGCATAATAGCTCACGTATCAGTGGCCATTTTAAAGATTATTTCAAAATTATAGACCCAGTAGTTTGTTATAACAATTCATGCATACTTGTACAAATGAGCAACGTGTCTACGTTTTCGCAACTTCAATTGGAGAAAAGCTAATTATCGGATTTAAACGAAAGGTCATTAAAAATACGTACCAATAATGTGAGACAATAATGAAATAAACTTTTAAGATAGAAAGTGCCCTGAACGAAAATCCATAGCTTGCACTAATATGCAGGGTGCGTAGTTTCATGGCCCAAACCGCTGCTTTTGAGGCCCAACTGCTGCACCATGCAAATTAGTGCATGCTATGAATTTTCGTTCTAGGCACTTTCTATCTAGAAACTTTATTTAATTATTGTCTCACATTATTGGTTTGTATTCCTAAGGACCTCTCGTTCCAATCCGATCATTAGTTTATTGCCAATTGAAGTTGAAAAACAAACACACTTTGCTCATTTTTACATATAATGATTCGTGAATTGTTATAACAAGTCAACCACTGGGTCTATAATTTTGAAAGTTTATTTAATTATTGTCTCACATTATTGCTGCGTATTTTTAAGGACCTCTCGTTCTAATTCGGTCATTAGTTTTTCGCCACTTGAAGTTGGAAAAACAAACACACTTTGCTAACTTTGACATATTCTGATGCGTGAATGGTTATAACAAGTTAACTACTTGGTCTATAATTTTGAAATAATCGTTTTAATAACCACTGATATGTGCACTAAATACGCGTCCCCAAACGTTTTACCTTAAAATGTATATTATAGCAGCTAGAACGAGATAGGTGTCGTATGTCATGCGCGTGAATTCGTAACTGTCAGTGGATTTGTCCCAACTCTGGGACTTCGTGACGTCAGAGGGCAGGTCAATTACCAGTTATCAATCAGCCGGTTTATGAGGTATTTAATTTCGAAAACTAGAACTACGTATGTTTATTGGTTCGGGAGATATAACCAAATTAATGGAGCGCCGCGCGCGTGACCTTTGACCCCCGCCCCCCGCCACCCGCATCAAATGCCGAGATGCACACGGGGTAGAGATGATTCCTGACTTTCATACGAACATTTTGATACCCGTGTCTTGCTTCTACTCAAAAAGTTTTGCGGAATCGGTTTCTAGAGGTCTTTTTCAGATTTCCCTCCTGACTATTCAAGCTGTTCGTTTCCTTGTTTGAACTGTTAGTCTGCCTGTCAGGCTGACAGCTGCACCTGTCTTTGTGTGACATATGTCTAGAGTTAAAGCTGCATTTACATCCACTTTAAGCTCGTAAATTAGCATACGACAATTTCAAAACTTCGTCCAATTAATGGTTGTCTACAACCAATCCATGAAATTAACAAAATTTACTTCAATCAACAAATCAGGATATTTCTGGGGGAGAGAAAGCCGTGTTTGCGCCCACAAGTTGAGCCTACACAAATCAAATGGTTTCGCCTACATTGAAATTAAGCAAATTAACGCTACGTACGCCAAGCCAAGCTGAGGCGAAAGTTCAATCAAATGCAACGTTTTGTTAATTTGACAAAGTTGGTTAAGTGGCGCATGCGCAGAGCAAATTCTCTCCCCCAGAAATATTCTGATTTGTTGATTGAAGTTAATTTTGTGAATTTCATAGATTGGTTGTCTTGATCATTTTGAGTGAGTAGAAATAACTGGCCTGAACTTAAAACTATATGGATATATGCACCTTCGCCAACAAAATTAGACCATGTGTCGGAGTGAACATATTTTTGCATGTATTTGTCACACTCGCTGAACTCACCATATAATCCACAGGTAAAGCAGTCCAGGTTCGAAAAGATTCAGCGAAGACGAGGGACAACAGCGGTGACGTCACGTCAGCTGGACTCTCCGGTCACCGGCGATGATTGGCAACACGATCGCCCCCCTGGGGACTCCGCCCCCTCCGCGACCCTTCCCCAAGGACAGGACTGGTTGGGGAAGAAACCCGGGGGAATGGGGAGTGGTACGTCAGAAACAACCTGAGGAAATAATGCTTGCTACGAACTTAGGTTGTGATTGAAATGAAATAAAAAATACATCAATAGGTTTATTTAAAATAAACTAAATGAACTTAAACATGGCTTAGGTTCTTAACACCCAGTTATCTGGTTCTAACAAAGCCAAAATCTGCCCAATCACATTAGCAGGCCAGAGAAGGAAGATATTTTATATTGGAATTAGTACAAAACAATGGCTGAAATAGCCATCTTGGCATTAGAGATAAAAAAGAAGCTATTGTCATGGTTGACTTATATTATCTTTTAAAGCGTTGTACCCAGCCAATGAATGTCATCCACTCAAATTATGTTTTTACTTCCTAAGCAATGTTGGAATAGCTAAGCACTACAACTAATATGTATTATATTTTGCTTTTTACTATATTTCTTACTTTTACTATTTGGCCATGGCGATAACTTCCAAGGTCACCGTTAACCCCCAGCTGTTGGCCATGACGTCATAAGTTACTCGACCTTGGCGTGACGGTGGTGCCTGCAAACCTCGTCACAACTCTAAAACGAGATCGCCTACGTCACAGACATTGATTTGACCCTGGCTGTGACGTTGTCGCTATTTCGCGGACCAATCGCGTCGCGCCTTTGGGAGCAAAACAGCTTAAGGGTTGTTTTTATTTGTTTGGATCATGACATCCTAATGACAACTTGTACGATTTATGTTCCATTTCCAGCCAACATTTATATCGTCTTCGTTCTTTTATGTTTTATGTTATCAATCCGTGAATTTGTTTGATATAGTCGTCGATAATTTCCTGACTTAGCTCAGTCTAAATGCAGTCTGTGCGTCATTCCGTGGCTTATTCCAATCTTGACCTGCATTTACTATTTCTTTCTTGCTCAGACTTAACATTTAATTTTGTTATCATGTATCTATTTATATAATTTCCAACGTGAAATTTGACGAACGTCATACAAGCTTTGACTATGGTTTCCCATATGTAATTCAATGGGCAAATATCGAGAGTTTTTATTGTAAAGGCAAAGAAGTCATAACCCCTACATAATCGTTGCGTGTCGTAAGTATTGTAATTTCGGAGAAAAGAAAACATTTTTTTAAAGAAGGTGTACATAGGCCTATTGTTTGTAGTTCATGTGACAATAATATAATAGGCTATATCCTTAATATAATCATATGTCATTTTATTATTTTAATTTTATTGTAATAAAACCGTGTTCCATTCTGTCAACGCAAATCGACATAAAATTCATACACGCTATTACAACACTGTTCGAAGAAGCGCTGCTTATCTGTACCATTGTCTCCATCACTTTATGTTCAGCAAATTGGCTCAAATAGGCTATTATGTTCAACAATAATTGACAGCTAAAACTTGTGCAATGGATAATTTTGTTGCTACCAGCAGAATGCATGTACTGTCTCTATTACAATGGTATATTTAATTTACCAATAATTGTTTCGTGTATAGATCAATGGTACCATGTGTGCATCCTATGGGCTCATTACGTCACGACCAGTCCTAGAGATACGTGAAAATAGCGTTTTGTGTAAAGATGCTACAAAGTGCTATTTTTTAAAACTGTAATTAAGGTTTTTCTGCTCTTCCACTGCATTGTTTTTAAGAAAGTGATTGGCCTACGATAAATGCAATGTAAAAGCGGATTTAAGTTTAAATAGTGGGACATAATTTAAAACTTAAACCGAAAGAGAAAACTTAATTCTCAAGGTTTTAATATTGGCAAAAAATAGATGCTACAAAATGCAAAAAAAAATGTTTTCTTCTTTTCCTATGCCCGCATTTTTGCCTTACTGGGCCATATCATGAATTTTCTGGTTTTCCAGTAGAGACAGGCTTCCTTTTCCTCATGATAGCTCATGCCAGGTGGAAGGGCATCTACTTCAAAGATGTCGATGACGTGTGTTGTAGCTGGAGCGGCGCGCGGGCTCTGATTGGCCGTCCAGGGCGATGCAGTTCGAGCAGCGCAAGCTGGAGATAACGACCAAGGCCATCGACAGCGCCGAGGAGGCGACTCGCCAAGGGATACATCGACACAAGTGGGAGATGGCGGCCGACCACAGGGACCTGGTGGGCACTGTTAGACGCAAGGTAGGCACTTCCGGTTAGAGGGACCTGGTGGGCACTGTCAGGCGCAAGGTAGGCACTTGCGGTGTAGAGGGACTCAGTCAGACGCTAGGTAAGCACTTCCGGTATGGAAAGAGATAAAACCAATAAAACAAAAAGATGTTTAAAATATATGGAATTAAATCAGGAAATCTACATATGTTTACGATTACGTTGTATGGACATTTTAAAACTAAAATCTGAAAGAAAAACAAAGAAAGAGAAATCCCAATATCTTTGCTAATTCCATAATGGGCTCAAGCATACTACTTTGGTTTTTATTACGAAATCAAAAATTTTAAACATTGCAGACAAAATAAAGGAACATATTTTCAAGCAAAAATTAATTAAAACCCCGAAATGGTGTCTGCAAGTGTTAAGCCCCGCGTTGTGTCGTCTCAGGTGAGTGCCGCGATGAAATGCTACGAAGACAACCTGACCGACCGTCGAGAACGCGTCCGAGTGATGTTGCTCAACGAGGAGACGTTGCTGGAACGAGAGCTGATTGACAAAGCGCAACGCATGAAGGACAACCGCTATGCGGAGCTGGCGCAACAGGCAGAGGACCTCAGACTGAAACGGGAGGCGGAGAGGAAGGCGATAGTCGAGGAGAAGCGACTCATGCAATACAGGTAAAGCCTGGTCTACGTAGACGTAATAATTAAATACTTGTCACTTTTGTTACTTGTGACCAACAGAGTTGACCAACTTTCAGCTCAAGGCTGGTCCACACAGATTTTGAAGACATAATGCATAAGGTTTTAAGACGTTATTTTAAAAACAACAATAAAAACAACGTCTTAAAACTAAAACTTTGTGTGAACGCCAGTACGTGTTTCCTATGATCCGACTTTACGACTACGCGTTAAACCTTAAATCGTATGTCTTAAAAATCTGTGTGGACCAGCCTTTAAGTAACAAATCCATAATTCACAAGTGAAACAACGGAGTCAAATGAGGTTCTTTAGTTCAGTAGACCACCAGGGTCAAGAGAAGTACTACTAAACAAATTCGTAACCTACAAATAAATGGATAAAGATGGCCGCGGATTCGTCAAAGAGCTCCAAAGTCAAAGATACTAATATTGCGTAAAGTGTCTCATCTTCGTCCGAAGTCTTTAATTCTAAAGTTTTGTGTGTACCACCAAACTAAATAACAAATTGTTTATCACAAATTCTTTTTTTTTTCCTGTGCAGAGTTGGCCTCTTCAACCATTCTTCTTTCTTGCTATCCAATACAAGGCTGCCTCCTTCTCTTTCCTTAATTAATTCTTAGTTCTTAAACATCTACGTAAACTATCCTTAACCCGCCCCTCATGAAAACACCCCCTTGCACCCCCTGGTCGTCATCTCCACCAAGAGAGGCTGTATAGGAGGAAGAGAGTGGCCAACTGTGCCCACGGGCGCCATTTTGCATCCAGATACAAGGAAAGTGCGCTATCAAAAGCATTACGCAAATAACGCATTATTCATTTCGCTTCAATTAATGATGCTAGTTTTGTATCATGTCCTTGAATTGAGTAACTTATGCTACATTTTAGGCGGCCGTAGAAACCTCTTTCTCGCAGCCAGACGTATATACCGAGTTGGCCGCTCTCTTCTCCTATGCAGCCTGCGCTGTTCGAACTCCAGACTATTTCTGATCTCTACCGATAACATGCTCACACATTTATGTCATTTTAATTACTTTAAATCTCGTCATGGGATATTTATTGAACACAAAGAGAGAGAAGTATGCTTTACATGGCCATGCCACTTATTGCCTTCTGTAACAATGTGTAGTTGAAAGTAATGTTTGTTAATTTTGATAGATCTCTACATGGAGGAAAGATTTTAAAAACAGTTTAGTTTTTATACCAAACTGTTTTACCGATCTTGGTATTGACGTATGTTTATGTTAACATACATAAGTTGAAATTATGAACATACTGCTTGAACTCCAAGCAGTTGTTTTTAATTACTGTAGCTCCGTTACTGGTTTCTCCTCTCTCCTTGGTACAAGTTACAATCAATAAGCAAAAGCTAAACAGAAAAATATCCAATTGGCCCTTAGCTGCATGTAAGTGTGTATACATATGTAAATGTTTAAATCAAAGACATTGGAATAGTAGCATACTGAAAGTTGAAACTACATATAAATCGGCGTATGAAGCAAAGTACAGCAATTAAATTTACTTCACTCTTCATGTAATAGGTTTTGCAGTTAAAAGTTGGTGGTAGTGTGGTCCAGCTGAACTTTGATTGAAGCTGAACTTAGTTGACCTTTGAAACGTTGACCTTGGTGCAATCGGCTCCAAAGAAATAATTTATTGTTAACATTTTGTGAACAAAATTATAATTCATTTCAAGAACATATTGTATATAATATTATTATAACCTCATTATTTTATCACACACAAAACAAAAATTATACTAAATGCTTAACATTACGTTACAGAGATAAGTGTGAAGACCTGCGTCCAATGTTGACGAAACGTACTCTCATTGAAACAAAGAATGCGCAACTGATGCAGATGAAAGACAAGGAATGTTTGAAGGAAGAAGAAAGACTGAGGGAAAGGATGTGGTATGAAGTCACGCTGAAAGACATCGAAGCAAAGGTATGATGATGAAAACGAGTCAAGAATGTATAGATATTATTATCAATGAATGCCAGTTATTTAGTGTATTATTTTACAAGTGATCAGAAATGAGGAATTGTTATGAAATTTCATGCGCTTGGTAAAGAACACAGTCACACACATTCCAGAAACTAATGAAGTAATGGTGTTCGGAGCCTACAGAGTTGGCCCAGCGGCACCAGTCGCTGGAAATTAAAGTCCCCCACTGGAATTCAGTTTGTATATGACTCAGTGGGCTACTCTTGAACCAAGACACAATTCTCCGCCTGTTGGTATTGAATAATTGTAATTTTCGTGTTAGAAGTAAAGTAATGTAGCAACGACGAGCGTAGGGCGACATGTTGCCAGTAATTGCCAACCATGTGCAAGAATCTATTGCCAATTGGTACCTTTTAAAGATGATACGAATACTGAGTCGGCCTCCTGGGCTCTCTTTCCTATCCGGCGTTGGTTGATTAATTTTTAATACGTAATTTTTTTATCATAATGCATACATACCAGACCATTGGTATAATCTAAAATAACATAGAATATATTACTTCATAAATTCTAACTTTTATTATGTGAAGAATGTAGAACATTCAATGTCGCGTTATTTAGAAGATTAGACATTGGAACCTATGGTATATACTTTTTGAAAAGAACAAACAAAATGTATGTCAGCTTTAACTGTCTGGTTATTACCGGCGAGTTTTTACGAGAAAAAATCCAATACGAGATTCATTGTATAATGTGAATATCAAAGGCTGAGTGAGGTAGATAATTTTACAACGTTTCGTTTTGTAAAATCAGACTCACGTAGCGGAATGTTTTACCAAGATAAAATACATTTTCATGCAGCATGTGTATCTCGCAGGGAACACACCTGCACAATTCAGACTACCAAACTATAAAGCATCGACGTTGATGATTTTGTTGCACATGTTATTCTAAAGTGGACCCTGTTACAAAGACGATTTACCCAACACTGCAGATGCTAGAAATATCACATTTATATTCATACAATAAAATATATAAAATCACAATATCTAATTCCTCATATCAAATGATTTTAGTAAACATAACTTATGTTGTTTAACAAAAAATTGTATTTATAGTCTACTCAGAAAGTTACAGAAACTGATGCTTAAAAACTAGTTTTACGCGTATTACTAAGTCAAGCTTCATGTTTCATCGCACTTGTCATAATTCTTCGTATTATCAATCATTATGAGCAATTATGTTTCAACTAATGATAACGAAATTTTTGTCATAAAACAGACGTTTGAGCATTATTATTGATGAACCAAAATTAAAGTTGTTGCCTTTGCTACTTAAACACGGTACTGTTATTTGATGTATTATCGTGTCAAAGAGATCCCCAAGAAAACTATGTCCGTCTGATGCAGACTGCGCGCGAAGCACGCGACACCCAGGAAAGATACTCCAAGGACATGGTAGACTTGGACACGTTGAATCGACAGCGGGGCGCATTAGCGGAGCAGAGGAGACAGAGGGAGCAGATGAAGGAAGAAGAGAGACAGGACCAGGCGAGAGTGAGAGAGGAACTGAGACAGGAGGAGATTCAGCGTGAGTGTGCATGGTTTTACAACAGGTGGTTCTCACGTGACATTTGCCCTTGTCAACACTTGCTAACATTATGTTAGTATTAACTCTATAGGTATATTTATTAAACCAAAGTCTGCTTTAAAATAGGAAATTACAGGGATCAAATCAACACAACAAAATGGGTCCAAGCCAGGCCAGGACATGAGGATTTAGGTTTTAATACTTTACGGAAGATTTTGTCAGAATTTAATTTTACGATACTGAAGTGTATTGTTCTGATGAACCATACGAGATAAAATCAAGACAATGCGTATGTTTGTAAAAGTGAAGAAACTATAAATTTCGAATAGGTACTTTTTATTTTATCCATGTAGGCCTATAACAATACTCCTTAATCTTAAATTAACTGCACAGCTCCACTATCAAGCGTAAACACATTATCCAACTTTTAAATTTGTACAGTAAAAGGATTAAGTGTAAAAGCATCCATTCTACAAGAGTGAGCAAAAAATCGAGAGGCAGCTTGTATGAACACCGATCAAAATTACCCTTGTCTAGTGTCGTCCCAAGTTGGATACACAAACCGAAAAAGCGAGAATATATGTTTGAACACTGAATAATCCATATAGTTTATAATACTTAATTGCACGGTTGTAATTTTATGTAATTCATTTTTCTTTTTGATGAATACATTTGCTCTACCAAGAAAAATACTGAACGTTTATCTGTATATTCGTGCGATATAGGACTAAAAAATATACACATTAAGAAAACTACAAATTGCTTCCAATTAAACTGTCCTTGAGGCTGAAAACTCGACGCTTTAAGATGTATTCGTGTACGGCTAACCCCCTATTCAAACCCCGACATAGTTTCAGCAAGGTAAATTATTGTTCAGTTGAAATTATCCAACACGAATTTGAAGATAAGCATCTTGGTTGTTCTGTTTAATCGCTTTCGAGTTTCAACTCTAATTAGGGGTAGGTTTAATAGGGCGGCCGTGACGAACACTGCGATAGAAACGGAAGCGGAATCAGAATTGGTTTTGATCGAGGGAGTCACTGCGTCACATGACGTTGGATTACCTTCAATCTATCTGTAAATAATTGTTACTGATGCATTTTAAACGGCGGCTTAGCAACGAAGAAGCGCTTACATTATATAGTGTCCCTAACTGAAAGTCAGTTCCTGGTACTGATACAAATTTAGATATGATATTTATTATTTACAAAATTTTGAAAAATCTCATCGAAAACCATAATCATTCAATGCAATTTGAAAAGGTTTCTGCAAAGTTTCTCCTCAACACCTCGCGTGCGTCACATCACCTGATACCGTTCACTAGTCACGTGATGCACCCGTCCTGAGCACCAATCGCCCCCCCCCCCGCCCCCCCCACCTGACTGACGTGTGCACCCCCCCCCCCCCCCCCCACTCACTTCAACACCGCGCAAAACTAACTTTAGATTTTGATTGATTCAACCGCAGTTTTACCCGGATCAAAATAACTCCATTTATTTTCGTCATTGTTCTAAACGTGAAGTAGGATATGAGGTATAGAAGACTGCAATAAAAGTAACGGCCAAAACGTGCAAGGTGTTTAGTTCGTGACTTCAGTAAATTCGTTCAATATCAATATTTCGTTACTATGCAGGTTCAATATCGTCATGATCTTGAATTTACAGATCAAAAAATTATGCAAAATTAATTGTGTTTGGATAAGACAAATTCAACAATACCTCAAATTGTCTAATTGCATTGCACTAGAATGGTGTGACGTCAGAGCGATGTTAGTACTTACGAGCCAACAACAGTTTAAATGCGCTCTGCATCACCTGGAAGATGTATCATGACGTCATTGCAATGACGCACCAATTATTGGCTTTCTGTTTGTAGCCACTTGTTATGTTGCCGAAGGTTTTTATGGCTACTTACATGCGAGATTGATGTAAAAACGTCATAGTGTTAAGATGATGTGTTACTAAAAAACTACAATGTTCACGTGTTGTCGCCGTTCAAAGGTTATTGATAGTTGTAAACAGATGGCTACAACGAGCTAATGCATTAGTATCAGGTTTAAATAACTTCGTTGTAAATTATAGTCATCGTACAACACCTTCGGTAATGCTTCCGTCACGGGTGGGTGAGCGGCAGCCAACCAGCGGCCGTGGCTAATTCAAATACCTGCTCGGTTGGCCAAGACCGTAAACACGTCATTGATTGATGACGAAAGCATTACCGAAGTTATCGCAACACGACTTTACCTAACGAGAATTTGGAACAAACACTTTATGTTTTATAGAAATGTACACTTTTTGTTGAATGCCGAATAACAGCCTACAGCAGGTGCTACACGGAGAAGTCAGAAAAGTAAAAAGCAGAAGGTAAAGAGTAGAGATAGTATTTACCCTACGGGACTTTTCCCTTGTTCAACATTGTCGAGAACTTTTCACTTTTCCCTACCTCCACTTGTTACTTTCTTCTTTTTACTTTTCTAACTTCTCCGTGTGTTGCGTGCATGACTGTGCAAAATGTGATATAGATACCGGCCTCGTCAATAAACAGGCACTTTCAAAACATTTCCCAAACGAGTTTTTCTCGAGCGGAGTAAATTATTCACCCCGCATGTTTCGCCTACAGATCTCAAGGACAAACTAGCTAGGAGGGACGCCATGGCCGAAGAGCTGCAGAACCAGATCGCTGAAAGGGATGCGTTCCTCGCCCAACGTAAGAAGGAAGAAGACGCCATCGACAATACCTTTGCTCGGTTGGCGGCCGCAGCGTTGAAGGCGGAGTTGGACGGCATTCAGGACAACTCGGTATAGTTACCCCACACTAACCTTTCTCACACTGACGTCAGTGGCGTCGTTATGCCGCCGCAGCGCTACAAGCATAATCTCTTATATCGAGAGTGTTATACGACTGGTAACCGGCGCGGAAAAACGGGTTTATTTCATTGTACAGTGCAGATAACCAGCGTGGGGTACAGCGGGTAACCACTGAATAGTAGATAGAAATTAATGGACAACGCGACAAAGAAGCCGAAGGGATGGACCTGCGAGGACCAACCCTGACTAATAAGCTCCGCTACGGGAAAGAATACTGCACGACCAACCGAAATACTATACGAACCCTCAACGATCTATTTGCCACTCTCCGATAATTGTGATTGATTGATTGATTGAATGATTGATTAATGTCTTTAGTGATCAATCAATCAATCACAATTATCGGAGAGTGGCCAGAGTCTCAGAGAGAGTTGCTCACACAAAGAAAAGCATCAATTTTATTGATTGTGACTCGTTTTCAATTCAATCCAAGTGATTTTAGTTTACTTAACTGTAGGAGAAAATTCTGCCCGTAGGCATACTTTACCGTTGAGCCATCTCAGGAATAATAGTAGAGAGCTATAAATAAATCGAGGACAACGCAATTCCCAGGGTGATCTCGTCATGGTTGAGTGTACAGATAGCGGATTTTAACTCTAATCGTCAGAGCTAAATCTAGTGAGCATCGTTATTATGTACCCTCGCTGACCTACATTCAAGACATCTTCTTTATCGACATCTCTTCGGGTTGTTTCGAATGTACCTGGTTTTGTGATAGTTTTAGTTACCATATTGCCAACTAAAACTCTTTAATAGGCCTACCTGGTCTCGTACGTAACCATAGAAGGTATTAAAATAAGCAATTGCAAAATATAATTAGTTCCGTTAAACGCCCTCGAATTTAGCGCCCGCTTATTTAAAATGTAAAACTTGCAAAGAGCATATGCTTTATAGTTTGGAATGCACAAGAGACAACTCAATTATACTATGTAAGTAGAACTACCCACAACAGGAAATTCACGAACTAGCCCAATTCGTGTTATTGATAAAGACTGTCTCTATACTATCATTGATTAATATATTATTTTATTTTAAATTTCATTAATTTAAGGAGTGTCTTCACAAAAAAGTAATGTGCCGGTACACATAAGTATCCAAATAAATCCAGAAATGAATCATGTTTCGCTGATGCCACGCGATTGCCCAATTCAAAATGGCTTCTAAATGTTACGGTAATGAATGGTACACTGGGGACCCTGAGAGTTTTAGTTCCCTGTCAATGGTACTTTCTCAAAGGTGAATGTTTGCATAGTTTCATCGGTTGATTGTCGCTTGTTGCAGGAACGGCTGAGGCGCGAAGCGCTGATGTATAAAGAGAACCTCGCCGAACTGAATAGAGAACGAGCCGCGGAGGAGGTCCAACTACAGAAACTCCTGGACGAGGTGCAGAAGGAAGTGAACGCCAGGCGCGACAATAACCGACGCATCATCAGGGAAGCTAGACAGAAACTTCTGGACGTAAGCCAACACATTTGCATACTATTAAGTCTTTCTCTTACACATCGAATGTAACATTTTGTTTTTGACTAATCCTATAATTATTATAACAGAACCCGCTAGTGCAAATTAAATATATTATGGTGATTGACGAATGATGCTGATGAAGGACTGAGCAAAAACCAGGAACAATCACGTAGTCTTCCCCTGTCGTAAAGTATTCACCAGCACGTTCCATCTGAAAGGACGGTGTAACATTGACTGCCTGGGCTGCTGAGTAATTAAAAACCAGCATATTTATTAAATGAAAGAATAAGAAAGATAATCAGATATGTTCTCGTGAATTTTTAGTACTAGAAATGAATTTTATCTGAAGGAAATCGTGTTTGTCATGTTGGATGAAACACAGACACTTTTGCATTCTCCAATCCAGACTGTTCTTTATTCCCTTTGATCTGTCCAATCAAAATGTGTAACATATTAGGAGAATCTAAAACAGGTGTTAATGGCGGGATACTTGTGTTCGAAGGAAACCATGGCGGGTCGTGACCAGCAGCTGAAGGACCAGAAGCAGAAGGCGCTGGAAGACGCGAACATGAAGGCGGCGGAGAAGGAGCTCACGGACCGCCTGACAGACTTCAACACGAAACTAGAGGAGGGTGACGAGAGAAACAGGAAGCGGCTGATGGAACAATACAGGGTGGACCTGTTGTCGCAGATAGAGTATAACACAGAACTCAAGGTGAGCCCAACTGCGCGGTTAAAACTAATACGTTTGGATTGTTGTTGTGTATACCCACATTCAGGCAAACTTGGAGTGGGGAGTATTATACAACTCACTACATACTTCATTGTTTTAACAGATCCGACGTCACCGTTTGTATAAGTGAACGTATTGATTTAAATTTATTTCCAAAGTAAAAAAAGACGCAACTGGTCATCGAATTTTGAGTTGTAAACAGGAATAAACCCATAATTACAACGTGGGGATTTGACATGTGATCAGAGAAGATTCGACAATAGTATGCTGTACAACAAGCTCGATCTAGTAACAAAAAATTAAAAGCATATTTACATTGGATACTTTCATTTAAAAAAAATGTATTTAGAGGTGCATTTCACAGTTTAGAATAGCAGGAAGAATTGAACTGACAGTTCCTAGCGGGGATGACGGTGGAAGAGCGCTACTTGCGGCTGATCAGGCAACTCATCGCCGTGACTCTGTTGACGACTCCTCAACCCTTCTTGGGGGGTAAACACACCCATCTCACCACGATGTTTGTTGTTATAGAGACGCGAGCAGGAGGAATTGGACCGACAGTTCCTAGCGGGGATGATGGAGGAAG
Source organism: Isoperla grammatica (assembly GCA_945910005.1). Lineage (NCBI taxonomy): Eukaryota > Metazoa > Arthropoda > Insecta > Plecoptera > Perlodidae > Isoperla > Isoperla grammatica. Next base: position 47,686,810 of record OX246738.1, on the reverse strand, counting down.
AGCGCTACTTGCGGATGATGAAGGAACTCCTGGCAATGCCCATGTTATATACTCCTCAACCCTTCTTGAGGGGTAAACACACAACTCACCATGACGTTTGTTGTTATAGAGACGCGAGCAGGAGGCATTGGACCGACAGTTCCTAGCGGGGATGATGGAGGAAGAGCGCTACTTGCGGATGATCAGGCAACTCATCGCCCTGACTCTGTTGATGGCTTCTCAACCCTTCTTGAGGGGTAAACACCCATCTCACCACGATGTTTGTTGTTATAGAGACGCGAGCAGGAGGAATTGGACCGACAGTTCCTAGCGGGGATGATGGAGGAAGAGCGCTACTTGCGGATGATGAAGGAACTCCTGGCAATGCCGATGTTATATACTCCTCAACCCTTCTTGAGGGGTAAACACCCATCTCACCATGATGTTTGTTGTTATAGAGACGCGAGCAGGAGGAATTGGACCGACAGTTCCTAGCGGGGATGATGGAGGAAGAGCGCTACTTGCGGATGATGAAGGAACTCCTGGCAATGCCGATGTTATATACTCCTCAACCCTTCTTGAGGGGTAAACACCCATCTCACCATGATGTTTGTTGTTATAGAGACGCGAGCAGGAGGAATTGGACCGACAGTTCCTAGCGGGGATGATGGAGGAAGAGCGCTACTTGCGGATGATGAAGGAACTCCTGGCAATGCCCATGTTATATACTCCTCAACCCTTCTTGAGGGGTAAACACACACATCTCACCATGATGTTTGTTGTTATAGAGACGCGAGCAGGAGGAATTGGACCGACAGTTCCTAGCGGGGATGATGGAGGAAGAGCGCTACTTGCGGATGATGAAGGAACTCCTGGCAATGCCGATGTTATATACTCCTCAACCCTTCTTGAGGGGTAAACACCCATCTCACCATGATGTTTGTTGTTATAGAGACGCGAGCAGGAGGAATTGGACCGACAGTTCCTAGCGGGGATGATGGAGGAAGAGCGCTACTTGCGGATGATGAAGGAACTCCTGGCAATGCCTATGTTATATACTCCTCAACCCTTCTTGAGGGGTAAACACCCATCTCACCATGATGTTTGTTGTTATAGAGACGCGAGCAGGAGGAATTGGACCGACAGTTCCTAGCGGGGATGATGGAGGAAGAGCGCTACTTGCGGATGATGAAGGAACTCCTGGCAATGCCCATGTTATATACTCCTCAACCCTTCTTGAGGGGTAAACACACGTCTCACCATGATGTTTGTTGTTATAGAGACGCGAGCAGGAGGAATTGGACCGACAGTTCCTAGCGGGGATGATGGAGGAAGAGCGCTACTTGCGGATGATGAAGGAACTCCTGGCAATGCCGATGTTATATACTCCTCAACCCTTCTTGAGGGGTAAACACCCATCTCACCATGATGTTTGTTGTTATAGAGACGCGAGCAGGAGGAATTGGACCGACAGTTCCTAGCGGGGATGATGGAGGAAGAGCGCTACTTGCGGATGATGAAGGAACTACTGGCAATGCTCATGTTATATACTCCTCAACCCTTCTTGAGGGGTAAACACACGTCTCACCACGATGTGTGTTGTTATAGAGACGCGAGCAGGAGGAATTGGACCGACAGTTCCTAGCGGGGATGATGGAGGAAGAGCGCTACTTGCGGATGATGAAGGAACTGCTGGCAATGCCGATGTTATATACTCCTCAACCCTTCTTGAGGGGTAAACACCCATCTCACCATGATGTTTGTTGTTATAGAGACGCGAGCAGGAGGAATTGGACCGACAGTTCCTAGCGGGGATGATGGAGGAAGAGCGCTACTTGCGGATGATGAAGGAACTACTGGCAATGCTCATGTTATATACTCCTCAACCCTTCTTGAGGGGTAAACACCCATCTCACCACGATGTGTGTTGTTATAGAGACGCGAGCAGGAGGAATTGGACCGACAGTTCCTAGCGGGGATGATGGAGGAAGAGCGCTACTTGCGGATGATGAAGGAACTGCTGGCAATGCCGATGTTATATACTCCTCAACCCTTCTTGAGGGGTAAACACCCATCTCACCATGATGTTTGTTGTTATAGAGACGCGAGCAGGAGGAATTGGACCGACAGTTCCTAGCGGGGATGATGGAGGAAGAGCGCTACTTGCGGATGATGAAGGAACTACTGGCAATGCCCATGTTATATACTCCTCATCCCAACATGTCGTTGATCTCGGGGGAACCGGAAGCGAAGGAAGGGAAGAAAGACGTTTGCGACCAAGTTTGTCTTTGCTCGCCCAGCTCTCTTATTTAGTTCTACACTTTAGTGTTTTCTTTACAACGTGAAGCTTGAGCGACGTATCTTTTAGTTTGACTCCAAAGAGTATTCATAAATTAGTTAGAAATTGAGTGGTTTGTCGTGAATATCACATTTGGTCGCGTATTTTCTGCTACAGTAATTTGCACATCCTTTCAGATTGGTATTTTAATATTTATTATTATAAAACATTAATTGTAATTGTGGCATAATTCTTATTGAGGATATTTATTCTACTTTAAAAGAATGAAATAAAATTAAACGTCAAGAATAGAATATTGTTTTCTCATTAACACTTTTCAAATGTGACAGTTGCCTCGTAAGATCATGCGAAAACAGTTTTAGAGCCATTATAAAAACCATGCAATGTAAAACCAATTAATGATGCGTATTTAATTCTTTATACATGGTTATGTAATTCCATTTAATGTCCGTGTGCGATTTAAGAGGGTAATATCCAAGGATAGTAATACAAGTTTATCTAAAACAACTTTGTTAACAACTAAAGTTTGTTTTACAAAACTAACTCAACTTCACAATCATACTATATTAAAAAGGGACAAAAATTCCCAAAGATTATTAAATACTTTATTAGAATTTGATTACTTCATTCGCTTTGTGAATAATTTAAAGAAAATTGAATGGGTGAAACTACCTAGATGCCATTAAAGGCACATTCAGAATTTATTTTTTATAATTCTGTTCGTTTTCCATGTCCAACGACCTTGTCTGGCTCTGGGTGTAAAGGGGAGCGGAAAAGCATGGTCTCCCACCCCCACACATGGGGGAGGGAAGTCTCACCATGCTTTCCGATAACATGAAATGGTCTTTTATCTACAAATCCCGTGAATCTAAATACATAAAATTTCATGTTTTTTGTATCTCACTAAAACTAAATAGATACCTTCTTGAGGTGGGCGAAATAGCGACCCTCATACCCCGAGATTGATTGGGTTGGAGGAAGCTCTTATCTCGGCCCGTTACCACAGTAGTAGTGACCGTGAGCTACTGCGATCTAGCGGCGAATTTATAAACTGCTTTGAATCATCGGTGGCTGAATCGGGAGTCAAGATATCCGAGCCACCGGTAACGCGCTCTATTGTAGACTTCAGGCACCGCCTTCCGTAGCTGGTGGCGGTGCCTGAAATCTATGGTAGAGTGCGCTAGTCATGTAGTTTTGTCGGTGTGGACGCGTAATCATGTTTAGAATTTAGATAAACATGTTTACAGTTGTAGACTAATTAATAGCCCCGTTTACATGGAACTAGTGAAATTGGGATTGAGTTGAAATGATGCTACATGTTATAAATCCTCGTTGGTTTAATCCTTATTTCTTCCTAATTTACTGGCCTTGTTTGATATATTAGTTACATAAACCATGATCATGTTCAGGCAGGACCCAGGATTTGTCATTCCAATCCCGGCCACGTTGGATTATGTTTACAAGACGAGATTAATTTAGGATAAATCCTACTTCCGACTCGTTCACGGAATCACCTTCATATTATTTAGGCCTGCAAAATACAAAATTTTAAAATTTATTGTTGATTATAAAATTCTTATTTTCTCTACGTTTGAGTGTTGAACACTAATTAAATATGCGGGGTAATATCGAATGATTATAAGTTAGTCCCAGTCTTATAAGGGCACCAAAGTATTCAATTGTCGGCCAGCTTGCTTTAGCCAATACTAAATACTAAATACTAATATTACTTATACTAAATATTAAATAATAAAGTATTTGCTTTAGCTTTCTTACCATAACAACAAATCAGAAGATTCAAGTTATATTACCATCATTATACATATTATTAAATTATGTTAATTACATTACATTTAATGAGAAGTATTAAAAGCTCGACATTTTACCTTATTTTCGATGAGTTGTCCACATTTTAATGATAGGGTTTTGATAAAAAATAGGCGTGAATGCACAAATAGCGTTTTTTAAAACGAATTCTCATTTTTTGTTACGAAGTTCTACATAATTCTTCACGTACGCTCCAGAAGATTTCATTACAACATTCATCAAATATCAAAATATCTTGTGCACGTGGACACAGGTTATAAAATTGCAAATAATATAGTACTATGGGGAGCGTTCTAAAAATGTGTAATGAATTTGTATATGACAGTTTTTCTTGCGTTCCTCTTCAAAGAAACAGGATAATTACATTTTTTTCAAGCAATATGAATTCCCAATAACATGTTCTGAATAAATTGTGTGGGCTTGCTTGCAGCTTGTGATGTTTCATTCATCCGTCTTAGTTTGCTATTTTAGCAATAGATTGCTTTGGACAACTCTACAAAATGTGATATTACATTATATCAATATAAAGGAAGCGGAGGTTTCTTTGATGGGAGTACAAAAGACTATTCGGCCTCAACAATTTTCAAATACTGCGTATATACATTGAGGACGCTGCTTAACGTCGAATGGAATAACGTCAAATCGATGACGTGTACAGTACACTTGCAAGCATCATCCTAAACAAAAAGCGTTGACCTTATGTCCCGGAACAACACCGATTTTTGCCGGCTTTATCCACCTGAACGCAGAATCGTTTTTGGCTTTAATCGATCAAAACGAGCCTACAACTGTTTCTACTTCAATCCACTGGAATCACGCCGAATCCGTATAACACAGATACTCTTCTGTAATTATTTTAATGATAAATGTTATTATAAGTTGGTCAATAGATTCCACTGACGGCGGTTTTGATCCCGTGGATTATAAGGAAAATAATTCGGCATTGTTCCACTTCCAAGATAAAAAGGTCAACGTTTTTTGGTGAGGACTATGTTTGCAAGTTTACCACACACGATCGGCTCGACGTTATTCATTCTGTACGACCCATTAACTCTTTACTTTGAAAAAGTTTAGTAGAAGTTTACTAGTAGTGAGGCGATTGCTGTGTCCGCCTTTCAACCTCTAACCTCCCGATTTAATGATAGTTTTCATTTAGACGAATGAGTCGAGCGAATAGATTCTGGACCAATCAGAAGGCTGGGATTCGCACGAACAGGAAAACGCCGCGAATGAGGCGTCTTTCCTTGGCCACTCGCTCGTTACACAGGCCCATGCACACTAACCACTTAATATCCACGGCAAGTATGGATAAATAGTGTTTCTAACCTTTTAAAAACGTACGATAGTTGATAAATTGAAATATAGACGGACGAATTCTGTTGGAATCAGGCTGCTCCTCTGTCGGTGGCCTACTAGTGCTGTATAAGCAAAGCTGTTGTGTATTCTTCACAGAATTTATTACGACTAGATAACTAATGATCAGTCCAAACAGCAGGTTACCTTTTGAGTGTTCGTAGAAGTACTGTTTAATAATCCAGCAGTAATGTAGTAGACTTCCTAGTAGGTAGTGTTGCAGCAGCAGTAATGACAACTATAAATTATAATGAAAACTTCAGTGGTTGGAATATTACAAAGGAAGCGTTCCACAATTCTTGGAACCTTAATGCATCCCGCAAAATGTTGGCCGTCAACCCATTTGTTACAAGTGGTTGCAACACGTTGTGCGGTAGATGGCGTTAGTGGTCTGATGGCCGAGGGGAGGAAGGTAGAATTCTACATCAACCCCTTCTCGACGAGCCGAAAATTTAACTCGCGCCAAAGACAATCCGTAGAAAAGTTTAATTCGTGTTATATCTCAGTCATAATGATAATGAAAAAACGTTCGTATGTTAGTCTTAGGATAGTCTTCTCCATTTTTCCAAATAACCATTTATACATAATAGTAAACGTTTTTGTGTGAAAAAAAAAAAAAATTTGGCTAATAAGGACGACATATTAAACAGTGTAGCTAGATATTTCAGCATTATCTTCAACAATTTAACATTTTAATCTAGTATCCCTTCATTAATCTCTTCTCTTCATCTTCATTCAACTTGTATTCTCTAAATGCTTCGTTAATTCAATACATTTTTACCTCATTACCTATTTTTTTAACCGTAATTCTCTGGTTAAAAATACAATTTATTTTCAGTGAAGTAAAACTCTTGACTTCTTTTCTAAAACGGCAACTTAAAAATAACGCGGGGAAAGGATAAGAAACGGGAAACTAAAGTGAAAGTCGGGACGATTTATTGAGTGTTGAAGGGACAATGATGGGCTCGTGCTAAGTAGTGAAGGTAATAATGGTTTTCAGGAGGGCTAAAAGAAATTGAATAATTCAGCAGAGAGATTGAACAGATTGGCTCTATTTTGTCTCAGTTGTGATTTTCAAACACTTCCCTACTGCCGAACAACGTAGGAATAGAACCGAGGACAAGATTTAGACAAGAATATGTACCATAAGCGTGGTACTAGTTACACCACCCACCACCGGTGCTGCTTGCGAGTGATCAGGACACCAGGAAGCGCGAGGAGTCTCTTTTTCCAGACACCGTCTAGTCTAGCTTTGTTTGTTACGATTATCTTCAAGACGCGCATCCAGTGTGTTCGATAAAGCATCCTGGCTGCCGGTTGAGCACATCCAGATGCAAAAGGTGTTCGTAAAATCCATGGTTGAGTAGGCGTGGTCACAACTTGGATGGCAACCAAGCCGTGCCGTGCCGAGCCCACGGCAACCAAGAAAATAGGTGCTGCGTGGTTGGCATCCACCAAAATGCGCACCGATTCAAAATTTAAATGGCAATTTCAAACGTGCTGTGGGTAAAAACGACACTCTGTACCTTTTATTAGAACTGAACGAGAAGACTATTCAAAGATAGATCAAGCTTTCTTGCTTCTTCCTTAATTTAAACTGTATTTAATGCATTTTATTGTATTTACATTTATTTTTATACATCTTGGCCTCGTCAACTTAGCCTAGCCTAGGCCCTAGGGTCTAGGCAACAGATAACGGCATGATTTAGTTATCTGTGCTGTGACTATATATTCCAAGAACTTTAAATGTTTTAGTGAAAACGCCGTGTCCAAAAAGGTATGATATACCTTGTCGTACCGGTACATCAAACGAAACTCAAAACGGTTTCAGTTTCACTAAAAAGTTTTGGACCGTGAATCTTATCCGTATTAGGCCTAAAGTAGGCCCTAGGCCTAGAGTTTCTTACTTTATAATATATTTTGTAGGCCTAGGTCTATAGTCGAGGGCTAGGCCTAGGCCTACACTCATTTCACAGTTAGTCATAAGAAATGAAAAAACAGCCAGGTTTCCCCAAGCATATCGTGTGCATGAGGGTTCGACATTATGCAAATAAATATAATACAATTCAATACTTCTATTAGGCCTAGGTTTAGGCCTAGAACTTGGCTCGAGGACTATTTGAAAGACAATTTACAAACTGCCGCCGATATCTAAACAAATGGTTGAGTATGGTGTTCGTAAAGTCTGGTTGGTTTAGGCTTAAAATCGTGCGCAACCAGGTTGCTGGTTGCCAACTGCTGGTTGAATTTCCGAACACACTTGAGAAAGGTAACAGCCAGCGACTGATCAGGGTACCAGAAAGTACTTATATGATGTTTTCAGTTTCTTTAAGGACTGGTCACGTTGTTGGTTGCGAACTTGGTGAAATATTTCACCTTGTTCGACGTTTCAAGGCGAGGCGACGTGGTGCATCGTGTTCCGTGAAGATGAAGATTGTGATGTCTTCGAAACGTCGACCGAGGTGAATACCACCGAGTTTGCCACCAAATTTACAACTAATAACGCAGCCAGTGTCTAAAAAAACTGAAAAGATATTTATTTAGAAACTATTTAAGATGTATTCATAATTATATTCCTGTCTGTCGTTATACGCCGCACCGTCTGCCGTTTATAATATATTATATTTATCACTCGCAGCTAGTCACTAAACCTCAGTTTTGTAGTTTAACGGGACACACGTTTAGTAGTAGGATCAAAATACTAAACTTGTTTTAATGAAAGATCTAAATTAAAATCAGCTGCATCGCAATAACCAGAAACTCTCATCAATAGTTGAAAGTTGCCCCGGGTCATGGACTAGATAGTGGCTCTCAAACGACTTCTAAGTAGTCATCTAAAATCAAGTTCGGGCTTTTCAATTGGATCCGTTATTAGTCGCGCTCGGAGGGAAAAGGGGAAGGGAACTTGACTTAGAATTTTGGCCAAACGGAAGACGAAAGGGTAGATTGAGACAGAGGGTGTGGTGTGGTAGGCAAAGGGTAAAGAGCGGATGGGCTATAAAGCTGGAGTGAGCTCCAGGCAGAAAAAGCTTCTCCAACAGACAGAAAACATAGCAGGAAGTTTTAATATTTTCAAAGACCGCGGGCGCAACTTCTCGGGATCTCACCGTCTAATGATCAGTCTACATCGCAGACACCGACGTCTCCGGCTCTGGTACTCGTAATGCGGGGTACTCATGCTCTGACGCCGGCGCACAACGTTCGACGTTTTCTTGGCGTTGAACGCAGCGCCAGTCATCATGCCTTGCGCGGCGTAAGCGAATTTATGTTCTACTACGCAAGAGTCTGCTATGCGAGAGTGACAATTTGATGTATTTGCAAGGCGGTGAAGTTTTACGTTGGTGTGTTAAAATAGATATATAGCCTTATTTTGACGTCCCTGAAAGGGGAGGAGTTGCGTAAGTCGCTACGATGCCTGATTGGCCAACGACGAACGCTATACGCCGGCGTTGGACCATGAGTACCCAGCATAAGACCCAGCGAAGCCGGCGCGCAGCACTTCCGTGCGATAATCATCGGAATCTCTTGCGCGAGTTAGCCAGCCAGACTTCAACTGAGTGGTTCAATCATAATGTACATAGAATATACTTGACTACCACCACCACTTCTACTACTGCCACTTCTAGTGTTGTATCATCACAGTTGACCTCCAACCGTTGCTTATCTCAGGCTGCTAAGCAATTGTTTTAAACATGCTATTTTCCATATCAAAGTGCCTAGCAACAATGACATGTTCTACGAATAAATAAATAAATAAATACACATTTAGAGTCTACCCACTCAGTAACTAAACTGATTTGCAGTGGGGTACTTTAATTTAAAGCGACTAAACCAACCCTGTAGGCCTCGAACACCATCGACGAGTGAGCGATAACCAATCAAAGATCGATAATACGGACCTATACTTCTACAAAACACTTACCCCTCTGCCCCTCCGCATACAAACATGTCTTACGGTTAAAGCAAAACCTTTGTTTTATATTGATGGTAATGTTAACCAAACCCTCAATATCGCTGAAGCAAATGCATTATAATATGCGTTTGCGTTTTCGTGAATAAGTCATCAACAAATAGATGTATGTTTTAAAAAGCTCAGAAAATAAGATTTTCTAGAAAGCTTTTTCTGAAAAATGTTCACGTTCCGCAAGAAAAAAATTCATACCTCCGCGATCTTAATGAATTTCTCGCCCTAACCCTTCGGTAATTAATACCATGAACTACCCCTCCCCCCCCCCCGGCTCGTGGTCTCGGCTCCTTCCCTAAAACTTAAGAAATTATTAAAATGCATTTTCTTTCTAATAAATTTATTTTCGCCTGAAAGAAAACTCCTTCCGTTCGTTAAAGATGAACTAACAAGAACAAGGCTTAATTAACAGAATTTCACTGTGTCTTAGAAGAAAGACTAATTTCTTTCGCGTCCGCTTTCTTCCTCTCATCCGACTTTCATCCATCTTCCCTCATACCCCGCCCAACGGCCCCTCATTAATAATTCTCAGGCATCGGCCTAGATGAGACAAACGAGCAAATATATTCTCCTGTGATGGATAGGCCCAACCATCCCTTGGTTGTGATTTTATGTATACGCGGGTTTCTCCCACAAACACAAGCCCCTATAGGTTATCTCAAAACAAGGAACACGCCGGCAGAAAGGCCGCGTCAAAGAAGGGATTGTTTTCTGCACTCTGTGTAAGGTTGTACTACAGTATAAGAATGTACCCAGCAACAATTTGCTGCTTCCATGCGACACTAGCGTGGCGTAGCGGTCAAATACTTGACACGTTGCTTTCCATTATAGAAAACTACAAGTTTTAGTAGTACTACTTTATCGACTCTTCGACTAGGGAGATAACGGCCGCGGTTTAGTTGACCAGCGTTACTCGACCCCGGTCAACTATACATTAGAGAAGAAAGATGGCTGTATTGTTTCCAACAATACTAACAACTTGACTTAAGTTTGCATGTTATCGGTGTATTTCTTGATCTTGGACAGACCAAATACGTGATAGGTTCAATTCTGGCCGCTACGATCGTTCCAGTCTCTCTTTTACCTGATTGAACGACAACCATGATGTCATAGGGGGAATTGAAACAGATTCTCACATGTAAAGAAAAGTAGTTTCCTTCGCTCATAACTATTCTGGTCGTGTCTGGATTTGTTTTCCAAGACGGGAATCCGACGCACGTGCGACAAAATGGCGTAGTATGACTTGATATAGACTTATCGTCTCCGGTATGGGGTGGTGTCCCACCAGTGGGGTTACCAAGGGGGTATACAGGGAGGGCGTCAGCCCACATCATCATCTTATTCGCGCCTACAGTTTCCTTGCATTGATATTTCCTTGTAACCCTCCATCTATCAAGTCGAGGGTTCTCTGACAATGCTATACTGTTCAAAAAATTGCTACTGGCGTGAAAAAATCATTAGAAACATTTAACTATAATATGTATAAATAATGTAGATATAGCATTATGACACTGTTTATAACCTTATAGCATTCCAAAAAACAGTGACCTATTTGTGTTGTCACTCACTTGGTCACAACGGTGTCTACATTTTGAGTTATTACAAGTGGGATAAGTGAAATCTTATTTATGATTTCCCAAGTGATTGTCTCATAATGAATTTTGAACACAGTAATTTTAGGAAATAAAACACTGTTCATAATTTTGTATAAGACATGGGTACAATTTTGATTTGTAATTTATTTTATGGAGACACAGAAAAGTCTTCATAAATATTAATTGTTCATGAACACTGACGTCACAGACCGTTTGAAAAAGTGCGTTGAATCGAAAACTTCAAACCTGAATAAAAATAGAATCATTTACTTTTAAAACTACGTCTCGGGTGTTTTCAGATGATGTATTTCACATAGTTCCAGCCTATTGTACTCGCGCCCATGACGTCACATCCGACGCTCTTGGTTTTGTGCTGTATGTTGAAACTCAATTCACTTGGGCGCCAGATGTGACACAGCTCTGAATCAACCGCAGATTGACACACAATAGACACTGCGTGCGGAGCCACCAAGATGCCGTAGAGCACTGGGTGTTTCACGCGTGCTGATGAAACACTCAAGATAAAGATTTGTGTTTTCAACGTTCTTAAATGTGAATAGGTATTCAGGCGAAATACTGAAACTATTCTCAATAATGAAAAATAATAATTGTATTGTAAGTGTAAAAAAAAGTTCCTATCCGAAAGAAAAATAAGAAAATTTTAGGAAATCGTATATTTTGAGCTTGGTACCCAATAAATATTTTTTATGTGAGATTTAACAAGTTTCCCGACAAAGTATAGCATGGATCTGACGTCATGGCAAAAAACATTCACGCTTTCAACAAAATAGCGAAGTTTAACATAGCAACAAAAACACGATACATGTTTTGAATTTGCCGAACGCAATTGTAATACAGGAGTGGTAATACATGCGGCGTTTGATAAAAGTGGTTATTATAATAATAAAAGCAGCTTAGATAATAGATATTCATGTGAAATACTTGTCATCAGTACGTTGATTGTAGCAATTTGGCGATTTCTACCTCTTTATGAATTTTTTTAATATAAAATGCGCAAAACATCAGAAGTAAAATATCTTTCGTGCTTTGATAAACACTCATTAATTTTATGTCAAACTATTTTTAAAGAAGAAAAACAAATTAATTGCTTTTGTAAAAAAACTAAAGGATTGTGGTGAAACATGAGACACATGGCCTTGTAGTATAGCTATGCTGCAATTACGTTTAATTGTGACGAGATGTTTCTTCGTCATCATTTTCAAGTAACATCAGTCGATGAGGAGTTCTAGTTATCATATCATAGTCATGGATACTTTGTAAACCTTCAACAAGCATATTGTTTACCTCTACGTTCGTACCTCGATGCAAATGTTACGGTTATAATAATTATTGGTATCTTTATCTAAACCAGATAATATAACAATATCTGGGTCAAGATGAAATGCAAAAACATATTTTTAAGAAAAAATATGTTTAATTAAGAAATAATAAATATAAAAATATGTAAATAGTAAAAATATGTTAAACAAGAAATATTTGTATCTTTGATAAACATTGCACTAATAACGAACGTTTCCTGATTTGTTTGAAGGAAACACAAATTTGTATAAAGTTATATTATTTCTAAAAACGTACTTAACATAGTATTCTTTTAATGGGATTTATCTCTTTGATTTATTCGCACACTCGCATTGCTATAGTGAATTAACCTTAGCAAAATTACAAAATAATATGTATTTATAATTAATTTGAATATTAGTTACATCTTTGGTTACATATTTAAAGACATAAATAGTGATTTTAAACCACAGTTTATATAGAATAACATTCTATATACATTTTGTAGTTTCATTCATTTTGTAACTCATGTCTTAGTTATCATTGGGAAATTGTGCTCTATTAAAACTTGGTCTTTAAAGACCCTAATCTGTTGATGCATACATTTAATGAGAAGTGAGATAATGTTTGATTTACTTGAGATTTTTCTATAATACCTTATGATCCATCAATGCGCTTGTAACGTTTACCATACATTTGTTTAACTTGTATTATCCAGAGTTGTGACAAAACAAAATAGTAATAAACGTAGCGAAAACACGCTACATGTCTCAATATAGTAAAATTATAAAGAATAGAGATGCCCTAGAGAACAAATGATATTGTGAACATAAAATATCATTTATACAGATACTGCAGCGAGGCTGGGACTGTAATAATATGTTAAACAGACGTACTCGACTATTTACGGCGTACGTGACATTTATGCTGTGCAAACACATTTACGTTTAGCACAGGCGATGTTCATACAACCTAATTGTGTCATATGACATGAGACTCTACAAAGATTCACGACAAACAGTAGAGTTCATAATCTTAGACTAAAGGAATAGTCAAATTTTATGCCTACCCAACGCTAAGTTATATCGTTATTTAATCAATAGTTACATTCACCCTAAGATCGGATTGACAATGTTTTATCCTAGTGGTTTTAGCAGGTAGAGACTGTAACAATAACCAATACCATCTGATTAACAGGTGATTAATTTAAACGTATAAACACACTTATATAGCATATTTCGTAATGTGTAGCTAAAGAAATGTTGAATAAAACCAGAATCAAAAATCAGCAATTTTAAGAAAGAACACCAATCGAAATTTTTTTGTTTGTCACCAGATTTTAAGATAGAACAGCATAATTTACGTTTTTGATCAAATTATAATTGAACGCTGCAGTTTCAGCTCTTGTATATTTCAAACCCTGTTTTCGAAGTTCAGTTCGTCAAAGATCCAATTCAAGAGCTTTTGCTAATGACTGTACAAGCGAGACAGCCACCGAAGTAAAACTTTCAGAGCTTTGAATTGACAGCTAGAGAAATGAAACTTTACGTCAAAGAAGAAAAGAACGTGTATATTTCTGTCTCCACTTCAGCGTCGTTGGATCTCAAAGAGGATTACTCTACGCTATAGCGGCTGGCTGAGATGAAGCGAGATAGGATTAAGGTTGGAATTCATAGTCGGCCCCTACACCTAGGGGCGTCCATTGTTACCAAGGTAACAGTTGTTTCCATGTTATTTTCCATAAACAAAACAAATCCATAGCAACAATGGGTGCCCCTAGGTGTAGGGGCCGACTATGAATTCCAACCTAAGTTTTCTGTTCTAAGTACTCTTTCCTTCCTCTAGAACATATCTGCCGGACATTGTTGCACATATAACGTGAGTATAGTATTGGTACACGTTTCGCTGTCAGCTGGTTATCATCAAATAACTTTGCTGCCTTTTCCAGCTACCCAGTGAAAGTATAAAAGTAATGCTGTAATACTTTTTGAAGCAAGTAATTAAAATTGCATTACTGTTCCAAAGTAATGTTTCCAATACTGCAGACGACAAATCATATCTACAAAAGTTGAGTAACTATTCCTATCTTTCAAAAATAAAACATCCCACGGGACAATATTCTTTCGTCGGGAAATATTTGATGAATAATTCAGCCCCTTCGTAGCTCAATTCCAGACTAGATGGTTGAAGAACTGAAGGACAGGAGAACTAATCAGATATATCAGACTTCGGTCTGAGTCTAAGATGAAGTCTTGCTAGGATGTCTGCAGATATTATTCCACATACCGATGCTGTCTCTTTGTGTTCCCATCCAACACACACGTGAAGAGTACGTAATGCTTCAACTCATTTCACATCATTCAAAGACAATGTTAATGAAAGTTACTACTGATCTATGAAGATTGAATAAACTAAAGCACAGCTGTTTAACAGTAGCAAAAAGCTGCTCAAAAAAGCATCCATTTTAAAATGTTTCAAGACCCGATAATGTACTACAAAGTGCTAAATATGTAAACTTTTGTATACGAAAGTGCAAAATATTATACTAGCGAGTACTTTGTACTATGTACACATCTAGTTTTAGCATATTACAGTGTACTACGTATATAACATGGTACTTTAGATTATTTTTATTTAATTTTCATTCCAAAAGATATCACTAACTACCATCACGTGTTCTGTTCCGTGATAGTTTGAAAAAGTACAATACTCGTAATATGCAAAGTTATTACGAAATAATTTGACGAAAGCACTTCTACGTGGAAACAATTTACACACTTTGCTGTGATTTATTCAAAATCTAATTATAATTACGTATCATTATCGTTACGTGCTTAGTAATTACAAAATTATTGCATTTTCGACACATTATTTTGAAACTGATGGTGGTAATCGACAAATAAAAATAACTACATCACGTATAAACTGTTTGGACGGGATTCCGTGATTTGTTCAAATAAAGATCCTGCGAAACAGCCGTATCATTGAATTGATATCCTTTCTAGTAAAGTGATTGACCTCAACTCTAAATCTTTACAAACTGAATGATTAACATAATACGTCACGCATAACACTTAAGCCTTTACGTGACTTCGTTATTAAAGACCGTTTCCCCATGAAAGTGTTGGAGGAGGAATACTTAAGTCAAAACATGACGTCTTGACGTGAGAATAAAGTCGCACGTACGTCAACGATGCACGCTTTCTCGTACATTATGGGAGCCACTAGCATAAATTATTTCAGTCCATGTTTATTAATATTCACTTGATTTTTGTTCTGCGATTTCGCGTTTAGATGCAATGTTTAATTACGAGTTGACTCGAATTGCTATTATATTATCACTTTTCCTCTCCTATTACAGTACAGACAGAGACGTCTACTGGAGCCAATTAGGAAGATATGTGGGACGACTAAGTTCTTGCCAATGTAAAACAGGATATAACATACGTTGGGAGTTTCAGCGATGGGGATTGAACTGGCAACTTGGCTAATTAGAATGTCGGGAGTACCTCCGAGCTACGCCTCTGTCGATTGGTTATAAATTGTGTTATAATCTCAGCCATTGGGTTTAGTTGTAACAAGATCAACCTCTGTACTAATATCACAGGGAAGACACGGCTTAAGGTATATGTGTACTGTACTGTAATAGGGGAGTAGCTTATGATTGTAATAAGGGTTCTACTAGACGAAGGCCAACTGTCTGAGAACAAATTTATTTTGATTGCCTAAAACAGGTTTTCATTTATAAAGACAAACTTAGGTTTACACGAAAAGTTGAGCATGGCGTAACCAGCGGGACTATTCTTGAAAATGTTAAGTTACCGCGTGATTACAATCGTACGACTTTCGCCAAATACCTTAATAACGAACTTATAACTTAAGGTGGCGGCTGCACCTCATACGTGGGGACAAATCAATCTCAAATTTAATGTTTTACATTTTTCACAATTATTAAACCAAAATTTAATCGATCAACCGTTTCAGTTTTGAACTTTGAACCTACCTCCATCACAAATATATAAGGTCAAATATTAGAGTTATGTGTAGCTATTCAAGTTAGCAATCAGCAAGAGTGTTAGTTTTTCGGTTGTGTTTTCTTTAAATTAATACAATGATTTATTACCCAAACTTATTGATCTGCCAAAATCATTTTGTCCCGAACATAACCATAATTACTTCAAGTATATTTTATAGATAGACCTTGGGTATTGAAAACGACTTGGCAGTTTCATAATGATGTTTTTAAAATGGGATTGACCTTGAAAGAGTTTGCTAGACTACTCTCTCTGCAACACCTTCAAAACACAACTATGAAAACTTTCAGAAAAGCTGTAATTTATTGTCTTTCATTTCTCCTCTACTTTCTCAGCAAATGAATGAAAAGTTTCACTAATTTAAGCCATTATAAAACTTTCAGCACTTTCACTTTCGTTTTCCTTGCACGTTTTCGGAAACTAACTGAATGTGGCGGCCACCTGCTGGCGCTTTCTAGTAGCGTAAGCTTCCATGAGATTCTCAATGGAAACCAATAAGATATCCAGAAATGCCTTTTCTTAGTAAACTACTAGTTTGAAAATTAGTTAAGGGGAAACGAGTTGAACGCTGGATTGGAAACAGAAAGGGAGCTTAGACTGAAGTGGACAGTGGAAACCGTAATCTAGGACAAGGGCAATAGTTCAGAGTCGCGAGAGAGTGCCCACCCCCTCCTCTGTCCCTCATCCACATCAAGTTTCCAATTTCTCCACTGAAATCACTTTTAAATACAAGTTCAAGGTCAGGCACTCAACTTTTTTTCCAGTCTTCATAAAACTATATAGATTGAAGTTCTTGTTTCGTAAAAAGTAAACACTATATTATTTCAAATGTTTCAAATAATGTATATTTTTTCTAACTTGGTATAAAAATTCTTCTATTTATTCCCCCAAAAAACGAAGTGTCCAATATTTGAGGTTTAATAATTGTTTGGTGTTCTCACTTTATTACTATGAACTAGCTTAACTTTACACTGTTGAAATGCAGAGAGCATTGATCTGCCTTAACTGTAGACCTTACGTAAGAGCGCTCGTAATAATAATACCATGTATATTCATAATGATAGTTTTGAACGCACCACAATAATGTTAGTCCTTGCGGTAGAAAGACGATGTCTATAGAAATTGAACTCGAAGCCAAATTCCTATCTTCTGCTTGATAATCGCTTTAAAAGAAGCTGATGTCTGCAAAGTTGGCACCAATTACGAGTTCCGTATAGAGAACGCGTTCTTTATTTTTCATGTTTCGTCAGGACTTAATGCAAGTAAAGACATTCATCGAATTATCCACTACTCCAGAGAATTATGTATTCAGAGCGTAGGGCAACGCACTAATCGAGTTGCTCAATGCATTTGCAGAACTCTCTCTCTCTCTTTTCAGTAACAAGAGAAAAGTTTCAATTGCATTTTCTACTTTTGTAAAGTGTAATGGTTTTATATAAGTTGGTTGTTCGCTCCGCCTAATAGAAGCGGCGACCGGCTCGTGCGAAGCGGGGGCACGTCCACCAACTCTGATGCGCTCTTCGTGTATACGGACGCACCCCCTGTGAGATTCGGCCCTTCTGGATGTGGGCAAAATACTAAAATATACATTTATCAATTACTGTTAATTTTGAAGTTGTAACCTTGCGTTGAAAGCAATGAAACGTACTTCCAATCATATTAATAAAATTGGACTAAACTGAAAAAAGAGTTTCAATATTTCATAAGGGAATAACATAAAAAATATTGTACAATAAAATATAATCGGGATACTTTGTATAATTTGCTGCTCCTAAATTAAAATATGCTGTATAATTGTATCTACAATATACATATACAAAATACAAAAACAATACAAATTGTCAAACGATGTTTAAGTCATGATTCCTACGCGGCTTGTCTCAAGCGCCCAAAGCTTTGCACCTCAAGAGCTACTCTGGCCACTGCTTTGTTGTAAATTTGTACGATTATTTCATTGTATATATAATTGTGATCATAAAAACGGAGCACGCAATCTTCTCTTAACGTTGATTCATATTTTATTTTAGGAATAGCATAATAAAAAAGCATAATAATTTGTTCATTGATTTCATTAACTAAACGTTAGCAAAACTCAAAACTATTTACGTTTGACATCTACCAACGTTTGTGCTATCAGACGAGAACTGTTAACTGGGAATGCATAACTTCTTTTACACAGTAGTGTTTTTACACTCAGTGTATTGTAAATACACTCACATTAACATCACGATTAATAGGCGTCGCTGTTGTATTCAGATGTAAATTACGCTCATTTGTTTGATAATTTATTTAAATGACTACCAACAATGTTGTTAATGATTTGAGTGTTAAAACGAACATGCACACACATGCATATAAGTGGTGAGAGCTGATAGTTAAAGGGAATGTTATCACCGTTTCAGTTTTCTAAAATATGCGTAACATTTTGAAATTGACACATTGACCTCTGAGAGTATCAAAATAATTTGTTTACTAAGTTTTCAGCCACCGGTACCAGCGATATTGCCACTTTAATCCACTTCACGTCGAACTAAGTTTTGAAAAAAAAAATGTAATCAGCAATTTTTATTGCTATTCAAGAACATACTTTGGTTTCAGTCTAAAGTATATTCGAGAACATTGTAACAGTCTAAAATGTCTAAATATTTAGGTTAATAAATGTAATATTTATGATTTCTCATGCATATCATCATCAAATTCCTTCATCTATCATTAAAACTGGGATTTTGCGGGGGAGGCTATACCCCCGAAGAACCCCCCCCCCTTTCCTCCCTGAATACGCCACTGATGTCTACGAAACATGATGAAAGCTGCATATGTGTGGACTCTGGATGCAAATGCACGAATGTTTTATACTCTTTAATCGACCTGTAACAAATGAGGTTGGTTTTTAGACACGTCAACCTCCATCCATACTGAAAAAGAAGCTACGAAGATATAAATCTGAACAGACACCACAGATAACGGATTACCCTCATCCGTTATTTGTACAGACACTTTAAAATATTGCTGAAATTCGTCGGAGCTCCAAACCTTAATAATATTACTATAAATATTTACTATACCTAACTTTGAAAGATGAAGAGTTTCAAAGAGTAAATCCTATATTTTTGTATGATTGTCAAGCTTATTGATTATATTTTATCGATTTATATTTTGAAAATCGTAAGAAGCGTAAAGCGTAAGCGTATGAATTTTTTTTAAATGTTTAGATAATAAACAACAGTTACTAGTTTGATTCATTTTTTTATAATTTAAAATTTAAAATTTAAAATAATAATAAAATCGGATTCATTCTAGTTATCAAATAACAATAAGTATGTTGTCATTCTCTTTTGGTTTTAGGGTTTACTCTTTTGGTGCTAAGAATTTAAAGATTTACACTTCCATCCTTGGGGTTCAACTAAAATTTAAGTGGTAAGATATTATATTTTGTAAACGCTTTTGTTTATGAAGCAAGTTTATATTTACTTCAAGACTACCACTTGTTCCAAGCGTAATCCTAGACGCTTTAATAGAGTTGCCAATCATAGTCAACTTTAAACATAAAGTTGATCGTAACTTCGTTTTATGCATCATCGCCTGTTTAAGATTTTGTTTGTTATACTCAATCCACTTACTACCGGTTTCCATGTATCTCTCCGCGCGGCAAGATGATGCGCACAAAGAGAATAACTCAGAGTCTCAGACGATGTAATCCCATAACAAGGGAGGTTTTTAATTTGGATCTCTTCATAATCGCCAATGCTTCATCTATAATCCTACTCCAATATTTCTGGTAGGATACCATTGCACACAAAGTATGACTTGTTGGACTGCGTCCTTATGGAAAGAAAGGATTCAACTTGGTTATACTTTTGAAACGGTAGTTATTCTAAATCAAAATCCTCATCTTAAACCATGAATCTTAAACCTTAAGAAAATGTGTAGAATTAAATAGATAATCAAAGAATGATCCTAAGAAAATACGTGACGGTGATCTTGGTGGTTAAAAGCAAATAGGTATAATGAAGACTCGAGTGAAATCGCTTTAAAACTTTGTTGAATCTAATCTCCGTAACCAGCATTCTATAACATGACTGAGGTCCCATCGGTTAATCCACTGAATGCACAGTCTACAGCCTGGACTCCTGTGAATGATGCATGAATAGTATTTGTATCGCCTCAAATTTCAGCTCTGTGCGATTGTGTTCTTGTTTCACACCAATCTACTCCAGACGGCTGTGTACAAAAAACAACATGGCGGATATGTCTGCTGCAGACCTTATCTTGGAGACTGATTAATGAAGCTGTACTAATTGATGTTAGTACAATGTTGTCTGGCGGTATAATGAAACAATGATTAATTCAATGCCAATTAAAAGATTGTGCGCATAGCAATAATAATTTCTTTAGGCGACTTAATAAGGTAGCTAAAGCGCTAAAATGATAAAGAATCAAATCAACACTGAAGTCTGATACGAAAAATGTAACTGCAGTTCAGTACATTGTATCCGAATCACTTGTAACTTGAAAGGCATTGCGCCAATTAATTAAATATTAGTAGTTATCTTTGGTACAGTCAAGCTTTACTTAACATTTAGCTACGAAGTACTGTGAAGCTTAATAATAATTCAACATTTAATATTATCCCATACAAAATTATAATTATAACTGAACTCAGAAAAACATGTTTTTGTAATTTTTGCATTTGTTTTTATAAGTTTAAAATTCAATTACTTAATTTGATTTATGGTTGCGATGGATTTTCACAATATACCCTTAAATATTCTGAAGATTAGACCATGAGAAATGAGTTAAATAGTTATATTCTGAGAACGTTTCACAATATTGAACATTGAATAACACAGCAAACCCAATTATTGTGTTATTACAAAAATAACACTAATATATAATTTTTAAATAATAATTTTTCCAGATAACAACCGTAACAGTTTACTCGGAAAACTTTAATCCAGTTTTCTTTCTTACGAAACCCGATTTTGTTTATCACGTTTCCAGCATTTTGTTCAGCCATTTCAAGATATTAAAAAAAAACTTTTATTTCCTGTTTTAATTATTAATATTCTCATTGTCGCTCTACCTCAACGCCACAGTTCACAGTTATTCATGTCTAGACTTTATGATGCCAGCGCTTCACAGCCCAGAGTGTGTGATTAGTCTACATAATGGTTTCCAATTCCCGTATTCATCGCACGGCTCGCTATGAATATTGATAATTGCTGATAGTTGCACCAGTGTAGCAACATGTGGCGTAAACAAACACAGAGCAAACCACAGCGGGTGTAATTATTGTTATTGTCAATCAGGTCGCAGATATACATATAGCTATATGGTGCGAGGCCATATTTCATTACTTCCTATGATGAATGGTTATAATTAAATTTCCTGATTAGGATTCCCATAATTCACATCAAATTGGTTTGTTAGTAGGAACAAAGTATAATTAGCGCATAAAAATGCAATATGCAAAATATAATTGATTTTAATTATTGATATTGAAATTGTGCTTCTAAAAGACATTTCACTAACTAGCTTGATGTTCACTCGTACATTTAATTTCCCATTGATTACACGTACATTTCAGATACATACTTGAGCCTTTTTGTATTTTTCTTCTTTCTTTAGACAGCTGCTCGATTTGTATGATCACGTTTTGAATGTTTGGAAGAAGTAAGGCGCAACAATTGCGACCTTCAAAACCTGCGACAAGCAGATTTTTTTACACTTTTCATAAAAAAAAAACATTACAAGAATCACGGTCTTCATTTCCCTTCATATTAAATAAGACACATGTGTTCATATGTCCATACTCACACAATTATTAGTGTTGTATTGAATTTACAGTGGCTATATCGATTTTCGATATCAACTATTTATGTTTCAAGATCGATATCGGAAAACGTTCAATTTTAAAATTTGACATCAATTTATCGCGTACTATATCGATTTAGAGACGATATCGATCCCTGTTCTTAGTTTTTTTTTACCCTTTCCTTCGATCTCCACAGCTCGTTGAAGCGTTGCGATCAGTCGATAGTAACATAACCGTTACATCGTGCGACCCCATCACGTGACGCGCCGATAACCCCGCCACGTTACGGTAGAAATAGCAACTACATCGCATTCTATTCGATTGCTCACTCGGTATTTAGGTCATTTCGGTTGAAAAGAGGGGATCAGTGTAATCTATCCGGCCGCTGTATCGCTCAGAGCTCAATGGGTGACGCTGTAAACAACGCTCTGAAATGTGTCAGCACGTCGCCATGAATCTGCAAGAACTTGTTGAGATGTGAGAGAATATCTGGATTATATTCATTACTTCTTCTCGTTTAACTGTCAGAAAGGAGCAAGGAATGAATGCATCAAATAAGCTAAATGAACGAATAGTTTACATGGATTATATCAACAGAGATTAGAACGGGTTCAAGACATCCAAGATGTGGTGTTGCAGCGAAATGTTGAAGATCTCTGGGACAGATGAGAGATAAATGAGGAAATACTAGAAAAGCCAGCAAGAAGAAATGTACACGAATCATTGGTTTGGATGTATTTGGAGAAACAAAATAATACCAAGGAATATAAAAATATGGACGGAGTTGACCTAAATTGGAGGTGTGGAATAGGTAATCCAGGATATTATGTTGTCAGGTATGTAAGAAATCTAAGCAACTGTATTATGTAGTACGCCAAATTATCATAGCATTTTTAAACACAGTTGAATTAATTTATTCTTATTCAACTGGTATTATAACATAATCATAAATGTGTTTGTATAACAGTTACAAAACGGACAACAAGAGCTTCTTTGTCCAAGAGACCAACTACCCTCAACACATAAATGATATAAAGTACATAAGAACATTAGTTTGTATTAGATACGAGAGTTGATTAATGGATTTGAAGTAGATGTTAATAGTAATTGTATATATACACATACTGACAATAATAAAGAACAAACATATACAAAACAAATTACGTCTTAAAATACAACAAAGCTCTATATATCATTTATACTATAGAGTAGAAACTTACAATCATTTCCGTTAGAAATTTGTCCTTTAAAGTTATTTGTAATATTTGAAACGTATATTCATTATTCACTGTCCTTAAAGAAAGTCTTGTAAAATTGATTACAATCTAAAATATACAAACTAAATAAATGTGTTCATATTGGTCGTTTCAGTGAACATACTGGGATGGTAAATGTGTTTAACGAAGAAGCCGAAGCTATTCGTTGTAAATTTGCCACCATGAAATGTGACGCAACAGGTAAACTTAATGAGTTATATTTTAGGCGAGACATTTCCCCAACGCATTCCTTAGATATGAAAATGTATTTTGATTAACTGTATACATCACAGTACAGCAGCGCTCAGACATTAATTACCTCGGTGTAAACGCCGCCGTTTTAACGGCTATAGAAATCGTGGGGTGAGATTTGAAATGTGTGGATTTTCAGGTTGACTATGTTGGCGTCTATTCAGTGGTGTTCAAAGCTGTATCAGTGAAAGTGAGCGTATTTCTTCTCAGACAATTATACTCTTTTTGCTACTGTGCAGTTAAAATTGTTCCAATTTCGAAAAAAGTTTTACCTTGAATGACACAGTGGTGCTTTTTTCTAGGATATTGTGTATGAGTTATGATTTTAAAACGTTCCTGGGGAGTATTTTTTTTTTCTCAAGTCAGTAGCTGCAGATCTGGTCGTAGAACATTTTTTTGCACACTCTTAACGTGTGCCAATTATTAGCAATTTGATGGCATTTCGGCTATTTCTTAATTTTAAGTTCCACTTACGTGTACGTATTAATATTCCATTTGTATATATCAGTAATGGTAAATTGGCTGTTGTTCTTAGTTATATAAAAACTGAGTATTGTTTATTCTAGCACATTTTTAAATATCGATGTCATTAACCACAAACAGTATTGACATTACGCACGTGTCAAGTGGTTTTAGCGGTTTACGTTTAATTGATATTTCCATGGCAATCCCACATTATCACCATTTTACCGTGAGTTTTCTTTTACATAATAATGCATTGTGATTTTGACACAAACTTAAAAACTACGTTGAATAATATTTATTGATATTATTATTTAAGAAATCAATTTTGTCTATGTTTTGTATTATCATTGCGTTGTGAACTAATACTGATACTTCTCCATGAAGTCATGTTTCATAACTAACTTCTCTTTGAAAAGCTCCTCTTTGATGTTATTTACTTCAGATTTATGAGTTCTCCTACCGAAACATGTTTAGCTGGTCATTAGAACTCTCCTAAACTTAAATAACCTTGCCACGGCCCTCTTCGTCCTTCCCCTCCCGCCATAGCGCATCCGGTCACTCTTCGAGTGGAGTTTCTTTGAACCCTTTTTAACCTCTTTGATGGCACTTTTCTAAAGAAGATCCCAGATTTCCGCTAAGTAATAACACACCGTTATATGCTTCTTACTGCGCGTTTATGTGGCCTTCATTTCAAATTCAATTACATTTATTATTGCAGATATTATGTCCGCTCAATATAGTTGCCGGAATATACTTGTTTCATATTTGTGACAATAGCTTTGATCGTCCTACTTAGCTACATCAGCTGAAATAACAAGTATCTAATTTACATCTACTGCATATTATAAACATAAACTTTCATTCATCGTTATACAGAGGTTGATATTTAAAATACACACACAAGTCACAAGCACATTATTCGTTTTTTATGTTTGTTACATTGTATTCTAGCTTCTATTGTATGACAAATGTTGATTTATTGCTCAGAACAAAAGTGATAATGTACACAACTGGCTTATGAACATTGCTTATGAACATTGCTTATGAACATTGCATAGCAATTCTTCGTTCGTATAATGATGCACACATTACAATAAATAAACAAATAAAATAGAAGTATCGTGAGTATGGATTAATTCTGAATATCGATATGTAATTTAACGTCGCACGTGTTTCCTCTAGCCAAGATTAATACGTCACAATCTCTAGCGTTGATCAGCAACATGTTACACGGTGCAAAAACGACAACCTAGATTTTAAATCCTGCAACGAGGAGATGTACGTCCACACTAATCTAGCAATGATGGTATAGCAAGATTACATGTAATCCCAACTACTATACGGAATAATATCGAAAAGGATTAATCTTCTACCCTTACCAGGCACTAATGTGTATTCTTCTTAATTGATGAAATGATATATTTTGAATTGACAGTTTTTAAACAGAAAAATATGTAGTTAGAAGAAAAATAAATACAAATAGTTGAGATTGTATTTACATATGTATGTATTGCACATAACTTTACATATAATAACTAACTTTATAGACATATACTCTGGAATAGGTGGGATACTTTTTTACTTGGGAACTTATATTATAATTAGAGGTTATGCCCACTATTGATGGATTATTAATTTTCTCAGGCAAAAAGACATATCAAAAGATTGTTCTTAAATTTGAAATATATAAGCTTGCATTAAAAAAAACTTGTAACCGAAGAAATGTCAATTTCGTAATTGAACAAGACATAAAGGTAAGTGAATTAAATTGTATTATCTACAAAACATTTATTACACGCACACGCACACGCGCACGCACACGCACATGCACACGCAGAGCACACGCAGAGCAACTCCCAAACCAAAGCCATTAGCAGGTATTGTTTGTGTATTTGCCCCCATTGTTTCAGACACTATAGTTCCGTCGTGTTCCAATAATCTATGACATTGTAAAGACACAAGGGGGGTTTATTTATTCATAATTGCAATCAAAGCCCAATGTTCACAAGTCATGAATTAACAAGTGTCCGCGTGTCTATAGACACACGTACTCTCAGTTTCGATAATACCCAGGACCGTTGCTAACCCTGGTAGTTGAGATACTCTACGGTTATGTCCCCGTCTTACAGGTAGAATGATGATGACATTTGGGGTTTTACGTCCCATATTATTGCAACGAGGCTAATCGAGACGATGAGTGGGTGATTATGAGGATGAGAAATCGCCGCATGACATCCATGCCCAAGCCAGGATTCGAACCTGGAACGCAGAGACCGCGGTTTACTAGACCAACGCCTAATCGACTTCGGCCAACTGCGCCGGCTGTCTCACAGGTAGAAACCACATGCAAATATCAGCAGCTTTTTGGGCCGAGATTCGTGAAGAGTGAACTCTAAATGCAGTCTTGTACAATCCAAAAAATGAAAACAATACACATTTTGGACAAGGTATACCGTCAATACTATGTCTCAAACGGACGTTACGGAAAACCATTGAAAGTTATCGAGATGATCGTTGTTAATAAATGCTTATTTGTTTATATTGCCTTAACACAACTTTGTTTGAGATGATTAGTTGGTAAAAACGACATCATGCAGAGTTTGTGTATTTTGTCCCTTGGTCTACAAAGAAGAAACACAACATCAATGCAACACACAATGAAAACAATAACAAAACATACACTGAACAAAAGCATTTCAAATATCAATCCATAAAACACAAAGAATAAGATTTCTCTGTTCTTATGTCTATTGCAAACCCTAACAAACATACGGCGAGTTATGTAACGAGTACAATAGGGGAGTGAGTCGGATAGGTAAGTCTCAGTCTATACTCTTGTTCTAGATCATGATTACCACACTGTACTCACAGTACCCCCTGTAGTTATTTATCAAGTCAAGTAGTTGCGTTATTGCATTGCAACACGATACCGGCTATTTACGCAGTCATTATCTTTCAATTGAAAGCCAGGAACTCACTTCCGTCGGGGATAATCGTACTACGAGTGCAGGGCACGAACTGCGCACGATGCATAGTTACAACTCAGCTGCTCTTACTTAGAATCTTGTTGTCGCGATAGAATCGTAAGTTTACAAGTGCATTAGGGAAGAGGAAACGTTGAGGGGAAATGTGCGTCTTTGCTAAGAAAATTGTGTTAAATCGAAGGTTTAGCTGACAAAGCGATAAACGGTTACTTACCAACATTGAGTTACATAAGATCCAAAAACTAGACGGACAAATTTTCAAAAACGGCATTCATTAGAGTGTTGTCATTTTAGGAACCAAATTTTTATTATTATAGTACTTTTTAAATTGTCTTCCAAAATAACAATAGGGGGCTATTCCTGAATGTTGTCACAGTGACAAAACTTACTTTAAGTGATATTTACGTAAACTTAAATCTTAGAGTACATTCAGCCAATAGCAAGTAATAACTTGGTAGAAATAACTTATAGTTATGTCACTGTGATAACTGTCAGGAAGCTCCCCAGTAAGGGTTTATATAGAAAACAATTTTAATCCAGTTTTTAGTTATGATGAAGATTCTTGTTGGTTTTCACTTCTCCGTCATCTTCAGCCATCTTGGTGACGTCACTAGATGTTTAACCGACCAGTCTGTAGTTTGACGCCATCGAGTGTTTACATCAATATCTCTGTCGAGAGTGGGGCCTGACATTCATATATCCTCCTCAGGTCTCGGCCCGTCATGCAGATTCTACGCGGCTGTGGGTGATGGATGCGTTTCTGATGCGTTCAAGAACCGTATCCCCCCCCCCCCCTTCCGTTTACCGTCTAGACTTCTCGGAAGTGATGCAATTATCGTCTACGTCACATCCTTCAAGGTCACGTCCGGAGGTCATCCATTAGAGCACAATAGAAGTGGATCTGCGGTAACACGCGAGACTCTAATTGGGGTGGTCGCCGGTTTGATACCGGCCACCGGTTATACTGAAGAGTTTTCCCGAGGTTTTTCTTAGTCATAACTCGTAAGGTAAATACTGGAATTGAATTCAATCAGATATTTAAAAAAAATTGTTTCCCAACTATCCAAACACCTCACTTTGACTGGTGCACACATCTAGTACAACATTTGTGCTCCCTAACAAGTATTCCTACGAAAAATTATTATTTCCAGCACTACCTCGACTAATAGTAAGACTAAAACAATATCATGTACTTATATTACAGTCACACTGAAACTATTAATGAACCATGTCAATATATTATAAGCCATTATAAAGAAGTATTTATTAACATTTTTTCACTTCTGTACGTGTTGGCAAACCTCCCATGTTGATTAATTACTAATCAATAATTATAATTCTGAATTTGTATTTTATTGATGTTACGAGTTTGAAGTAAAATAATTTAAACAAGAACGTGTACAACACAAATTATGTTCAAGGTGAATGTTTCATTATTATAACTCGGTAGATCCAAATTTTATTTTCTTCTGTGAAAGACTGCATAATATCATTTATTTCATTTCTACCCGGAAGAAATAAATAACAGGAATTCCCCTCGCGGCGAATAACTCTGGGTAGTTGGTCATGCTCGCTGCAAATTAAGTCTGCTCTTCCACAACGCTGATAAGCGCAGCATCATTTAGAGCAAAGCTTCCGGCGTCTCAACTCTCAATGCTCTTATCAAATATTTAACGCACCAGATATTTACATCTGACGCGAACGTCTTACAGACCGCGGAATATATCCAAAGGAAGGAAGTCAAGGATTATTTTTAAGTCGGATCTACAAACGAAACTGAAAATCATAATAAAATATTAAATATTAAAAGATAAAATGTGTTTGTAAGGTTATGTGTATTTGTTAAATTAAAATCTAAATCGTCAACGTTCTAGCCAATATCAAAAGTTGTATGTCTCGTACAGTAGAGAACATTTTCAATAGTGCAAATTATTATTATTACTTTATGACAGATTAACATTCACGAAAATAGAATCAAGAATAAGTTAAAATTATAGAAGAAATATATTCATGCGCACGTTCTGTTGATCTCAGAAGTTTTAGAACTGTGCTGTTTTCTCCAGTAAAATCGTTTAAAATTTAGACTGATAGTTTTAGAAAAACAAAAAGTTGTAGGGAAAACTTCTTTCGAAACGCATTATTTTGTTCCGTAAGATTTTAACCTCATACAACGGAAATGTCTGATGTTTTACATTTAATAAGGTTCCGTGTTTTCTTGGTTATACTTTGTTTACTCATGGCCACCAATGACTTCCAAAACAAGTTAAAACAAATCGGTGCATTACATCAACATTATTCGGTTCATTGATATTTTCAAACTAAATTTTCTTTTTGCCAGAATGTTCTACCAAGCTGAAACAAAGGTAAATAAATAAATGATTAAAATAAAAATAGAGTTTTCTTTATAGTCTACCTAAGATCTGCAATACCTGATTTTCAGTAGGAGACATTGCATTATGCTTGTTGTGAAGTGTTGTGAGGCCAATATCAGATGGCTCCTATAATATTCATAACATACACTGGCCTAAGTCTTCTGGTTCATCACCTGGGCTACCCCAGTCACGTATGGTGGCATGACAGCAGATTTAACTCTAGGTTAGTAGCTCAGGGCAGCAGTGGAGTGGATTGTTAACGGGCCGCGATAACTTGACTTATGACGTCATCTCGTATGCGGTACGATCTATATGTTGACATGACTTGTGGGTTGAGCATTGTATTTGATATAGACTGCAATAGCCAGTGGGAACAATGCACATACACAAACTATATATCAATCATCAATATAAAACAAACATTGCACTTGGAATTATAACGTTTGTTTGCCATATGTACATTCGAATATAACAGTTTTGCAGTGGAGTTTCATATTTATTCTGTCATTGCATATTGTGGTTTACTTTGTACAAGGAGGCATAGGAATATAATAGTCTTTGGCGTCGTAGGGAGTGTCAAAGTGAAAGGAACCCTTTAAATGGGGATGAATATAATCTTTGGTGGAGGTGCCGGGTTCATAACCTGGTGTTCGCATTACTTCATTTGCTTTCTTAATTGTGCCCAGTCAAACACATCGTGTGCAAGTAAAACATGTTTTTCAAAATAAATTTTTAAAACGTTATCCACATGGGTTGGATGATTAACTCAAATAACAAAACTGCAAGAAAATAAAGTTTGCAATATTTTGAACAGGGATACATAGTATTGGTAACATCATTATGTTCATTATTTCAGTTCATAGTTAATTAGTTATTTGCAATAAGTAGTAACATTATTATGGTAAATTGTTAAATATTTGAGAGTATTGTTCGTGCAATCGATATTATATGGAAGTTACCAGACGTGTTTTACTCTTACCAATATTTTATATCATTAAGATATAACTAAATTTGTGTTGAGAGATTTAAATATAAGATGTTCCATTTCAGGTCATAGACACCCTATAACATGACCATTTGAAACGAATTCAATCTCGACCCTTCCACTTATTCCAGCGTTGCATATGGAAACAAACATGCCGTTATAACCCCTCTCAGACGCAGCCTGGCTTCTTACAACCCCTCTATTCACGCTTTGATTACATCAGCATTGGCTTTCCTTTGAGTGTCACCATAACGTTTCTATTTCTTCTTAACTTTAATATGATTAGTCATAAAGATTTTCTTGAGGATAATGATTTATAACTTGAACTAAAATTTCACAACGAGGTAATACAATTTGGCTCGTACGTCAGGTAGAGCTATCCTGGGCCTACTCGCTATACCTTGAGCCCAGAGGGGGTATATAATATTAAGCTTTCCAGAAATCCATAACGTGAAGATAAACAATTTATAAAAACATATTTTCCCTCCTTAATAATATTCTTCCTCGGTTCAAATAAATAAATCCAATTCCATTGCATTCGTGAACTGCATTTTTTCATGGGGATCATCAGCGTTACAATCATAAAAGGTACAGATTTTTCCATTGCGATATGACGATTTAGTGATGCAATGCCACACGACCCAAATAAGTCTTTCGCGAATTCTGGTTTGCGATTTCAAACTCGATGTCAACCATGTGTAGATAGATCTTCATGCTGCATCGCTGAGCTCGTATCCGCCAATTAGCTTACTGCATCCAGACGAGACGAAGTTGCTACAATGAACACTGGCCCACATATTTACAATACATCAAGGGTAGAAGAGATATCTACCTTATCATCGTCTCTTCGAGTTAGCTTCTGCGAACTTAGTTCTGGTTGGTGGACCTACCAAGTACGCGATGATTGTTTGTATTGTATTTCTTCAAGTATAGTTTTTGTTATTGTATTGCAAATTGAACCTTTCCAATATTTGGCCCTGGGTGTAGATTACATTCAAATAAGATTGCCATATATTGTGGGTATTGATAAACGTGGTCGAAATACGCGCAAGCTTGTTTCAAGTCATGAGCATACAATAGTGCGCTTGTTATAGTTTGAACGACGCAAAGCCCTGGGATATATTATGATCTTTACGATCCTTGATTGATCTACGTTGAGAAGTTTGTAAAGCTCTTACTATACAAGTCTGACGTTTGAAGTCAATGTTTGACGAAACAGTCTATCCAACCGAGTGAGTTACCGCTGTTTTTGTGTTGCTTCAAATCCAGCGAAGCGAACAACTATGTTTGGTGAAATTACCATATCAACTAAACCTTGTGAAATACGAAGAAACTATCTTCGGAACGTCTTTTGAAATTGAACGTCAATATGTTTGTTTCCTGTCCAATTACGTAGCATTCATACAACTATTTCGAGTACTAAAGTACCTTCACATTGCTGTGTAATTGGATTCGTCTTGGTACAAACTGTTCGAGCAAGCAACAAAGGCAGCACTCACGAAAAGATTCACATACCAAAGCCCTTAGATGGAACTTAACCTCAAAGAGAGTCATATCCACCCAAGAATGAATTTATAATGTCTTTTGTAGAACACGGCAGACACATTTTCATTGGGTTTACTATCTTCTCAGATTCTGATATCTTTGGCAAAGTAATTTTTTTTAATACTCACTAATTGAAACTGATTTAGTATGTTTTCGTTAGAATTAACCCAACCGCAGTAGGTGCGAAAGAGTAGGGTAATTTGCTGCAATAAGTAAAATACACCCACCAATAGCATTTCAATGCCTTATTATAGAAACCCATAATTATATAGTAAAATACAAAATAGTGATATCGTATTATTACACGATGTAATACAAATATAACATTTAATTAAATTTAAAAAAACATAATTTTTGTTATATATATTAATAAAAAGAAGACCCATATAAAATAAGACAGCTTGATCATTGTTTCGTTAACATATTCTATACACGATTTCCTTGACTTGAATGAAAGCCCCTAACATGAAACGTACGTTTACCCACTACAACGAATTAGTCGAACAAATTCGGATCCTTAGTTGATAGAGAAACTAGAAACACAGGATGAGAAGTGGTTTGATATTAGGCGGATAATGGGAGAGGGGTGAGAGGGGAAAGAGGGAAGGGGTAACTGTGCCCGGCCGGCGAAACTACCGGCGGACTGTGTCTACACAATAACATAAACAATAATGCGTAACTTTAACGGCGATTGTTATATCGTCGCGTGATACATGGCCGTTGCTAACGAAATTAAATGGAGTTGAAATTAAACCGAGGTGAACTCATGGAGAAGTTTCCGATACGACTCCTCGTGTTATCACCGCTTAGTGGGGGTGGGGGGGGGGGTTACTTGTGGCCGAGATAAGTCAGGTCGCCACCCCAAGCTAGGCTGCTCAGATGACCGGAGTGTTGGCTACACTGGGAGATGTGCAGCCGTGTGGTGTTGGTAACACTGTACGCTACGCTGTAACACGCACACGCACAAGAATAACACAACAAGCTGCAGCCCTTGGATCCACGAATAATAATAATAATATATTTACGAATAATAATAATCACCTTGAGGTAGCTTAATATATATATTAAACGTGAATACCATTCCAGTAAGTGTTCGTCGTAAGGCATCCAAAAGCCCGTACTTTTGATATTTATATGTTTTTATATTTATATTTATTTATATCTAATGGCAATACGACAAATATTGGGTGTATTTCATAATAAAAAAAGTGTTGTTATTATACAAAAGAGAATTATTATTAACGTGCCTAGCCCGTCACAAAGGAATGTGTATAAAGCGTTGTTTGCCATGAAGTGTGAAAACAAAGCAACCACGTTTTTTATTTTCTCTCTCTTTCCTGACAATCAGAACAAAGGCTTTCTAGTGGAAAAGGGTGAATATTCCTGCACCCAACGCGTATGTTAAGTCTTTTCGGCGTTCATTAATGTTCGTCTCCGATGGACGGATGCCTTAACGTTACTAATTTAGAGAGAGAAAAAAAAAAAACTCCATTCTACGTGGAAGAAGTGGATAATGCGATTCTTCCGCTAGGCGCATGATTAATGTGGAGGCTCAGCTTGTCGGAAGGGGAGGAAGGAGCGTCGACGTCTTGGGCGTCGCGACGTCTTAGATGCGGATCTAATTGAAGCGAATAATAGATGCGTCCGGACACTTATTCAAAAGAAGTAGGGAGTTTCCATATGTTCGCGCGTTGAGCTAATAAAGAGTGTGTTAGTAAGGCAGAACAGTATTCAGGATTCAGTTGACCAAATTGAAACTTAATAATGAAAACTTTGCGCCTTTCTCTTTTCCGTGACTCTGTTATTTTATATCTTTATTTAAACGTTAATTTCTTTCTTTATGTTTGCCTTTCTTTCTTTCTTTCTTTCTTTCTTTCTTAATTTCTTTTTTATGTTATTCTTTCTTTCATCTCTTTTACATTCCTTTTTTTTAAATCATGTAC
Organism: Isoperla grammatica; assembly: GCA_945910005.1. NCBI lineage: Eukaryota > Metazoa > Arthropoda > Insecta > Plecoptera > Perlodidae > Isoperla > Isoperla grammatica. The sequence continues at coordinate 47,652,843 of OX246738.1, read as the reverse complement.
TGGTTTTATTACTTTCATAGTTGGCATAGCACACAATAGTTTATGTATGTTTTACACCCTTGGCCATGTAATGTGTGTTTTGCTATATTTGATACTGTGAATAGGCCTTAATGTGATATTTGTCCCTTGTTTTTTGAGCAATAAAAATTTTTCGTTTGGAAACTTATAACATCTTCGTTATTGTCATAAAATTCATTAATACATTGGTAAACATCAAAGTTAAAGAGATGGAATTAAAACAAAGACACGAAAATACAAAATAGACAATAATATAATATATAAATAATAGTAAGAAAATATTTTGCCTTGTTGCTGAATATTTTATGTATTTTCTGTGCGGTTATATTGCAAACTACAGCACAATTTTAATGTCATCAAAGATATGAAGACTTTTGTCATTATGGGGAGATTAAAAAACTTCACCCTAAAATGAATGTCTACTCTAACATCTTTGTATTCCATCCTGTGTTGCACTTTTAAACGATCAACACGTACCAGTTGTTTGTGCGTATGTTTTGTACGCTTGCTCTGTGTGTATGTTGGTGTATTAGTGATGTTTACATTTCAAGGTCAGCTTCAATCTTATTAAATATTATACCCACATTACAAGATGCAATTCTGCGATTCGATTACGTAGGTACAGGGTGTTTAACAAGTATTTTATTCACTATTCTGTATTCATTATGGCAAAAAGGGCAAATAAGCTGTCAACATTTTTGCGAAACTCTCAATGTATTGATGTTATGGGCCCTAACCAAAATAACAATTTGAACACAAATGAGTGTATATTATTTTCTCTGCTGTGATTTAAGACTCAAAACTAACATAGATAGCACTGATAAGCAAACTCCTTTTAAATTCATTGATGAATATTAACAATAAAACAACAATGAAAATTTACAGCTTAACTACTCGTGTAAAAGTTTATTTTCTTGCCACCACAAAGCATCTAGTCTATTTTGAGTGCTCTATTGCCATCAATTCGGATAATGACCACCTGCATGATTCGAGCTTTTTCTTGAATTCAAGTGTGACATGTACTTGCCATTTAGTTAGTACTGTGTGCAAAACTCACCATGCGCAATGTCAACATGAAAACAAAAGAAAATTGGCGTGACTATGTCAATATCACTAGCAGTGTAATAAAACGATTTTTCATCCGATGATTTCATTGTTTACTCAACTTTTTACTTTTTTCAAATGTTTTTCTGAATAAATTCTAATCCGTGATTATTTGGAAAACTTTGCAAAAAATCGTAAATTTTTTTCTCATTCTCTCCAACTAATAATGAAAGAATAAAGCTCATGCGACTAAGCGCTATTTGACGAGGTTCTGCTCATTATATTAAAATCTGTCAATCGTTTTAACTCCTAAGTTTTGGCTATTAAAAATCCCGTTTCATACTAAAAATATAATGCTCTTAATGATGGGTTTCATTAATACGTCAAACAAATTGTCTATTATAACTTTTTTCAAATATTACAGTGAAAAGGCTTACTTTATTGAAACTTGTTTGAAAATGTATGGTCTACTGTTTGCATGGTAACGGATACATAATCAAGGAAGGTTTTATTTGGAGAACTCTCGACTCTTGAACGGGCGTGTTTTGTCTTAACTTATAAAATGGTAAAGTAAGTGAACAAAGAAATATTTTTGAATTCAAAATTACCAAATGTTAAATCACAATTAAACATGGATTGCAAAAACGATAACGTTGCTAAGAGGTCATTATACAATACGCATAAATATATGATTCGAAATTGTTTTATTTCTACACAAAATGTTCATGAAAAGAAAAGGAATAGATTTCCAGTGATTTAATGTGTGCCCACCATGTTTAAGAAAAAAAATCCTAACACAAACTTAAAAGTCAAGGCTAAGAAAGTTAAAACAGAACACCTTATAACATACCGTCTCACGATGCTCTGATTATGTGTATGTAAAGACAAAAAACGTAAAAGAGACACATCACAAAACATAATTTCCCTCATCGGATGTTTTCAGTTCCCCGTTTCTAAGCTAAACACCGCATAAACAACGTCAAATCCATCTTCGCTCCGAGGATAGTTAGAGACTATAGGCTCAAGGCAAAGTGGTATAAACGTACTTTGTGCCACTCGTATTACCATAGCGTTCCCGTCTGTATGAACATTGAACGGTGATCCTTAGGGAACACTGATGCTGTTCCGGGATACGGACCCCGTGGGATAAGAGCTGCCGCGTGGAAGGTGAAGTAGTATAGGAGGCTTGCGGCTTAACGGGCGGACGGATTAAGCCAACAACTTCGTTACTTTTCAAATGAAATACTGATTGGATGATGATGATGATATTATGGCTCCGCATCTCACATGTTGGCAACGTGATTATCGAGACGATTAATACTAATAGCAATAAAGTCAACTGATGACTTTCAGCATAAAACGCGCGTAGTGGAAACATAAAATTCCATTCCACCATTAAGTGTAGAGTTTCAATGGGATTAGTTCAAAATTGTATTGTCTTGAAGCAATATTTTTCTACGGTTTACCAACGTAAGTCACTACTGGTCATGAATCCGAATGAAAATATGTAAACGTATATTTAATCGACAGTTTTGTGGTTATTTTATGAAAACACTGCAGAACACAGAAATGTACATACAAGTAAACCACCATTAGCTATGATTGAAGGTTCATCCCCAGTTGAGGCATACTTACATAAAAACTTACATAGAGATAGATTCGTTAATTTTTATGATTTTGTTTATTGCTCTTTATGAATAGTGTATCAGGAATTGTCCATTTAGAGTAAGTTGCCACAACTGAGAGATGATTGATATTTGGGCTTAACGTCTCATTTTTTTGCAACTTGGCTAATCTAGACGATGAGTGGATGAAATATGAAGATGAAATGAAATATTAGGCTGTTGGAGGAAAAGGGCAAGTAGGTGGGCGGGAAGGAAAGGGGAAAAGGGAGGAAAAGGGAGTGGGGACGATGTGGACTGCATTTCGTCTGACTTCTCCTTCTCGACGGGCTAGGGTGGCCCTACCAGAAGCATACGCTTCCGCCGGCATAGCTCCAGGAATCATCAAAGCGCACAAACCTGCCCACCACGATAAGGTAGCAGGCCATACAACTGAGGAGAAACTCATGGCCACAGCTGCAAGATCAGTCTGTCACCGATGCTAGGCCAGAGCAAATTAATTATACAATTTTAATCGCCTCATACCGAAAAATATAAATTAATACTATTCATAACATTTATTTTTTTACAACCCACCACAACAATAAGTAATTTAGACAATTAAAATTATTAAGCTAAATGGCACAGTTTATTATTTTGTGAATTATAAATGTACTCCATTTACATTTATATAATGTTTATATACAAACTTTATATACATAAATATAATGGAAAACACCGGTCATTCATGTATTTCAGTATACTGTTCCGTTACTATCTACTTTCTACTTAATGTAAGTATTAAATTAGATTTATTAATTAAGTATCTTTTTTTTCTTCAAATTGTTGCAAATCACAAAGACAAACACACGTCTTGATCCTAGTAAGGATACTTGCTGTCTATTGAGCAGATATTTATCAACTCTATCGTTTTGTTTTTCTCAACAGAACGTGTGGGGGTCTAACAGCATTTCCATTTCCAATCTCCATTGGAGTGAGTTGCGTAATATAACGCTTATATAACCGCTACACAAAAGAGTTTTGGTTATGAAATTGAACCAGTGTCCACATCAACCAGATTTGCAATCTTTCTTCCATCCCCATTTGCACATCAAATACAAAAATAAATGTTGTTTCTGCGTTTTTGTCCCGTTTATGAGAAATATTTGACAATAAAACATATTCTTCAGCTAAGCTTCAAAGAACCTCGACGTCCAAAGCCTTTACAGAATAAAATACATTGTTTCCAAACGTATTTGTTTTCAGAACACAACAGATTTGGAAGAATATAAATGCGTTGCGATATGAAGAATTTTTTATATCGTAAAATTTGAATTCTATTTTCTTGAAGTAGAATCTTTAAAAACGATTTCTGCCTTCCTTCCACAGTGAAACCAATCATCGCTCTCCCCCCCCCCCCCTTCCCCGCCTAACCGTCGTCATTTCCCACTTCACAATGTTAATTACTAGTAACGACCCCACATAGGCTGGCTAATGGTTTTCCATTTTCACTGACACCAGGTAACAGATGAGCCTGAACGTTGCAATCAGCTAACAGCACACATCGCTGTTGCATTGACAGTTTACGATCAAATAAGGCCGATTCATTTACCCCTCCTCCTCACTCCCCCCTCCCCCCTCCCCTACCAACACATCCCTCTCTGGCGACGTAAATTTGATCCCAAAAGGGTTAACTCGGGTAATGAGTGACACTGGGATTTGGAATAAACGTGATGGGAGCAGAATTGTATTAACATAATATTTAAAGGTGGAGATGACTCAGAGGGCCACACGTATTCCGCATCGAATTCGATTCCAGTAATCACCATTTATCCGAAGTGATCATCGTTTATTTGGTGCATCTTAGTTTTGTGGCGAATGGTAGTACCTTATTCATTAACTAATGTTAATTGATGAAATTTCCAAAAACAATAACTGACTTTGGGTACATAATGTAAACGTCATAATAATTGATTAATTATTTTATTATGTGTTCCAATTACAAAATAAAATAAATAATGTTATGGAGTATTATACTTCAAGTGGGAAGGATATCAGTTTAAAGTGCTTCTGGGATAACATTTGAAGCTGCAACTTCAAATATATTCTCTAGTCCACCAGGTAAGCTCAAACAAGTTAAAAGTCAGCTTGATCCTTTATATTAAGACTGCTGTAGTAACCAAAGCGAGCAAAAATAGTTGGACGTAAAGTTTTGCAAGTCATATAAAAGCTGTAGGTTTTGCTCCAGTTTCTTGCTACACAACGTTCGAACTAGATTAGTTAAATTTCCCCGAGTGACACCGTTGTCACAAAGGTGCAGCATGTGCGGAAAAGGTTCCCACCCGTAGTGCTGAGTCGCTCGCCAAAGCGATTGTATATAACTAGGAGGGTTAACCTCTTAGATTCGAGCAAGCTTGGTTTGTAGCTCTCAACAAAGGGGCATTCGTTATGACACACTATTACTAATATTTGACATTTAAATAATATAATCAATACTGAAATAAATAAAAATAATAATAAATTTAATTGGAAAAAGCATCGTTTAGGTTGGGTTTTAATTTAATAATGAATTACATAAAATAAAACATTCTTTTTTTTTCACGCAGCGTTTCCGAATACTGACTTGTAATTTGGTTCTCTATCAGGCAAAAATTCGCAGGCACGTCTGTTCCACTTCTAATATATTCCAGCACTGTCTCGGCATCCCATCCCTTATCCTGGAGTGATTAAGCGCCCGCAACGCACAGCCGCGGGCCGGGGGGGGGGAGGGGGGGGGGGCGATGATTAATGTTATCGTTCAATAACCTAACCAGATCGGGCGCGTAGTTTTGGACACAACTTATAATAGATGGCGTTATATAAGTAACGTTAAAAATACATGGGTATGTTGTGTTAGCTGCATGTAAAAATAAAAGTAAATGTCAATAATAAATATTATGGTAGTTTAAGATTTAAATTTGAAAAGCGGACATAATTTAAGTGATGTTATAAATGCAACTGAATGTTGATTCATCTGGGAATTAATATAAAAGGTGGTTTTAGTAACATCAATATTACTTTGTAGAGATATTGTAGTTGTGAATTTAACATAACGTTGCAGGTAACAGCCATTACCATTAGTAATTAGTAGTAGTAATTAGTATTATCAATAACACACTAATGTTTCGATATTATGTAGGTTTCTAAAATAAGAAAACAATTCTAGTTCCAAGTTCTAAAATAAATGAAAAATTAGAAAATAATATCTACTCCATGTTTTAATAGCATGAAACATAATTCGTATTAAAATCACTGGACACCAACCGTATTGACATAATTCAAATTTAAAAGCACATTTGTGAGGGACCACAAATAAACAGACCCCCCCCCTCGCAACACTCGTTTCTCGTCTGATAATGATTTTTCCATTTTAATGCAGCCTAAGTTGTAATTTTTGTGTTTGATATGTAAAATGCGTTGAACACGGAAAAGTTATGTCCTTTGAAACTCGACCATGTGCAACAAAATGACCCCTGCCTTTCATATTCTTTTACTTGAATCATATCCTGCTCCTTCCAGTACTTAGTTTGCCCCTTACTTATCCATAGCATTCAACGTGATAACTATTTTAAATGTTCTAGTGTAATGTGATTGAATTAAATAAAATAGTTGCATTTATTGTCATTTGTAATGCAGCTAAACGAAAAATATTAAATGACAAATAAAATAAAAGTAATAAAATGAATAACGATAGTAAAATAATAATCGGTTTCCTTCCTGTGGCAATTTCCTGTTATGTAGGCTACACGAGTAAATTAACATGCCTAAATTACGCCGTACAGACTATTTATATTGTGTGATGTTTCTGAAAATGGCTATTGAATATGCAACATGCAGCCAGCCCACACCCTTTCATCCTCACACGAGTCTGCACTCCCATCAGACCGTTACGAGGGCGTTTACCTTGAAAAGGTGATGAGCTGATGCTTTATAGCACGTTATCTATGTATTTATGTTTCCGTCCGGACGTTCCTAGAACGTTTTAATAGCTTCGTTCCGTATGTATTGAACGATAGCCACCCAAACACTGCCAGTAGTGGTTCGTGAAGTAGGATAATTATTACTTGCTGCTGTAAACTCACATGCAATTTGTTTAAAACAACGAATGCAGACTTGCATCAATAATAAATGTCATTGCAGTCAACATCATAGCACACGTTTCTCTCTAGTAAATTATACAATTTTACTGTTCTTACAAAAACGAAGATGAGGTAATTAACAATGAAACAATGATTGCTCGTTAACGAATTTAAATTACGTGAAAATTTGAACCTACACAATACATCTTTTATCAACAAAATTTACAATACCGCGTTATTTCTCATAAACATGTTCATGAAAACACAATTTAATAAGGCAGACTGCACTCAATGGCATCATGCAAATTATTTTATTACGATACTCAATATGTTTCTTTATGAAATATAAAAGCTCTGCAGATTAAGGTTAGTACAATCCACCCTCAATCACGACTATGCTAGTTTGAAGCCACACAAAAAGATCCACAGATACCGGTTAGTTTCTGTTCAGCGCCTACAACGATGCAGAAATAATATTTAAGACGATGAGTGCATTGAAGCAGACGACGAGGAGCATAATAACATTAAGTTTTGTGTCCTGTTAGAATTACACTCATATACCATGTTGTAAAGGTTTCTTGGCTGTACATTTTCTACACTCAATATCTCTTGAACAATTTTCTCAAAGAGAGAAGCTTCTCAAAATACATTATCGATGAATGCATAACATAAGACAACCGTACTACAATATTTTCATCCACGTTTTGACAACTGCATGGACGTAAAAACGCTCCCAGGGCAAAGAGTAATCAACACACACACGACCTTCTAAGTTTATCAACATTTCAGAGTTAGCGAGTCGAGCGGACCGACCGTCAGATCCGACCCATTATTGTGAAAAATGCTCTCCCGTTCTCCTGGAACAAAGGTTCATTGTTAACATATTTCACGAGCGCCATCTGATTGGAAGAGGTTTCTACGTGATAGCGTCATGAATCACAATCTAAGAGTCGTCAAGCGAGTCCTGTAACCGTAAGCGATGATGTCGACGCTTCGCGATGGCTGGTTATCACGTGATTATAAGTCTACACAATGGGTGAATGTTGTTCTGTACACACTTCACTGTAAAGTGGTGCTTGGAGATGATTTCAATGTAGAAGTGGGTTTGCGATTAACGCTCAACTTGGGGACGAAACGAGTTTGGGAGGTCTCAAGAGAGCAGGGTAGGTGTGAGGGGTTTAGCATTGTAGTTTGGTCATTGAGTTTGGAGTAAAAACGCATCCGGTTATCGGTTACAGATCGTTAAAAAATAATGTTTATTTCTTTGTAATATATTTTGACACGCCTGAAATTGATATTATTCTTAAATTATGCTTTTATGACGTGCTAAGGCTAATAATATTCTTTATTCAAACAAAAAAATCACTGTTCACTAGTATGTTAAAATAGAGTATTATATTTTTTAACGTCAAGGCTTATGTTTTCCGCTAGTACAGATCTTCCGACTTTCTGTTTTAACGATTCACATTATAACAAATTTGGTATACGGTTATTCAGTTTTTTTGTTCATTGTGTGGAAATATATTTATGAGCGTGTAAACGTTTGACAAAGGATATTATTTATATTCGTCCGGTCATATTCGGAAGTCACAAATACGACAAAAATATTAAAATGTTATGTTCGCTCAAGATGCCAGAAGCAATTTCATCCATATAAACGCTTAGCGAAAATGTCGCCGTAGCACCACCTAAGTGTAGCGTAAAATCCTGTGGTTACGTTCACCTATCAACTCCATTATCTAGATAATCTCTACTGCATGTCAAAATGAACTTTTATCCCTTCGATATTGTCACCGTAGCTTCGGGTTTCCACCGCTCGTAAGTCGCGCGCTAGAGTCGTAATCGTAACACTTTGGTCGACCGATTCGACAGTAATTTACAGAAAATTGATCATAACTTTTAATCTTTACTCAATGCATTTCCTAAAATGTCTTTCGGATAGAACTAAAGGTCGGGCAACCGGCAAAGTTCTTGTGGAAATATAGGAAGGCTATAAAATACGTCTTTGGCTTTTCTTGTTGACGTTTTATCTGGTGATATCGGCTCTTGATGACTTTGTCAATAGTCTCTTGTCGATACAGTTGGTTGATGAGGATGTGCTAAGAGGGGAGGGGGAGGGTAGAGCATATCTCTCTGATGATGGATGGGTACTTAAGTCACATCTTCTGGATGGGTGAAATATGGATCTAGAGATTGCGTCAAAAGTTATTTAGTGTTTACACAAAGCACACGCACATGAAAATATTTGCAATCTCCATGCTTATGCTCCAACGGGAACATTAACCTTGTCTGTGCAACTACCTAACAGTGCTTTTAACAATTTTAACAATAATTGGAGTTAAAAAAATAGAATTGTAACTGTTTTTATTGTGCCCATAAGACAGAGAAGGGGAACATTAGATGATAGTGACGTCTATGTATTTCTTATATATATTTTTTTCATTTTAGGATTCATTCTATTTTAGGATCGTTTAAGTCAGGAGAGTTACCTCATGAAAATAAAAAGCAATCAATAAATATTTGTGTGGGAAAACTCTTCAATAATATTTGTTCTGCTTTATTTTAAAAGAAAGTTTCAGAAAAATTGAAATATGGTGGAAAAACTATCTTTATTTCGTAAAACGTTAACAACAACCTAAACAGTAATTCAGTAAAGAGTTTCCACTGATTTATATTAATGAATAATAATAATAATTATTATTATTATTGAACGACGCACTTAGCAGTGAGGATATATAGCGTGTGTTCGTTTAGTTGCCTCTTACGACAGGCAGGGCTACGCAAGCATAAACGTAGAGCCATGGATTGGAACATGATGGTGAAGATTAAAGAATATAAGATTAATAACAAGATGGAATATAAGAGTTATCGCTATTTTCAAATCATCTGAATCAGATTGTGTCAATTTTAAGATTTAGTCGTTATATGGAGGTTCCAACTCCATCGATTTCCTCGTCAGGTGAAAAGGTCAAGAAACGACCTACATATATCGACTCCGTGACAAACATCGTCGTGAGTACTCTGTACGCAGTACTGTGTTGCTATAACTTGCACGAGTACTTCACTAGTTCGTATATTATAGTGAAGGTAAAAATAAACATTTTGTCAACACTCTCCATATGGCGTAATAAAGGTGGTGTTTTGAGAGTGAAGTAATTATATACATGAGGTTTTACAGCAACTTATTAAGCGGGATTAAATAAATTGTAACGAATGATAAACTTGTATTAGTTAAATTTACTATCTACCAGAGTCACACCAACTAAACCCAAAACCTTCTATCAAAGCTCTGTTATTATTCGTACTCATCAAACTTGTTCACATTACCGAATGAATCTTCTCACTATACATTAAAACAAGTTATTTCGGTATCCGTCTTATGCCCTTACACATTAGAGGCTTAATAATACAGATGCTTCTCATTCATACTTTGTCAACAGCACCAGCTACCCATTGCCTCTACATGTGAGAAATTAGAACGATATATTATCTCGCAACCTCAACAATCATTTCAAAAATCTGACGAGTACTTATTTACTTGCTGTTACTTGTGGTTATGTGTTGTGTGTGTTTGTGGTGATTCTTTCGGTCGGATATTATAATACTACAGACCCAGATAGCTGCGTATTGATTGCTTATTCGATCTGTTGGACATCGACCAAATAATTGTCAATCCTCTCTTCTGTTCTTTATTCATGTTTCTTAATATACCATAGTTTTGACAAGGAACAATGTAGGCCTATAGTCCAATAACTTTTTTAACAATTCACCTGTTCTACTAAGTTTTGTTTTACTATGCCTTAGCGTGTCCAAGAAAAATTGTTAATATATTTAAGAGTACTTGTAAACATACAATAATTTTATTGTCGTTTAAGTATGTTTATTCAAAATTTAGTCTCAAAAGACTGGAGTTGAACGGTTTTTCTGTTTGTGACATAGTCTTGTAAACGGATGTAATATTTCTTTATGGTCAAAACGTCACAGTCTGATATGGTTGGTGCCAACTTTCGTACTACCCTATTTCTCTCTCCGTAAAGTTAAACCCCGCTCGGCTATATCGAGGGTGATCATATATATTGGCTCTCTACGTTCACGTTCAACTTTTACTCCAAGTAAAGATTGCCACAGCATTTTCTGATATTTCTTAGTAGAAAACTTTTGAAATTTAATAAAAAAAAATCTATAATAAAACTTTGTTTTTATATATCAACTAAATATAAGCAACCTCACAACGACTGTTAATGACATATCTATAAGTACAAACAACATATTGGTCTCCACCTTGCTATTATTTTTAGTGTCAATTTATCATTGACTAAACAACTACTTTATGAAGCACTTAAGCCTTCATTGTTTCTTCGTCATGTACTAAAAAAAAAATTATATTTGTTTAATGTATGTCACAATATAAGATGTGAAAATACCATGCCACCATCGTTATCATCATCATCCAAAACCTTATTTCTGTACTCTAATATTGTATGTTAATTGTTAATGAACGCCTGGGCCCGCACATGAAACTTTCCAGTTTTGTATTTAATGAGTGGTTCAACGGTTCGTATATTAAAACTTTGGGGAACATTTTATGTGTTATTAAAACTTTGGTGCAAAACTTTAATTACAATGCAAATTTATGAGATCTGGAGTGGAAATGTTATGAATGTATTACTTTTATTTGTGTACAGCCTCTACAAAGCAGAATAAATATTTGAGTTGGGAGAAGATCTGTTGTGTGTTTTGTATCGCGGACTTGTATTTAAATCCTACACTGCAAACGATTAATATGTGCGGAAGATAAAGTCTAACGACTTGAAGATAGTTGTATCGTCACGATACCTAAGGTTATTGATTTTATTGATTATTACTATTCATATTATTTTTATTAAAATAATATGAATGATATGAGGCGAAGAACTAGTAGAGACTCAGGATTTCAAGTATCTTGGAAGCATCATCTCATCTGATGGTAAAATTGACAAGGAGATTGGAAGACGAACGGGGACCGCTGAAACTTTTTTCCAGTTAGTGAGGAAACTGATTTGGAAAAAAGATGTACCAAGGCAATGCAAATTGTTAATATACAAAGCATATTTTGTACCAGTACTCACGTATGGAGCGGTGACTTGGCCAGTTGGGGGAAAAGAAAAAAAAGCAATACAAGCAGCAGAAATGAAGTTCCTAAGGAGTGTGGCAGGAGTGACCAAGATTGATAAGATAAGGAGCTCAAAGATAAGGAAGGAACTTGGAGTGGAGAGTCTAAACTTTAAGCTGGGAAAAGAAAGATTGCGGTGGTTTGGCCACATGAAAAGAATGCAGGAAGACAGGATCCCGAAAATTGAGTTTGAGAAAGAAGCAGGGAAAAAGAAAAGAAAGAGGGGAAGACCAAGACTGAGGTGGGAAGAAGTGATAGCAATGGACGTGGAAAGAAAAAATGCAACTTGGGAAGAGGTCAATCAGGAACGATGGTGGGAAGATAGAAAAGTATGGACAGAATTTGTAGAAAGAGCAGAGGAAGAAGAAAGTGAAGAGGAGGAGCCGGAGAAAGTTACATGAGGGAAGCGTCAGGCATGGCCAGCCGGCTTCGATGTACCTAGGGGCCAGAATATGATGGGATTAAGTTCCTATCCCCTACCCGACTTCATTGTTGGACACAGGGAGCAGATATAAAAATATAATAATAATAATAAAAATATTATTATTATTATTATTATTATTATTATTATTATTATTATTATTAGTATTATTATTATTATTATTTTTATTATTATTATTATTATTATTATTATTATTATTATTATTATTATTATTATTATTATTATTATTATTATTATTATTATTATTATTATTATTATTATTATTATTATTATTGTTGTAATTGTTATTATTATGTGATCTTAAAAACCAAATGAGGTATAATGTACATTTTTTTATTGTATTCAGTAATCGGCCTATAGTTAAATAAAAGCAAGACAAAAAAATAATATTTGTAATAGATTAAACACTTTACGCAAAGCAATGTTTAGGAAAATGTATACTAATTATTGTTGATAATGGTATTTGTAACCATTGAAGACTTATTACTTATTGCGTAACGAGTTTATTGTTTTCCAACCGCTATGTGCAAGTAAAGAAATAACATTGCTTGGTGAAGCAACTAGAAAATAAACATAACTTTTATAAACGACGAACCCAGGACACCACATTTTTGGCAAACACGCCTTTGCAACCGTCACCAATCACCATGTCTAGAACTATTGACAATATATATGTTCCATGAACAAATCGACGTTGTTTTTTTAAAACCTGTACATAACACAAGAAATAATTCAGTTAAATTAATTAGAACAAAACTCAAAAAACGTTCAACTGATCCATGGTAGCCCATTATGTGGCTGAGTTGCCTTTCCCGAAGGGTTTAGTAACTCCCTGCAAGATTCTACTCAGTGGATTCCTCCGCCACGCCTGGTGAATTTATGTCTACGCATTCCGTAATTAATGATGTCACATTGCTTCGTCTGAGTAAATAAGTTGCCATTTACATTTACCAAGTTTTCCACCTGTTTGATGTGGGCTCTCCTCCAATACGCCCAAGTCGTGACGTCATCATTATGTCATGTTTACCCTCTTTAGAACCTTCTCGAACACCAGCATGGTGGGTAGAATCTAACGTCTCGACAGCATAAGTATAATTAGATTAATTAGTAGTAATTAGTTATGTTGTTCTCTATGGAACCAACTTGAATAATGATAAAGAAATATGTATAGAACTGTTTAAGCCACTACGTAGTACGTACTACTAGGTAAACATAACGATAATAATATCGATAATTAGCCGCGGTTTCTCTATTCAGAGTCCCCTTCAACAAGCAGATAGAATTGTAAAGTTAAGAGCTAATTAGCGTATATCTTATTAGCCCCCTCGAACTACAATACAGACGGTTAAAATCTAAAACCTCTACGCCATCAATATAAAGTGTGCACAACCGCAGTTTATCTCAACATATTCCTGCAAACCAATACAACAGTTAGAATTGTATGTCGACGTCCTTCTGGCTGGATAGAATGACGAGAAACATTCTCCATGTATTCACGTTTATCTTATATGTCTTTGTTACGTGTAGATAAATATCGATCAGAATATATGGATTTATATTATATATCTCAGGTCAGTTGCAAAGAGTGATATTTTAAATGTTTTCATTTGTATCACAAATACGCTGATGGAGTTCAGATAGCTCCGCCCACCAGAGGATTCCAGTAGTTGTCAACTTCTGGCGGTTTGATGTACCAGGCTTGACAAAAGAAACTATGTGTAAAGCATAAAACGTTGGCCATACCGTTTAAATAATAAAACACACACTTGGGCCGCCATCTATCGATACTACGGTGAAAATGCTCACACCGATTGGAGAACAGTTCTACTGTTATCGTAGGAGTTTTCTAACCACATAATCCAATATGCTTTCACCCTCCAGTCAGTTCCAAGAAATATTCAGGATTTTGCTGGTAGTATAGGCTTAAACGAAGGGGAGCGAGAGCGGATAACAAGGCTACATTATGGTGAGAATATTAAAATGTGTTTACTGGCAACAAAAGATTATGGGGTGGATGAAGACTGGAGATGACAGTCATCTTGAAAAAAGAGGAATTAGAGATTATTTATGTTTACGAATAATGTGAACAAAGATGACAAAGAAGCGATGGAATGTTAATAAAACGTTTTCTTATGCATTATTTCTTCAACGACGGATTATGATTATGAATCTTTAGGAATATCAAAATATATAGTTTTATAGTAGGTTTATGATGTGAATTAAGTTTGTTATTATGTTATGTGAGGCTTGTAAGACTGTAAGTGCATTTCTTTGCGTGTTACAGCTAATTTGAATATATACACAATTGAATGTAAAGTGATATGGGCCCAGAAAACGTTGCTGCTGGCGAAATACGTAAGCGAACCAAGTATTTAAAGCATGGTTTCAAGTTTAATTACTCAAAAGTTTAAACAAGCTTGAAAAGTTTATATTTTGTTTCCAAAATAATGATGCACAACATACCAGGTACTTTTAATTTGAGCTTTACATCACCAAAGAAGAGTGAATGAAGAAATACATCAAATCAAAATTCTAAACTATAATCGTAACCTAATGTTACATCCAACTTTGTCCCGTATGAAGAAGTCTAGTTGAGGAAGTGCGAAATAGACAGTTTTGCATCTCACGACCCAGCAAATGTAACGTCAGTAGGCCCTACCTAGGTACGGACAAATTAGGTATATTCGCTGATATACATAAATTATTGTTGGAACGATATCTTAATCTTCATCAACACATACTCAGGTTAGTTTGTGAGTTCATATAGCACTCGTAGTACTAAGTATTTACAAGTTTCAGCAGGTAATATGATAAGAAACAAGAAGCAGGAATGTAGAATCCCGTCACTGCTAGTTTCACACGAGTCACCCAAAACTAACCCTTAGGGTTGTTGATTAACATGGTCCCTATGTCAACGAGTGTACAATATCTTTGAAACACGTTGAGAAACAGCTAAAACGTCGACATAAATTACATTCCCCACGCCTTTAACACTTCATTTTATAATCTTCCAAAATCGTGTATATCCCCCTTTAACGCATTCAAAACTTGTCTTCTCCGTTTTCTCCGCGCCATATTTCCCTAAGACCCCGCAAAAGCCACATCATCTAAGAGCGACGTCGAAAGAGACGCCTCATAAAAAATACTGAGTGTTATTTACGAGAGTCGCTCCGCACTCATCTACATCTAACCGACGTCGGCGCAGCCTAGTGTGTAATGCGTAAACTTACGACAGAAACAACTTGAAACATAATGGAGACATACAATCAATCTAGGACGCCTTCTCGTGGAATAACTAACGCGACTATCTTATTCGGGCTAGAAGCTTCATTGCGATGGGATTTGTAAATAGTTTCAACTGGAAGCTTCTATGCATACACCATTCCTTCGAGAACATTACATTATCGACATTGACGGAATGTTTATTTTATTTGCGCAAGTAGAGCGAACAGTTCGTTGTTTAGAATGAGCGTTACATAATGGCTCTTCTTACAACTATGATTATAGAACCGAGACTGTTTAAGTCAGCATTCAAATAAGTTAACTGTGTCAAATTAAACTGAGAGTTTGGTTAGTTAATTAATGTATTGTGTTATACACTCATTTGAAAAGAACATTGTAAACAATATGGTCCCCTATTTAAAAACAGATTTATTGAATAACTCGTATATTTATATTAATTTTACAAAAATCCCAGTATTCAGATATTCCTCTTCGAGGTAATAGTGATGACCAAACTATGAATGTTGAAATAACCATCCAATCATTGGACTTTTTTACATGTCCTCAAGCAATTATTTGCTAAATTGATTGAGAACTATGTGTCTCTGAAGACAAATTTAACTAGCATCAAGTTGGTAAGAAATGTATTGCATTAGTAACATAGAGCGCGTCACCTTCATTTTGAGCCCCAGTGAACCCTTTGAACAAAGCTTCAGTCAGGATAGCCGTTAGTTGGTATCGAACCTGGTATCTCCAGACATACAATCTCGCGTTTTCCCTTAGACACTTCTTTTGGGTTAAACAATAGAAATATTTAGAAACAAACCAAACAAGAAAATGAAGAAACAACCTACGTACATCAATGTGAATTGTTGGTATAATACACACAGACATGTTCTACCAGAGCAACAAATTTATAATAGCTCGGAGAATCGTTTTAAAACACTCATAAATATTCGTTATATACTAGTAGATTTCCTACGTAGCTAAAGTAAACTGACTTAATTAAAGTACCATCAAGTTGTTTAGAATTTCAATCTTAATTTTCTCCCTGAATTATTCTGCTGTGAAACAATTCCAACCAAACAGTATAAAGAAGTTTTTACTTTTCTTAGAAGAGACGCTCTCATTTCTCTATGTAGCTTCAACACAACTGTAAAACCAAAGTTAATCGACCTGAAAATCATAAATTTCCATTATCATCATCTTAAAACACTCCACCTACACCATTTCCAAACCGTTTAAACGCCAACATGAACACACTTCACACAAGTTATAAATAAAGAAATATGTGTTTACCTGTTGCATCAGATTTAATCATTTAATATCAAACTTACAACGGGTACATAAAGCTTAATACAACAGCTGTTAGCGTCAATTCTACAAACAACGATCGCAATTAAAATAAATAAAACCTGTAGGTCTTTATTTATCTGGAATTGTGCACCGAATAATTGTAATAGCTCTTTGTAGAATTCAATCCCAACCAAGAAAAACACAATGCAAACGAAATATAAAAACGAACTAAAAATGTGGCGTGCATAAATGCGTTAGACAAGGAAGTGAAACTTACTATTGAAAATTACATTATAGTTAATAAAATTAAGTAAGGTATGCTTGACCAGTTTTTTCTAATTATGTAGAGTATTTCATATATTAAACTCTTAGGTTGGAATTCATAGTCGGCCCCTACACCTAGGGGCGCCCATTGTTACCAAGGTAACAGTTGTTTCCATGTTATTTCCCATAAACAAAACAAATCCATAGCAACAATGGGTGCCCCTAGGTGTAGGGGCCGACTATGAATTCCAACCTTAGGCAAGTTTATAAAGTTCTTAGGTAATCATATAAACCAAATCATTGTTTTTTACGTTATAGTGAAAATAACATGTTGTTTTAATGCATCTATTATATACTACCCCCATCTTTAGTATTCGCATGCCGACCCCAGAACCTTATCTACTGCCATTTTCATGCACGCTAATTCAAAACGAACCAGAAGATTTCTGACATTCTTTCTCATATTCGTAAATGCAGAGTACACAAGACTAATTAGTCACGCCCACCGTTCCAGGTAACCACGGAAAGTCGAACATTATTCCCGTAATGGACCTGTTTCAATTAGCTGGTTGAAACTAGAGAAATAGACCATTAAATTAATACCATCCGACTCGGCTATGTCGTAAGCATAAGAATACTTAGGTTTGCCCAACTTTATTTAAATCCTTTCAGTGCACAAGTTGTACTACTTAAATTGAAAATATTGCATAACTTCCTTAGAATTGTGTGAACAAATATATTTTAAGCGAGAAAAGTAATACGAAACGGTTGGTACCCGTTTCCCGCTTCTTCTCAAAATGTTTATCGGGATAATTATTTTGCTCTTCATATGTTTGCTTTCATTATTTCCTTACAATGTGTGAACAAATGTATTTTAAGTGAGCAAACTAATACGAAACGGTTCATACCCGTTTCCCGCATCTTCTCAAAATGTTTAGCGGGATAATTATTTTGCTTTTCATCTTCTAGTATTCGCGATGCGGGACTCGAGCCCGCAACCGTCCTAGTTTGAGTCCCACCACCATCCAGTGACCACAATCGATGTCAATCCAGTCTGAAATGCAGGAATACATCTGCTAATGGGCGTTTAAAATTCCTCTGCACCACTGATTGATCCAGCGTGGCAGGGAATGTTAATTGCGTTAGTGTATAGTGGTCTCGTTTCCATCCTGAGGTATCACGGTCGACTCCCGCGCACGTATCATGGCCGCAATTACCCGTGCACGCCACCGCGGTGATTGTTAAATTGTTCGTAAGTGCAGCTTGAGGTAAACGCAGCGCACAGGGTAGTGGTTGCATTGTTCGTGTTGCCGGGTGGCAGTCAGTGGTGGGCTAGGAATATATTTACCTGGTGTTCAATCGCGTGCATAGGTTTATTAAATTTACATTCTTTGAAATATTAAATAATTTAATCGTTTTTTCTGATGTAATTTATGTTCAAAATCTTCTTGTTGGAATAGCGCAATTTTGTGTTTTTGATTTTTTAAATGATAGATATATTTTCTAACGACAAGTTGAAGGCAGGAAAATAATAAAGTTAGACGTGGTCAAGATTGGCGTACCACTAAATATACCAGATTGTAAGGGTGTGTTTTTATGCTTTTTAGAAAAATTACCAAAGTACGGTAATTTAACAAGGTTTTCATATTGGGATTCCCCATTTCACCTTCACTACTGAACGTAGACATTTTTTAATTTTAAGAATCAAATCAGGATCCGTTGATAGAATTAACTTCTCCGCTGATAGTTCTACCGGTTTTCATTACTAGACTAAGCAGGTATACACAATATAAAACACATGAGTCAACACGTCAAAATACAGGTGAATAAAAACCATTTATTTTATTGGCCACTTGTGACCGGGTCTGGCTGCACTAATGGCCTTGGTAGTAATTCACCCCATGTGAGGGGTGGGTCCGGCCGGGAGCTACACCGCGCCTGCGCACGACACTGACTCATTGTGTGCGGTGACATACGGACCATCCCCAATTAATGTTACCGGCTGAGTCACGCGCGGCTCGCGAGGGGTGGCTAAAGTGCGTTGCCGTTGCGGTGGAGGATCGTGGCTTTTTAAATCATTTATCCTACCGAGTTCAAAGCGTAATACTAAAATGTTCTAGGTACTCTAGCTGTGACGGTTGAAATTAACTCTGGAGTCCTTTTAAAGAAGAAAATAATGTCATTAGGGAATTTAATGCCCTCAGAAAGTTGTTTGTTATTCCAATCCATATCTTTATTAAAGATGATGATAAGATATTAATTTATGCTTTACGTCTCATCTTTTAGATTATTTTTTTAATATGATGCATTCTAAAGTCAGATTCGTATCTTACATTCACTATTTACGGTTATAAAATATCACTTGTAGACTTGTTTCCACTAGAAGTTAAGAACTAGAGAACAAAAAAATCAAGTTGGTACTATTGTTCTATTGGAAAGGGGGAAACCTCGTTTGATCGTCTCTTTCATACGGCAGAATAACCACTGGCCCAATGATATACCAATACCCAGACGACGCTCATATTGAGAAAAATACTAATCGTGACGATGAGACGGTGATATACATATATGAAATAATTGTTTATTGGGGTATTATCACGTGAGTTATAGAATGAGGGTTCGGACTTACCCCCTCCATCCCGACGTTTCGATGTGATACCACATATCCTCTTCAGGGGTTCCACCGAGTCTACCTCCCTCCGCTCAGCCGATCGAATCTCCACTGAAAAAATAGTAATAATATAAATTTAAAACTAAACATATATATATATAAAGTAAGGATACATTTTTCGGTAAAACCAATCCAAATTTGATTTATAAATGATATATATATGTATATATATATATATATATATATATATATATTAGTTTTCAAGTTTTCGCGGACATATGTGTACTTGTTGCAACTTTCTGGGGATTGTTGCCGCGAATTATGTACTAAAGAAGGAGGCACTGACTTACCCTTCCCTTCCTGACGTTTCGGGAAAGTCACATCTCCCATCTTTAGAGGCCCTCACTCGACGCGATATATATATAAGAAACAACTCCAACGAGATCCATTCCCAATTGGGCTAATAAAGTATGCATACATGTATTTATTTCGCTGATATTAGAAACAATCTTATTTTAAGATTATATTTTAAGTGAAATTATATTTTTTTAAACTTCACATTTGGTTCATTTGAATGTGATAGGTCACTTCACTACGATGTTATGTCCTGTTTTACACCCCACCATTACGTGTGGTATTAACAACAATTTTTTATGAATTAAAAATTGTTGTTAAATTTATGAAAAAATGGTAATTCATATTTAATTATCTGGTTTTTTGAATTTGTAATATTTTGTACTCAGAACAAAATCTCTAATTTAATACAGTAATGTAATAGTAGTATAAATCCAAAATTACGAAAGTTCCACCATTGCGCATTTGTTGGTTCACACAACCCGATATCATAATCTAATCCACAGAAGTGTTGTTAAAGAATATTTCTCGGGCCCTGATCTTTATGTCGCAGTGTTTACAACGCTAAATCGAAAGCCTCGTTCACAACCCTGTTTGGCTTCCAGTTAAGTGGTAATGTGTTGTTACTCAACTGAACGACCAATGTTCGATCCGTGATTAGGTGGATTAAAGGTAATTGAATGTTATTGAAACGTGTCGACTACAGGGGAATCAATCGTTTAAACACGTTTACAATAGTTACACGTTAACGGTCGATAGATTGATTCAACTTTTTGTAAAACAAGACAGACGCTGGCGTGGGAAACCGTACAGGAGAATTTATGGCGAAAAGAATTCAGTTTATAATAATATGTTCATGAGGATCGTATTTAACAGACGAGTCAGTACAGATAAAAAGTCTATGTTTCGCAACGCATTCTTTAAACGCTTACTTGTAATGTACAGTTTGGAGCGATTACTCAAATGCAGACCTGGTGAATATTTAAAAGTAAATAAACAAATTGAGAATTGATTAATATTTATTGTTTTACAGTGTTCAAGAGAGAGCGGTCGGTATATCGTGTATATATTGGTTATGTACGTTGTTTGAAATAACGGCACGATACTGTTGATAATAACTAAAAAATAAGTGAGAAGATATTTCTTCAGGATTGCAGTAGTACACATGTTACATAAAATACAAAGATTCTTATTCTAAATTTAGAGAATTGAAACCACCAGACTTTGGAGAAGTCAATTTAGCATCAAAAAGTGAAACATTTCTTTGTGTACCTGCTTTACAATTTATACCTATCTCTTTACTCTTGAAATCATTTATTTGCACAATGTAAATCACAAATAACTATATTATTTGCAAACTTTTTACCAGGATACGACACAATTTAATACATAAATGGTTATTTACAAGTCGTACAAAAATTAATTAAAACAAAAATCTGGTATGTATTAAAATATTACATAGTGTTGTATAAAATATTGAATAAATAAAATCCACGAATGGTTTGTGTGGTGCCATTACAATGTGGTATTGCATTCATGAATAGCCCCATCACATCTCGCCTATATGTTTGTGATCATCAATTGAACAAAGTGCGTACAACAAAACCTTCTACCGTTCTTACTGGGTCTTCTTTTATCTAGGTTTACAACTTTTCCAATGTCTTTGGGTTTTATAGACATCTACCCTATTACTTTTTCAAATCAAAGGTTGCTACCAATTGTATTATGCATGTTATTTTCTGTTTAAAACAAAAAAATCCAACAACAATTTGTAGTGTTATACATTAATGGATCGAATGTGAATATGGACAATATAGAATGCCTAAGTATACCAGCTAAAGGGAGACCATGGTTATTATACTAAAGAAGCCAGTCATGATGTTCACTAACTTGCCTTTATAAATTAACTGCGTGCAGGATTGGCACCCCTGTCTATTATAAATATCCCCCTCCCCTCCCCACCCCACCCCACACGTGTTGTTAAGCCAGACCGCAGACAATGTACGATATTAAAATAACAAATTCGCTTTAAAGAGGGCGTTATATGGGCCATGCGTCTGTGTATTATAATTCCCAACTCGAAGTGGTAAACCAGAGGGTATGATTCATCATTAGACGACACATTTTAAGTTGTTACATGCGTCAGTCCAGAAGAGAAGCAAGTTCCAGACAATGCGACAATTACTCAGCGCTTTGTTTGAATCACATTGTTAATGTATTAGTTCATCGTTAATCTTCCCTTACTAATGGACTAGCTGAGTTTATACAGCAGGTTCGCAAAACATGAAACATTTGCGGCGGATTGGTGATTTAGTTATTGGGCGTTTCAGATATTATACAGAAATGGATTATGTGTACGTGATTATGTGTATCAGATCATTATTTCGGTGGTTTGCAGCCTAAACGTAAATGCACTTAATCAGAGGCATATAATTACAATTTCTCCTTTGGGATTCTGTTTATTGAGAATGATTAGACGATAATTTGAGGGTTTGATAAGGGTGTATATCTGGAGGATTATGATTATTTGTCTCCGAGAGATTTGCTTATATTTTAAAACCATTCATTACAATATTGTGCGTGAGAGATTTATTTTGATTGAAGAATCAGTGTTGTTATATTTTGTCTTAGTCGTTTACGGTCGGGTTTACGCATTAGTCTGCAGGGTTGGGGGTCTAGGGAAGTATGTATGTGTCGAGTTTGCAATCAAGACTTCATAAAAAACGATCAAAATATAGATTGAAAAACTTGTCATGCCATCACACGCAATAATAAACTGTGAATGCAATTACAAACCAGTAACAAAAATTGGTTTGATTGCTTATTGTAAATAAATCCAGATTATAACTGAATGGTGTTTATCACATCGCAACACAACATGCGCTCCCTTCTATCATTCTGAGGAATGGAATGTGTATTGTTTTTTATATTTCATATTGTGCTAAATAATAAATATATTAATGACGATTACAAAATTAAATTAATTAATTATTGAAACATTGCTAAGTTGGAAAAACAAAACGAACACAGTTCATTTACAATTAAAATCTTGGCCGATGAATTTACTTTCTTCAGTTTGCTTTTCCAAGTCCTGAATTACTTGTTCATGAATTATATAAATTGATTGCAGTTAACTTGATGGGTTATTACTTGTATTGATTTAAAGTACATTGAATTAATAAAACAGGACCCAAAGCCCAATTAGAAATTCATCGGCCAAGCTTTTAATAATAAATGGAAGCGTGTTCTTTTTGTTTTTCCCAGCTCGAAATGTTTCAATACATACATTTCATTTTGTAATTGCTAACAATATATTTATTTCTATATTAATTATTAAGTCATATAAACATGCACATGTACATACTTGTTTAATTCATTAATTACTATATTAATATATTTTAAACAAAATAATGGACTTGGCCACAATTATTTAAGATATCACTGCACTTTAAATGTTGAACCTCTTTTAAAATTGGTGTTTTTGTAAGTGTGCCTTTTTTGGTGTGTTTCAATTGATCTTCGTTTTGGGCTTGTCCGTTTTTTGCAATATTTTGCATTTTTGTTTGGTATAATATTAAGAGAGCAGCTTTATCTGAGCACTAAACTTGAAAAAGCAACCGCTAAATCGCATCACCACTTAAAAATTAAATGTTATTGCAATTTTAGGCAGCGATAAATGAACTATACATTTCCAGTCGAAACTCAACCGTCTCATACATTCTTGTGTACCGAAATGTTCCCCCTTTTTAAACTTGCCGCCCTTTTCGCACATTTGTTATCCATTGTGGGCAAGCGATTCGCCACACCAGTGCGGAACTCATCTGGGTGGAAAGCGTGTAATGTAAAAACGCTCCGAGAGGGGTTGATTGTAATCCGGAACAATTACACGCTCGGGTCGCGACAGTAGCGCTACGCGTGTGTGGCGGACGGGTGCGGAACTACGGCAAGCGGCCATCTTTCATCCCACCGTATTGTCTGCGTCAAGTAAGATTACAGTCTCCGAGATATAACAGCCAACACTGAGATTATGTGGCAAACCATTACAAGTTATTTGTACGATCAGTGTGATTTCGCATTTCGCAAGCAATAATTTTGAGAAGATAAATTAGTTTGTATTGTAAACACGTATGAAAAAATAGAATTTTTGAAATAAGTTCTACATGTGAAAACTAGGGGTTGTGTGTTATAGAGTTGGTATTAGAACATTCAAATTTCCCGCTCAGTGGCTGCCTCCCACCTGTCCTTTGTCTTGTGGAACCCCATTCGTCGATTACATAAATATAACATTTCAGACATCCTTGAATATTTTTCAACTTGCAAAATGTACCTAGCATTCAAAATGGGTGTATACAACCTCTTAGTCTCAGGAAAGGTTTTCAGAAGGATGGTCACTTTGCTTGGGAGCTCCTGCTGCCTCCGGCCGTCGCTGCAAGAGTATCGCACACACACTAATACCCGCCTTTACCTCGAACTACGCGCGTAATCACGTTTCACGGCGCTAAACTACTCAGCAAGTTTTTAAAATAGGTCCTTAATTATCCTGTAATCAACTTTTTTTTTTTTTTTTAGGAAAAACTAATAAACGTGCAATGAAGACCGGAGCCTGGACACACAAAGTTGGCCAAAACAAGTTATTATAAAAAAGAATTCAATGAGTGAACAAGAAGTGTGGAGGGGAAGGGTACGAGGATATAACCCACCAGCTGTGCGCGTGACTTGGTCGCGTGAAACTTGTAGTCTTATCAACAAACACCAACCAAGTGCAACGATTCGTTTCAAAGTTGTAGCGTCGTATTTACCCTGGGAATCGATAGCCGGATTGTTTTGACATTTTGTTTCTCTGCTTCGACCCCCATTAGACAGCGAGATGGTCTACTTATCCTACGACATAAAATAAGGCAGAAATAAAAATAGAGTCGAATATGGTTTTATTAAGATCTTCTTTTACTAACTCTAAAACTCTTTGTCTTTATACTAATATAGAATAGTATACATAAGTACAGAATAGTAAAGTAGTATATTAATATTTAAACAGAAATAATTTGTATCAGATTAGGAAAGTCTGTAGGAGATCCCCCCTTCCCCCCCTTCCCCCCTCCCTCCGTTCTATGAAACATTAGCGCCGGTTTTGTTTTGTGTTTTTGTCATATTATATTATCTCGCTATACAACGATAATGATGACTCTGCAATTCTATTCATGCTAGAACTGTGTCTCTTTTTCCTTGAATAATTGTCGCTTGGTTTTAAACCGTTTCCAGTTTATATAAAAGGGAATCAGCTATAAAACAATTACATAAAATTAATAATAATTTATTAATATATTCAAATTGAGTTGTTTCCAGTTGGGAGCTTATAATAAAACCACCCAATCAACATTAACCTCACAATTTAGTATTTTCTCACAAACAATTTTCCAAGATGTTTTTGTTGCTATAAATAACGTCTTAATAAAGAAATGAAATGTACTCTCCTTCTACTTCCTGTGTTCCTGTTCCGAGTAGCTCGAGTACGCAGCGTATGCAAATTCCCCTCCCCCCCCCCCCCCCCCCCTTACCTCATCGCCCGCAGGCTGACGGCGAAGTATAAATTACAAGGGGCCCGGCCAAACACTAGATCAGCGGAAAGTTGCTACAGGAAAATACCTCAGATAAAAGTGGAATGTAAAAACACATATTTTACGCATAATCTCGTGTGTAGAGGGAGAAGGGTTAACGTAGTTGGAGGGTGGGGGGAGGGGGGGGTTGTTTTGCTACGTTGGACCTCGAACCCCCCCAAAGCCCCTAGAGAAGCCTGCACTCACAAATATTCTGCATGCTGACGAAATAGCTGAGTGCAAAATACGTACTTAACTTCCACTTACTAACACCCACTTGATTCGGTTTGTTGTGCACACTGGCGTCCAAAGATTATGTTATTTTGTGTAAGCAATAGACAAAGTTTTATAAGGCAATGCCCTTGAAGTTTAGGTTTATTTTTACGTGTTCAATGTACATTATAAATATACAATACACCCTGATATTTTAATGTATTGTAATTAGGTAATAAACAGTAACTTATTTGATAATCAAATGGAAATATCAACAGCCAACCGTTTAAAATCATAAATGCGTGCAATGGTATAGTACTATAATTTATGGGGTTACCCATTATGTATAATTCAATTTGTGTTGTTTAGTATTTTCTCATTATATAATATTTTTGCTCTTTTGTTGGGATTTTATAATTGCAAGTTTATTGTTTTCCTATCTGGTTTTTAATACTGTTTTATTATACCTATTATATTCATTTATATATTTCACCTGCTTTAGACGGAAATGTGGCCCTATATGGTTGATTCACGTACGTTTTATTATAACTCGCGCAAACTTCATGTTATAGTGACCCCGGGTTAACTCTTTTCAAGGCTTTCTCTGTATAATACGGGCACAAGTTAATAAGTTATCTGTGATACGGTCAAATCTAACCATGCTCAATAGTGGGGCTAAGAAAAGTTATCTCAACAATACTTTGAAATTCCGCCATCTTTTTTAGCTGCCAATTTGTACAGTTTCTTTAATTTTACATGCACTTAAAAAATTATCATCATTTTATCAACGCTTTAAACGTTTAGAGTTAATGGAAGTGTATAAAACAAATTATAATTAAATCTTCATCTTTATATAACATGATACTGCAGCAAAAGTATGTAGTTCTAAAAAGTGTGGTCTCACAATTTATGGGTTATTGAACTGTCTTAATTTGTGATCAGGTTTGGTTGTTATACGGGCAATGTCTTCCCTCGATCGGATATCTCGTTGCCTAGCTCGTAGTTAGTTTCTAATTAATCCAAGCATTCTCTTTGTAACTGAGTAAAACTTAGCAAGACACGTCGTAAATATTGCCGACAGCGGGCAACGATCTCTTGGCCTCCTGCATAGTGTATACAATAGCAGACTCGCTTCTATCGCGTTAATGGAGTTGGCTGATTGTTTAGCAACTAAAATCTATACCACTTACGAGTTGCAATTAAACTTGGTTGCTGGCTCTGCTTTAAAGTTACATGAAGTGGGTGTGTGGATTAAATTAGCTCCCTAAGTAGAGATATTAGAAATGTACACACATGTGACCAGCGACATAAAATGACTTGTGGTTCCGATTTTGATTCTCTCACGCCAAAAGACCACGGCCACTCCGCCCTGATATAATAGCTGGGGAAAAAAGAATAAGTATGTGAATGTATGAAACATTTTAAAAACCTTTCTGGTAAAATTGTATTGTGTGTTTTTTATTGAACCTCATGACTAAAATAAATAGGACAAATACGTATTTATTCAGAAACCAATTTACAGTGGAGGCGCATTAAACCATTGGTGCTTCGCTCCTAGGGCGGCTTCAAAGTAGCAACCGCTTGAAGGCAATTTCCAAAGTTCAAAAACCTCCTAGCCCGAAAGGGGAAATGAACTCTGCACCTTCTGCATTGAACGCAGGAATAAATTATTTACTTTATCTTGCCACCCACTTTTAAAACATATATGAAATAATCATTCATTTGTCTCTTTCTCTTTTTATACGACGACTGTTCCAAAAAAAGATACGCGTAGGATCATTAGGGATTTTGCTTTGTGATTCGTCAACGTTCCCCATCCAACCCGTGACGTAATTGACAGCCTGTGTACGTACGTGTTCACTGTCGAGCATTTCATTTCCATATTTCTCTGACGACAACTGCGCGTTTCCACGTCGGGTAACTCCGTTAACCGTCGGGATGACGAATCGGGAAAGAAGCGAGCATCCGTGTACGTAAGATAATGAGATTCAACCCCTGTTTAGCATCAAGTCAAATGTGCAGTAACAGGCGGATAAACAATGCTAACTTCCTCTGGCGTGGCGCTACCGACTGTGAAAGGCAAAGCGGCCTAAACGAGACTGAAATTACTTGCTTGCTCGCTTGCTGCGTCGTCAAGCATTTCCGCCGGGTTGGAAGATTTCTAGGGGTTCCGGCGGAGATATAACCATCCCTTTTTAATGGTTGTGTAGTCAGTAATGTGTATTAAATTATTTACTGAGGGAATTTATGTCAATTAGTGGCGTAGTACATGCAAAATTATATATTCACAAAGAATAAAATGTAATTTTCTTCTGTGATTAACAAATTTGTTGATTTTAGGCCTACTGTTTTAATCATAAAAAGAAAAATTTTTCAAATAAAATACATTTTCGGAGCAAGGCCTTCCAATTGTTTGAAGGGATTGACAAGTGGGAGACCTGGACCCTTATTCTGTAATAATCCCGCTATGGAAGCGGGCCGCTTTGGGTCGAAAGCGGGCAATATGGAAACAATTGCAGTTCCACAACAATATAACTGCCTCAATAATTTCCAAAACTGGTGTTACTATTTCTCAATTGTTTTCATATCGGCCCGCATCCAAAGCGGGATAATTACAGAATAAGGGCCCTGGGTGCAATTCTCAATCGTGGTTTCTGAATATGTTCCATTGTTTCCCCAATAGAAACCGTCTCTTATATTTAATAATTTAATTTATTCTGATTGTTGTTGTATTTAAAACTTTAGTTTATTTTTTATTTAGTTTTTTTTTAAAGTATTTAAACTAACACCGATATTAAAATTTAGAAATTGCCTTTATCAAATTAACAAACATAATTATTATTTGTTGGTTTAATAATTGGGCAATTTATTGGTTTGAAAAAGGACTACACTTTGAGTTATGTTAGGTATTTAGGCCCGGTTTCACCAACATATCTAAATCGGAGATTAGCTTGATCGGCGCCATCACCAACTTCATATAACAAAATAATCTTTCATTCAGTAAAAATATTGTATATTGTTATATTTCAGAATTTAGTGATTAATAAGCGTCAGTTTTAGAGTAGATATAAAATAGCCTGACATTATTGCAGGTATTTACACTCGACAATGAAATATGTTCATAATTCGTACAATGATTTATATTCTAAAGTTTGCTACTTATTGTAACTTCGTCGCAACGTTCATTTGTTCTTGTAAATAAACATGAAATCAAAACAAAGACCCGACAGAAAGATCGAATATCCATTGTTGTACTGATTTGAATACAGAGCATGAATTTCTTTTGAGATAATAAACTTCGGTCATGGCCTTCTGTATGCATTTTACGTAAGGATCCAATAATGCAAAACAAATGACTAAACACGTGTCAGACATTTATTGCCAATCTGAAAGAACTTTTGTTGGTGACGTACTGATTACATTTTTTCGTTTTTCATGAAAATTAGTTTAAATACCAGTAATAACAGTATGATATTTTATAGCTACTCATAGCTGACACTAATAAATTAATCAATTTTGTAATGCAACCACATGCAATGTTTTCAATACATGCAAAATTATTTGTTTATGTAAAGTTGGTGACGGCGCCGATCAAGCCAATCTCCGATTTAAATACTTTGGTGAAACCGGGCCTAAGTAGAACGTTATTACATAAAAATGTTGAAATGCAAAACCTATTAAGGTACAAAAAGTTATTATTAATTGGAATTATAAATTATGCTATACAAATTAACTTTAACAAGGTAAATCATTAAACATTATCTTAGATACATGTTATTATATCTTATTAATTTTTAAGTCACATAAATGTACGTTTAGGCGTAATCGTGTACGTAAATCTATGTGACTGAATACGAAGAATCAGTATTTTTTGTCTTAGTTTATATCGAAGCTGTTTTTCTTCGCGTTCATTACCGCGCGCTATTGCGTCGGAGCTCCGGATGTGGGCTGATCGCTGCTTGGAATTTATATTGCACAGAGACGGTGTAAAAATCTCGCCCAGAATCGCGAACAAGGCGAAATTCATCTTCCAGGAAATCTGTGTAACGGTTGTAACTCAGAAAGTTAACCCTGGTGAATGCCAAAACGTAAAGGCCTGTCGTTCGACGCACTGGAAGGGCGGATAGATAGTTTCCAACAGTAAAAACAAGCACCATCATCGGCTTCACAGCGAGGGATAAACAACAATGTTCAACAGTTCAAACTAAAATTGCCACAGAAAAGGGCATTCCTAATTCGTTAGAATTAGGTTACCGTACAAGAGTTACAAAAGTAATACAACTATTTAGCCAACTTATAAACTATTTTAACAATTAGTTATATTTTAATAAGTGGTATGCTAAAAGGTGGATTAAGAACGTTTTTAAACAATTTTAACGTAAAAGGGTGATATTCTGGTTAAATCTGTATTACACGGTCAAACTTATTCGTAAAAGCAAAGTGCTTGAAATCCAGTATAGAAAAGTACGAACTCAAAAAATCTCTTGTGTCTAACAGCTCTAATAATTTATTTAATTAGTATTATAACAGAAAATATACGCATACCAATGTTGTTAACTTATTTCAATATGTTCCAATGTTGGATATCATTCCTGAAAATATTACTAGTTAACTTTCGCACGTATTTAGTGATGTAACCACTTTTATCCGTTGAGTCGTAATATTTTTTACGTAGCGTACTCGGAGAAATCGTATGGCATAAAAATAAAAATAAATATAAAACTGATGTTGATTTATAAGAATTTTGAATATATTACCGTATACAAGAAAATATAATACAGATAGTTACATGTCTGTAAATGTTCATTCCTATAAGCGCATACGACCAGGTTTAACCGTTCCACTTCCCGGCTTCAATACATGTATTCCCTCTGAAAAGAAAACACAACTACTATTATGTAATTCACAAC
Source organism: Isoperla grammatica (assembly GCA_945910005.1). Lineage (NCBI taxonomy): Eukaryota > Metazoa > Arthropoda > Insecta > Plecoptera > Perlodidae > Isoperla > Isoperla grammatica. The sequence goes on along the minus strand of OX246738.1, from coordinate 47,622,004 downwards.
AATGTCAACGAGAGCAAAACCAAATACATCCTGATCATAACACAGGAAACATGGGGACTCAAACACGTATAGCGTTGACGAGGGATATAAACACGGCTCTCCTAGCGGTCAGGCCTTCAACTATTATAACAAACATGGCAGCCTCGGTAATATGGACGATGATTAATAGTATACATTTCCGGTTGCCCACGTTTTCATGTACATACTGAGCATTTAATCGTATTAACGTAGTTTTATTCTAGGAATATGTATAAATGTGTATACACACATGTGTGTATACATACACGACGTTTCGGAGTAGTCCACCCCTATAGGCCTCCCCTCTCGAAAGTCTACGATGACTCAAATCTACTTACCGGTAATTGTATAAACTGTTTTACCGGCCAACGAAGGTCTAGCTAAAAGCGTAAGTATCACTGCCGTATACGTACTTCAGTTGCCACCAGTTAATTTAACTACGGTAAATTGAAGGTCTATATACTAAACCACCCTTGGTACAACCGTTGAAACAAATACAAAATGAAACCACAAAGTTTTTTACAAAAATCCAAGCAGTGGTGAGCAAAAACGGGTTTACATAAAATGAACCAAACAAAAGTTTAATGCAAATTAACAGTGTAATGGAGACGAGTATTTAGTATTAAAATTACTTTTAAATATTTTATTCTGGATTCTTGGTGATTCCAAAATTTTTAAATCACGTGTCATCGAACCACAATCCTAGGGTTAGAGCCTTCGCCCCGACCAAATGGGTCACCGCGGACGGCCTATAGTTTTGATAGAGTTAAAATAATGACAAGTATTGGTAGAGCCATGGGTAATTAAAATGAACATTAAACAAATTGAATGTACTATTTAATATAAAAAATAAAAATACAAAACCTTACATTAAAAATGAAAGAACCCCATAAACCAGTTTGATTTTCAAAGTGTATTTAAGCAATCAGTATGTTGACGAACAAAAAAACAACATATCATACATAAAAATATAAAGCCAAATGTAAAATAACACCGGTAGCTAGAATTCAGAGGAGAATAGGGCAAGATTTCCACTTTAGTCGTATGAATATTTCATTCAGCTACTGAAATAGAGAAATATACTCACAAAAGATTCGCAAACATCGCGGAGATGCAAAACTTGAAGTTTAATATACTAAGTTTATAACTTGAAATGAAGCAATGTAAGAAGAATGAAATGAAGAACATTTTTTTGTTTTAAATAAATATCAAAGAGAACATAAACTCTCTGTAAAGGTCAGAAGATCAAATTTATAATGAATTGCAAACATCTCACAAAGTGCGTCACTTAACCTAAACGTAGATGGACAGAAGTGACTCGTGTTCAGAACTAAATAACACAACTACAGCTACTTCCGTTCAAAAGTGTTCCACAGATTTACATTGTATTTATTATTAGTTACAACTTTATAATGTTAAGTTTGTAACCAACGAGGTGTTATATAGTAAAGGATAACTTTAGAAACTTGCAATCATATAATATAAATTGAAATTTAGCAACCAGACAAAAAATACTCGATGGCTGATCATTCTATGTCAATGCCTTCAGGCAATAGAGTACAATTTGAAAAGATACTAAGTAAACACCAAAGAAGAATATACAACAATGCTAAATATACAGAGATACCGCGATTTTTGCCATATTTTGCATACACGGTAAAATATAAACCGATATTGATAGTCAGGCTGTTGGATGGCTGAAAGCGGTGTCACCGCCTTTCTGTGAGTAACTATATACAGGTCGTTGTTTGTACCACTCTAGAGCAGAACAAACGTTTGATGTTTGTGTTTCAATATTATTAATTATTAACTCATGCCAGTGCTACCACTTCAAACATTTCGTTCTGAACGTTTTCCGCTCAACGAATTCATAAATGTAATTGTTACTTTCACCTCAGTGTCCTCTAGTATCAAGGCAGATGGAGTCATGGGTTTTCACGCGAAGCCATCTTGTTGGTATCTGGAAAGTTTCGCGGCTTCAGTTTGATACGAGAAATATTCCAGAAAGTTGAATATCATGGTAAGTCCCTTGGTATTGTTTTTGGATTACGTTTATTCCTCTCGAAATAATCAGAGAAGGACCTTTACTACTAGTTTGCTCAATGGTGTTTATGAAATTTCGGGACCTATTTATTTATTATTTATTTATTTAATATCTATCCCATAGAAACTGATTTACAAAGGAGGGCAGATTACACTCGTCTACATAAGTAAAACAAGAAGGGGACGGAACATGTTAATACTTTAACTACTTAAACTACTCTCCTGCCTTCCCGGTCCATATTGGGGTTAGTTCAATCTATTTTTTTCATCGCTGTCGCTGTCGCTGTTGCTGCGAACATACAATAATTCAACTTAAATAGTCTAGTTTTTAATAAGTTATGAGATTGTGTAACATTGAATCGTAAAAGAGTGAAGCAGCTGTAGAGTAGCATGTAAAAATAATAGAGAAGAGAAGGAGGTGACCGGGGGATCATTGCCCAATGACCTAGTTAGTCTAGCTAAGCTACTGACGTCCTCAGTAAATAACTTGTATTTCTGAAATAACTTTAAAATTAATCCAGGTTCTAATCTTTAGAAGTTTACATATCAGCAATTAAAACACGTTTCATGTAACGAGCCCTAAGCAAATAAACACCAAACATTGCGACAACTTCGTTCGAAGATGTAGGTTGCACTTTATTAATAAAGAACACGCAAAGCGGTCCGTCATATATCCACATCACATGGGTATATTTGTCTGTAGGCTGACAATACTTTGTACAATGTTGCTCACACGTTGATGAGTTCGTTGTCATACACGCGATGCAGTTTTCTTTGTTTTAAATATAGTTGTGCGATTCACAGATATGTGTAAAGTGCATTGATTTGTTTTATGTGTAGTTTTATTGTATTTGTACCCGTTGTATTCCTATCGCGTTCAATTCTGGTTTTGTTTGTTCCTGTTTGAAGCACTACAGTTAAAACGTTTGACCTGTCATTGTGAAATGACGCACTCAAGAGTAATAGCGTATTATCAGATGTTGCTTTATACAGGGTATAATACTAATACTACAACAACTGCAAGATATGCTAATCCACACTTCTTCTTCACCTGGATACATTTGTATGATTGCTACCTTATTATTCGCGCTTTTTAAGTTCATTTTGTTAATAGTTGTATTTTGAAATTCCATTTGTTTCATGTTAAACATCCGTGGGTTGGTTGAATCATCACCATTCTTTCCTCACTTCTAGCTGTCTTACATGTCTACATCACAATGTAGAAACGCTTGGGTAAGACCCACATTTGGCTTGTGAAATGTGTAGTTACTTTAATAACAGGTTTTTATAACTGTTCTGTACATTACATTGATAAAATAAAGTGCTGTTATTTTACTTTAAACACAAATAAATATTTACTATTCATTGAACTTAGTACATTCTCCGTAAGTATACGATAACTCATGCCTTAACGTTGAGCAGAGAATATTTCTCTTTAACTATCCTGTCAAAAGACTTCTATTCTGTTATAACAATTACTTCATTAGATCTGGGTATCATTAAGCAAATTAATTTTTGCCCTATTCTACATACTTCATATCCCATAACAGTCGTCTTAAATCATCATACGAATTTATATTCGCCCCTTTGTACTTGTATCCGCAATTCCTCCCTGCTAACGTTAACTTGGAAGCATCACAAGATATAAATTTAAATTAACAATGGTGCTGTTATATAGTTTTATGGAGATTACTTATCATGGCAATATTAAAGCTAATGTATAAAGCGGCTCATATTTCTGCCACGTAGCGTTTCTACAGGAACAATTAGCATTGAAGAGCGGGGTTTGAGTTCAGCAAACATTTGTACTCCATTAGATGAGCGTTTACACTTGGCTTCCGGTTCTTTGGTCGTATTTACTCAAGGCAAGACCGACAATGTCTTTCTGCTGATTATCGTTTCTGTAAAAATACGCGACGAACTGAATTCGTTCAGAGACAATTTATTTAAGAACCCGCGATTCCACGTGCGAGTGTTGGATTTAAATTCACCGGCCCAGAACTGTACTTAAGAAATTCGTCTTATAAATTTAAATTTGTATGAATACTGCACACAGATGTTCACACACTATACTTTAGCATGTAAACACGTTTCTTTTATGATATGTTCTACTAAAAAATACCATCATTGGAACTTGTGTTAATTTATTTATTAAATATATATACAAATAATTATCAATACATATACAAATATACATTAAAGTCTATTATTCCGAATAAAGAGGTAAAACTTTATAATAAACAATAAAACCAACAATTTGTCTCTTTTTAGCAAGCAATATAATCGTATAGAGTCTACATTAAAGTGTATCATTTTTTTGACTAATAGTAAAGAAGTAGGACTTAATTACTTCCAAGCCACTGCGGACTAATTGGTACTGCTAATTATACTGTTGTGATATATTGCAAATTTTGTATTTTAGAAAGATGCGGTTGTCTAAACAGTTGATACGTTTTCAAAATTAACCAAAAATGCCATTAAATGTTCGCGAAAATATTTGTATGATAATGCTAAAGTAGTATTTATACACCATTTGTGTTTTGCTGTTAACACTGTTTCAGTATATTTGTTCGTTCTTTTTTCAAATACCCACATAAATTAACTTAAGGTCCAGTCTTACAATGTCCCAATAACTACTTATTCGTTTGATTGCTACAAATAACTTTCTTATTAAGAGATTGTAAGACCGGCCCTAAATGCAATAAAATACAAATAGAAATGTAGGCCAACGTGTACCCTTAATATTCCGTTTTAAATTCACGTTAGGGAAAACCAATTTCTGGCTTGAATATACAAAAGCGAAAGTTATTATTTTTTAGACCTTTACCACTTCTTCTTCAACACCAATAATGATTTTAGAAATTGCGTAATTTTCTTTTAAGAAACAGATACAATAATGAAAGTAGTTTGTTGTTATAAAACATTTTTTGTTTGCCTACAAAAAACAATGAATAAAGTTTGATTTATAACACAGAATAGCCTCGTTTTTCATGTCTTACGTAATGAAACGATACTAATCATGAACATTTGCTCATGTTTCGTGAATAACTAAGAAGAATTTAATCATAAAATGTGATCCATTATAAAATATATAAGATAGTTGTTATCAACCGTGCACAACGTAGCGAGTTCGACTGTCAACGCTACCTACGTCACAACCCCAACGCACACGCTATCTTGACGTCGCCATCTTTTAAGCCTAACACACAAAGGAACTACAAAGAATGTCTCTCCCTCTCCATTAATAACACGCCATAGACCCACGTGGGCAGGGTCAACGCTTGCACTAGAAGAGAGAGAAAAATTAAACCCGAATCCCTTCCCAGAATTTTCATTCTTAATAAAAGACCAACAATAGTCACATTCTTTTGTTGTAGCGTCTGTGAATTTCTCTGAAAATGGTGGTGACATTTTAGGAGGAAAATAATATATAAGGGTTTATTTCATGTGCTAGCCGGACGATATTAAGGCCGAAGTGAACCGGTGCGTTACTTCTGTTTTTCACCAACAGATGGTGTTGCTACAGCGCTGTGATCGATGCAATCGTCGCGGTCGTTTACAGAACATAATGTTGTTGACTTTAGGTCTGTTAGTTGGTCTTGTGAACGTTACTTAAGGAGTACGGTATTGACAAAACGCCGTTTTTTGGTCAGAGGTAAGTGTACCGGGAGTAACCGTGAGGCATTTTTTTGTTCAGTGGCATCTTACTACAACTTTGATGAGAGAAACATTTTTATACAAGCTTCTCGAGTAGGAGTAGGAACAACTGAGGCAAATACTTTTTTTTTGTCCAATTGGGGGTCACTGTGATTTCTACTCCTATTTCCGTAACAATAACGTATTTCCAGAGTACTCCTGGGTTGAAATACCGTATAGTTGAGGAAGGACATATGAACAAACCTAGTTACAGAAGTTATATTTTCTACCAACAGATAGCGTTGCTAATCACTGTTATATCAAACACAAAAGCTACTTTTCGTAAATTGACAGCTGGGAATTTTAATTTTTGATAAATATGAAAAACACGTTAATGTTAAATGCAAGAACGACAAATTATAAAGTTAATATCAAATTTTGTTGACAAAGGAATTGCATATTAAGGGAAGCAAATTTACTAAAGATCTTCATGACTGTTACCACAAAAATTTACCAAATTTAAACATATTCTTTTCTGTTAGAAGAACTATGTATTTTTGTCTTCTAATGATCGATCTATGGACCAAATATTATGTTTATTTGATTAGATAGAGTATCCTGCAATTGTGTTGAAACAACTTGTAGTTGTAGTTGTAGTTGTAGTTGTAGTTGTAGTTGTAAATGTGAGAGTCTAAAACCACAACTTTTCCAGTTTTTTTGCATCATGTTGATCTAGTTTTGTGCATGTTTTCACCTTTCCATGGAAATAAAATATCATACGTAACAAAAATAAAAATAAAAATTTCTGTAGTTAGCTTTTAAATTTAATTATGAAGTGTTTGATATTAAAAATCTCTTTTATCATGTATTGATAATGTAATAAATTAATTGTGTTCATATGTCCAGGGCTTTAATTAGTCAATGCATAATCATGTTATTTTGACCTGAAGCGTCAGGTATCTAGAGAAATCATCTAATATCATTAATTAAACTATGAGTTGAATTAAACAGTCCATGCAATACATAAAAACATATTATCGAAAACAAATTAAGTTGGTGATTCAGTGAAGTTAAAATTCAATTCATATAATTTATAATGCTAGAACCTTCTGTCAGATGGTAATAAAATATTCAGTATCTTTGAAGGCGACACAAAGCACATGTCTTGTTTCTGGTGATGATAAAATGTGAATCTTAGTTGACGACAGAAAATACTGTCGAGTACCAGTTCCTGATACCACCACCAGACCAGTTCCAGTGTACTCTGGCTGGATTTTATCTTTCCGTTCGACTGTTAATAACATGTCAAAATTGTCTTGACTGTTTGTTCAATAGAACTTTTAGAATATTGTAATTCTTTTGAAAGTAATATTCAACGTTTGTTTGTTCAAAGTTTGTTCAAAATTTATTTTTCACCGAAACCCATAATTTCATCCTGGATATTGGGTTTCTAGGAATATACAAATCCTATTGTTTTCACGATTATTATAACATTTAACAAACATTCACTCGTTTTATTCATTTTCAATATTGAAGGTTTTATGTATAATAAAATGTAGGGAGGTTGATTATAGACATAGCATTTTCATTTTTCCCTCTACAAAAAACAAAACAAAACAAGAACACTTATAAGCGCGGCAAGATCAGCAATAACGAGCAGTCAAACCGTCTGATTTCCTTTCTTACAGGAAAAAATCATTTGCTAATATTATTTCACTCACGTCTGGTAAGTTGCCCCTTATGTGATACACATCACCGTAAAACACACGTAAGTACAAGTATATATATACATCAGTGGTCCAATAGATGTCCCCAACACTGATCAAACAAATATCAAGAATAATGGTACAGTTCTACCCAGCTCGCCAAACTCCATTCACGCTAGACTTTTAAACCCGATTAAGATATTTTACAGAGTGTAAATTGATCTTTTTACCGGTAAGTGGTATTAGCGGCCTTTGTAGTAAAGCGTTTAATCTGGGTTATCGCGCACTCATCGCCATTGAAATGTGGTACACTTTTCACACGAGGTTTGTTCACACCACAAGAACGATAACATCGAAGAAAAGCGAAGAGGAAAACTAAAACGGTCTAGTAATATGGGTTTGCTTGATTGTAATCGGCGTCGAGATAACGGGTAAGTTTCACAACCTATGGATGCTGCATGGAGGATGTTGGGCCTGTTGGTGTATTCATGCTTCATATGCGGAAGAACAATGGTTCGATTATTGTTTTGAATTTAAAATATCGTTTTAATCTAATACTGTGTAAATGTAAACGATGACTTCTGTAGTGTCATAGCAACGAAGCAATAACAAAAACTATAGAGTCCCCCACTGACAATCAGTTATTGTTATTGAGTGGGTATATACAATACATACAATTTGTATTTTTTTTTATATATAACACTCTAATTTGGGTCTCCGTGGTTGGTATTTTCTTTCATTTATGTTATTATCAATCCGTTGGTTGGTTTGAAACAGTTCTACGATGATAATTCTTTTAGTTTACTCTTTATATAGATAAATACAAAACATATTTTTGATTGTCATTAAGAGCGTCTGACACACACAGCTTGAAAAACATCAGAATTGAAGATTTATGATTGAATTGGCAAATAATAACATAATTTAGAAGAGCGATGATAGTAATGTTTCGTAGGAAAATACCCCACTTCAATATGTTATATTATAGGTGCTAACAGTACCATGTGCCCCGATCATGAATTTAATATTGTATTGTGACATAAATATGGTGGAGTAAACGTTTGTGAAGTGAAGTGTAAATATCAAATATGACTAAAAATTACATATACATAATATGATAGTAGTTTAACGTGTGTTTACAATAGAATCGCTGCAAGAGTTACTGAGATGGAAGTCGCAATACATTTAACAATGAATCTCCGGCAAATCCTGACAACTTCACTTCGCATTTTGCAACACAACACACTTAGTATTCACTACGAAATTGAATTTCTTTCATCAAACAAAACAATCATCTGCTTTATATATAAATTCATTCTTCCGATCTAACCGACTTTAAAACCGTGCTAAAAGATTGAGTTTTTTCATTCTTCAATTTATTTCTATTTTGCAACTAAATCACGGAACGCTGTAGAAAGCTACATACATTTTCCATCGTGCTGATTGCTAAATAATACCGAGTCTGTGTTGTGAAGCCAGCTGGAATCAGAGCCACCAGCATAGGAGCAATTACGTCGTGATTGAAAATGATTTTACTGGCAAACTGGGCCAGAATATTACCAGTTGAAATAATTGGATCATGTGATCGGTCTTTGGGTAATTCTTGGGGCGTGTGATTAGTCGTTAGTGGTGATGATATCGTAATGCCTCCCCTCCCCCCCCCCCTCTCTGTTAAGGGGAACAGCTGTTTATTGTCTGGGCCATTTAATCATCTGTCCGTGTGATGGGAAATTAACCGTGGTGTACCTTGGACGTTGATGAATTGTTGAAACATGTTTCAGGTTAATTCTGAATGATAATCATAATACTAGACGTAAAATGTGATAACGATTGTCGTATTTGACTTGTTTTCATTGTTGTCAAATTCCTATCTTGAGCAGATCAGAAATATCCTTGCATTACATATGCACACGCGGAATACAGACAGCAAAATATGTATTGATGAGTTATATATATAAGAAAATATATTATTATAACTGATTAAAAATAACGTTATATATATATATATATGAATGTGTAATGACGGTGTGTCAGATTATTTGGGGTTTCATTGGTTTGAAGTTTTCAAATGAACTTTACATAACTGTTTTTTAATTTACCAGTACCTTATCGATAAGTCAATATCCAAAGTTACAAAAACCCCGTGCGAACTGGAAATCGGACGCTCGAGCTTCTGTATTAGAAGCAAAAATAATCCCACAAGACCAACTAGCCACACAAACAGATACAACGTAAGTAAACTGGTGAGACGATTGGTAGTAATTTTATTACTTGAATACGCGTTTATAAGAAGAAGTGATACTTTACTCATAAAAACAAATTTCTTTTTAACTAAATGATAAATAATAATTCTCACCATTATGATATCATCAACATCTCGAGCTATTGTAATTAGTGTTGTTATTATCTGGCAACAAAGCTGTGCAAACGAAAGCGAATAACTTTAAGTGAACGTCCCATATAGGGCTAAGAATCATTACACAAGCAGGAAAAACGAAAATAAACCAGTGCGATTAGTGAATAAACTGGTTTCCAATTTACACACTACTTTCTATGGACCCATCTTTACGGTGAACGTTTGTCCATCGATACCCAACAAGTTATCTAATTAAAAACTATAAAATAAGTAATGTTATAGATTTTACATGCAGTGAAATATCTCAATCCCAGAATACTACTTCAAGCACTCTCCCAGCATAATGAGTGGCTGACAAAGTAGTAAATTTCCTCGTAATGTCACATTACGGACTAGGGCGTAAGGACACGAAATGCCTTGTCTACCTTTTATTAAATACATGAATAATTCTGAATGTAATTTCTACTGAGCCAGTTACAAGAACTGACTTTTAGTAGTGAACCTTATATTACTTATTATGTTACGTATGCCATAACGGATCAAAATCAAAGATTTATAAGCGTCTACCAATATCGTTTCGATAGTAGATCGAATTATTTCCGGGATTTACAAAATATCAACCGAATCGAACCCATCATCTTCTGCATTGGAAGATGATTTAACTATAAACACACATAATCAACAAGAAACATCATTCATCATTCATCATCAAACATCATCAGTGTTTACAATAATGCTCTCATTAATACTGCAATAAAAAAAACTTTGAATTTATCTTCATTAGCTATACTAAAAGCCTACTTGCTAAGTTGCTGCGTATGTGCTGATTGCAACGTCAGCGCTTCAGAGTATGACCTAGTTTACAATTCAGTATGTTCATGGATTTAACATACTCCAGATTAACTAGGTGCTGATTTATAACAATCTAGTCCTCGTTCCTACTTTGCTTCATTCTGTTTAGCAAAGCGTTAAAACGATTTATCTGTAAAACAGTGTCGGGTGTTTTTATGAATTGAATTAAACTTCAGAGTGTTCTAAATGGCACGAATCTATTTTCTCTTTATCTATGCCAATGCTGTTCTAGTAAATGCATGCGATAAACAAAAACTACAGTGTCAGTGTTATTTCTGTACATTTTTCTAGAAACGAAATCGTAATTTAAATGGAAACATTCGAGCTACATCTATACATATTCAAGTTGCTCTTGAAGAGAATCGAAGCAGTTTTCGGTGGCTTATGTGGTTAATGGTTATTATGTGCCACAAATTCTATTGATTTATTTGTTATATTATCTCAAATAAGAGATTTATAGTTATTTAAGATTATATTATAATTATTTGAAGAGATTTTCGAACAAAATGCTGACTTTAAAAAAGAGAATTTATGTTTCCCTCGAAAATGTCTGTTACATAATTGCAAAGTTACTAACAAATATCAATTGTGTAACTTTTTGACATTGATTTATTTTGGTGAGGAGAAATAAAAACAATTTAATATACAGATTAACAAAAGCTCAAAAACGTCAATCTCGACCAAACGTCCGCGTCGTTGATACTAAGCGAACGGAACTATTCAAAAAAGTTTGTGTGGTTTCTAATATGCTCGCAAGGCTTTTATATAGAATCTTTCACCTCACCCTTAGTTTCTCGTAACTTGTCAATAAAAAACAAAGTTTCCGACCCCACTCTGTCTTTTCAAGTTCGGAAAACTCATTGTTTGCCCCTACTATTCAAATCACGCAGCCCGCGTGACAAATGCATTCACTTTGAATTGTTTCTATAAATCTTTAGTTTCATTATATATATATAAAAAAACTTCAAAGTGAAGTTTAAAACTCTGCGAAAAACGAAAGAAAAGTTTTACTTCGTTTTGTAAAATACAAGAGGTTCTTGCCACAAAAGACAGAACTAACTCATCCACCTTCCACTTTCCAGACTGAAATTTGTAAAGAAAATAAAACACAATGTGAAACTGTAGAAACTGGAATACGATTTGCATTTTCGTGTTGGAGTCGCGACATCCCGACAACAGTGATTTAAATTCTGTTCGAAGAACCACCGCCACTTTACATGAAGACAAATGTTACCAGACCAGATAAATAACTAAGTAGGGAAGGTCCCCAAAGAATCTGGGAACACCGAACGCAACAGACTAGCCTTATATCACGCATTAACGTGCTTTGCACTGGCCTGAGAACGCGTGTGGTACAAATCCCATTTAGGAAGTCTCACACTTCGAATACGATGTCCACGTTTTGTACCACACGAGAACAAAAAAAAAACACATTTTCGTCATGAACACTATAGGTTCTGTGTGTGTTATTCCTGCCTCCAATGCACAAGTTCCATTCCCAGTCCGGACTCTTTTAACATCAGTTATTCATAACCCTCTCCAGGTGACTAATATGATAATTGAAATATTTGGGAAGGATTGCCCGAGGGCGGTTTATAAGAAGGAAACCCAGTCCTCGTCATGTAACCGAGGAAATACTCGGAAAATTTGAATGCCCGAAGCAGGTATCAAACCGGTGACCTCCCGAATGAGATCCTCGAATGCTGCCACACTGAGCCTACTTGCTCAACGATACTGGGTCTCAATGAGGGAGGAGGTTTAGTTACATCGTTTTCAGAGAAGATGAGGTGATTGATCTTTGAAACGTCGAACAAGGTGGAGACAGCAGTGTCTTCGATGCACCGAGTTCGCAACCAATAACGAGGCACAATGTTTTCTTATTTCGCCTTTAATTCATCATAATCCCAAGAGCTCTGCTTCAGTTGAAATAATGCACCATAGGTAATGACCAACGCACATCGGCCTTAGTGAATGAGACCCACCGACTCGCGGTCGGAATTTCCAATACCCGATATTGAGCTTTCCTATTCCAGTGAACATAATATTATATGTGTTTTTGAACTGTAAAACTGGGATAAATTGAACCTTTCAGAGTATGTAAAATACATAAACTTTAATGAGGGTATCCATATCGGGCTATGTAATTCATTACTCTCGTCATAGAAAGTTAAACATTTATTACACAGGTAGGTTGATTTCTATTGGGCTTAAAACTATTCTTCCTCGATGAAAATGGAATTCCATTTGAGGTTTATTATAATTGGAATGTTGACTTTTCAATAATGGTTTTCTATGTCATTTCATATTACACAAACACATCGCTGCAACATTCAAATTGTTAGACTATTCTGGTTAAAGTGAGTTATGTATAATGTTTGAAATAAAGTGTATTGATAAATTCTTAGTTAAATACTAATGATAGTTGCGAATGGATTCTAGAACACACACCGTGCACAATACAGGTATCCTCATTGGGTGAGGTCGTTTGCGTCAATTTCGCCTCGAAATCCTAGAGAAGATTCTTCTAAGATCTGCCAATACAAATGGTTGTTTGTAAGGTTCTTTCGGGACGTGAGCTAGTCACAAATAGCTGGGTATTTATTTTTCTGTATTGTGGAAGGAAGAACTATATTTATGTGTTCATTGTTCATTATGTGATTTAGAATATAAAAGAGGAGATTGAACTAATTTACAAAAATTCTTATTCTCGAAAAATGCATTTCTTCGTTTAACTTATCGTAAAATGATATTTTATTTTTATATAAATGTTTCTATATATTGAAGATAAGTATTTCAGACTTAAAATTAGGTATCTGAATGTTTAAATATTTTTCATGTTTAAAGAGAACTTATTATAACATTACACAGCATAGCTAGCTCATTTTTTTGCTTTGGAATTCAGAAAAACATTTATTTGATATGAAGTCCATTGTAAAGGAGTCTACTTTATATTGATGGCAGTCTTAGAGATCCTGGCTTGTTATTTGCTCCATTATCTTCTAGCCGTATATCTAGAAGACGTTTCGCAAACTCTGAATCCTCATAATTCAATTCAGAAAACCTTCTCAGAAGAATAAAACTCTTATGAGTTTTTCGACGATACATTTGAAGAATTTATGGGCTGGATATTGAGGATATCCAGGATGATTTTCCTTATTTTGTCTGAGGGGGTAAGGGACGGCTGTCGCTCATATGAAGTCTGGTTTATGGGTATCAAATAAATCGCGTACGAGGCAATATTTGTTATCGTAGTCGCACTCATTTCAGATTGTAAAATGCTCCTTTCATGGGAAGAGTTTTAGAGCTCAATAATAGTTTTAAATAGTAAATTCGAAGACGAATGGCAAGAATTACACCGTACGACTAGATGTAATATGTTGATATATTTCTATTAAATTACATACAATAGTTGGCATCTTTTTAAGCGAATCATTTATCTTTCGAAAACTGTTATATTATAATCATTTGCCAAACTTTCTCTATACGGCAAAGTTGTCTTTGCTATAATCCAGTTAAAAAATGGTTTTACTGTCGTCTACGTCTACGTCTACGTCTACGTCTACGTCTACGTCTACGTCTACGTCTACGTCTACGTCTACGTCTACGTCTACGTCTACGTCTACGTCTACGTCTACGTCTACGTCTACGTCTACGTCTACGTCTACGTCTACGTCTACGTCTACGTCTACGTCTACGTCTACGTCTACGTCTACGTCTACGTCTAACGTCTACGTCTACGTCTACGTCTACGTCTACGTCTACGTCTACGTCTACGTCAACTGTCTCTGTTCTGCGATAACTAACACACTCAAAGTCGAATTACAGAACATTGAACGGCCAGCAATGTATAACTCCCGTGTTTATATAATATCAATCAAATGACAGACGTAAATGTTTAATCATTTACTTTCCTTGAGCTATAAATTAAGTTATCTTTTCCTTATGGCACCCGACAGATAAAACATTCTTAAACAAATATCGTAATTCTTTATTCTAATCTCAGATTGAAACCGTAGTTTGTAACATGAACTTCACATTAATTTTGTAAAAAAATCTATATCTGCTTCTGAAAGTTTAAATTACAGGGCAAGTGAGTTAAGTAATGGGGTTTCAGTTCTATTATCATTTCAAATATTTACGTTTGATTATAACTAGTGTAAGTGAGTCAAGAAGTATTATATTTTTATAAACTACAGTTTATTCTGCTCTGCGTTTATGAAATCATAATGTCATTATCTGTCTTATAATACGTCTTATAATACACCATGTTTGAAACTCTGTCTGTAGTTAAGAATTATCGAGGTCATAAAACACAAGATTATGGCTGTATTATTATTATTTCACTTCATCAATATTATCAAAGTAATCAGAAATAAAATGTCAGAAGGTGTGAGATAAGCTATTTCCAAGGTAAAGCCAAATTGCCGGCTAACCAATCATATTGTGTTTAGTTTTCAAAACACAGCTTAATATAAAATTGGTAAATACTAACAAACAAACAAAACAAACAAACACATATTACTGAGCCAAGCAGACGGTGATTTTTAGTGTTCATTTGTTTGCCACGCTGGCAAAACTAACAGATGGAGAAATCTGTGCCCTGACTAGACAAACGACTTGTAAATGGTACAGCTAGGCAATACCGGGAGAGCTCGCATTCTTTAAAACAGTACACTCCAATGTTGCAAACAATAACAATCTGGTATTTGCTGTAAACAAACTATAAATGAAGCGGAACATTTAATTTAGTTTTAATACTTAAAAATCATCTAGGCTTCACAGAACGGCAATTTTTAGCATTTCGTGTGTGTACTGTCGTCTGCGAACATTCGTATTTCAAAGGTTGCATGATATAGTTTCTATGAACTTACAAATAAAGGCACCAATGTGTGTACATTTAAAAAAATTGACGTACCACATAGAACAAAATAATCACGGTTTGTACGTTTTAAAAATTTGCAAAATGTAAAAAAACATCATTGCCATGAATATTACAAAATATTTTATCAAGTATTTAATACAAATGTTTATAGTAAGAAACTTTTGTATTTATATTTTCAGTAAGAACTTGCAAAATTTCATATATGTCCAATTCTTCCCAAGAGAATCTCTCAAAACGTGAAAAATGTCAATTTAAAATAGGTTTGCATTACATCATACATGAAACACAAAACCACATGTATGATATTTGTATCTCCCTGCAATGCAGCATTTTCCCTCTCAATGAGCAACATATTAATCATTACACTACTCTGCCAGATTGATATCTTTTTCCACGAACACGAGTGAGTAAATTGTGTTTGTGTTTTGATGAACCGGATAATTGCGACAACGATGGGAGGCAAAAAGCAAAACGCAACAAAGCCCTTTGATCAATTCATCAAGTGATTGTGTTCCGGCGTAAATGTACAGTCAGGGTGGAAAACATTGTCTAGAATAGTAACCGCTTCTACCGCACGCCACAAAATCATCGCGTATCACTGAACAAATACCTGTTTCACGACTAAAACATCGCATATTTGCATACATCAATTACACGAAAATATATAACAATTCGTTATGATCCCATGTCAGACCCCCTCGTGGAGTGTACCCGCAAATACGGCTCTTGGCATCTATTTATTTTTTCATTCCTTTAATCATCTTACGTGGCCTTCATTACACTGTTATCTCCCTTCATACTTTATCACTTTTTCTTCATACTAGCCATTCGTCTTTGCACTGCATCTTGTTATAAAAGTACTTCAGAACTTTCAAAATTTCCACCATTATTAAGATAATTTACGGTTTATCACTGAAACCGATCCCTTGTCTAGATAAAATTGTTTCCACCTTTTTCACTAACGTTGTTTGGACATGGCTATTCTATCCTCAACGAATAGGAGAGAGAAGGGAACGCAAGTGTAGCTTCTCCTACTGGTTGTCACTTAAATATCTCTGTAACCCTAGAAGCAATTACGCTAACCATAAGGATAACACAGCTTATATTGTACCGTTGTGTGAACATATACAATACACACTGAGCGATCATATGGTAAACATATAGTTTCGGTACAGAAAAGTACTGTGTGTGTGTTAAAAACTAGATAGAAATAACATTTTGTATAAATGCGATCACTCACACTCACACTCACAACTCATCCCCTATTGTTACGTCACTAATTTGAAACGAGCTCTGAACTCAAAAGGATGTGTTTCAAATCCCGTTCTGCGATCTGCTGTCATCGAGCACTCTTCATTATCCTGTAATGGATGTGGTAATCTGACATCGCCCGACGGGGCTGCGTGGTTATTACAGATTACACGCAATGAAGCACAGCGAGGTGCGTCCAGATTATCACTACATCTGGAAAAAATCCGTTTAACGAAATCTACCAAATAACAAAAAAAAGGTTTTAATTTTTTATGAATACCATCGTTTGCACGACCGGTAGCTAAAGTATGTATGCGTATGGCAGTTATCTAAGAAAACTAATAAATACATTTTCCAGAAAGAAAAGCAGCAAAATTTTGAAACCAGACATGTAAATAATATATCCAATTTGGTATCAATTTAACTTTTTGAAAAGGCATGTAGGCCTAAATATTACTAATTATAATTACTTGTGGTGCATTGGAGAAACATTTTTGAATTCTATTTTGCTAGATAAGGGAAATTATTGTATTTTGCAATTCAGACGGTTTCGGAAATCAAAATGGTATGAGTGTTAATTTATGATTTTTGATTGTTTATTTTTAACTTGCAGGCTACGTTTTAACTAATTGTTTAACAATTATGGGCGCTGTGATATCAACTGTGAACTCTAAATGAGTTTTACAAATCATCACGGAAAAGCATAAAATCGAATTATATGGAGTATTTTGAACATACAAATTCCGTGATTTGGGATTTTTGTGGTCATTTCCAATTTCCATCCACAATAACATCAAAAATATTGAATATATTTTAAATAAAAATATTTGATTTTTCAATAATTTTTAGAACTACGCTGCCTGTCTCATGATATCAAAATATTTAGATGTATCATGGTGCCTCCTAGATATGCTTCCTTGTTATAAGATTTGGAACAACATTCATTTTGGATTATTTAAGGAAGCTACCGAATTTTCCAAAATATTGCGAGAAAAAGTAAATGTGATACATTTAAAGAGCATTTCCCATAAGATCGTAAACTTTGACGTATTTGGATACAAAACATAATATTCTTTGTCCACATTTACAGTTATTTCAATGTGAAAAAAAAAACTGTCAGTTAAATTAAACGACCAGGTAAATCAACTTTATGTATTTCCATTCGTCGTTTTCACGGAGAAAATAATTAATCCAAAAAGGAACCTGTAAATGAACATTGCAATTCCGGCAGTTAGTTTAGTAAGGAATGAATGTTTTCTCCAATGCAAGGAAAATGTTTTCATTTTCCCGCAATAAAACAATATAACCAGTTCAACTGATTTACCTCAGGGACAAAGTGATGGTTAATTCACGTATAAAACCGCTGAACGGCCGACTTCAAATCGACAACGCAATGCGCAGTCCCTCTTTTATTAGCTAGAGCTGAACGCTTTTCACAGTTAAGTGAACATTATTTTAACTGCCAATTTTCTAAATTAACGAATTCTTTCATTCTTATCTTCCCGATGGGAAATGGTGGCATATATTCCCTTACCAATCAACTTTTAGTTGTTCCATCCGGATGAACGCGCTGTTTTATAGTTACTTTGTTGTTGCGGCATTGCCACATTTTGATCAAATTGTATGGATGTGTGTTCAGTAAGTATCCATATGTGACTTGACTGTTCAGCTTGGTTCTGTAGAATTGAAAAGTTTGCCTTGTTCTCTTTAAATGCATACTCATCTAAAACTTTGGATTTAAATCGCTCGTGTGGCAAATTATTGTTTTCTGTAGGGTTTTTAGGGTGGCTTGACTGTTTCTAGATGTATATGTATTTGACATACAAAAGAAACAAGTGCATTATAAAGAGGTAGAAATGACAAAACTAATTTTTGTGATTTTATCGTTGTAGGCGCGGACATGTGCAGCTACACAAGTCGAAAGCTCACACAGTGCAGTCAAAGTATCAAGCAAGCTTTGTTACATTGCATAATAACATAAAGATCCTGGCAAATTGACTATTACTACTGCTGAAAACATTGATTTTGGTTTTGTAACATTACATTTTCTAAACATTTATCGCATTAAAAAAAAGGTGTGTAAGAATGTCATTCTATGTGTATTATAATATGATGTTGTAGGGTTATTAATATTATTCTGAAATTGTTTGTAATATTCATTACTGGAAATAGCCTATAGTAACACATTTTATTATATTGAGATAAATGTTTTTAAATTTGCTAAGCAAATTACATAATTAAAAAGGGGGTAATTTCATGTATTTGCACAATTGATAGTTTACTAGTGAAACGTATTCCCAGGATTCCTCTCCAGACTGTTTACGTTACATATTGTTACGTTTATTATTCAAACCTTTAAGATAAATAAAACCTTACAACTAGAATGCAAGAACTCTAACCTAGATCCCTCCAAGCTAGAGCCTGACGTTAAATGTCCGCATAACAACCCAGCTTATCTTCCAGCTTGGTTTGGAAGTTAGGTCGATTGCCAACTTCACCGTTAATGTTTATTTTTCTTACGCGATATAGTTAGTGATTTATATAACATTAAAGGAAAATGGTGTAATCTTAGCATTGTACGAAATCTGGAATATTCCCAAGTGCAAATGAAGTTAACTGAACGTATTATTTATTTTATTTTCTAAGAAATGTTATATGTTGTAGAGAAACATATTAAGCAAACAAAAAGAATAATAATACTTTTTTTAGTACACTGTTTTCTACAATTCAACTGAATAAGGTTTTAGATTAACTTTCGCTAATATTTGGAGCAACTTTATGGATTTTTGATACATTCCTAATCTAATTTGCCACAAAAAGAAATATTCATTTACTTGTTAATGTTCTAAATTAAACTTGCAACTAAAAAATGTATTAAAAAATGTTTTAATGGCCGAAAAATTTAAAACTAAGGCCAATGTTACTGCTTGTATGCAATATTACAGTCATGCCATATTTATATTTTAAATCAATTCTTTAAATAACATGCCAGTCAAACGCTATTTGTACTTTAATACTAACTTTTTATTAAATTTCTGTGCTGTTATGACCTAAGATCCCAAATCATTCAGCTCCGGGACTCCAAAACTATCACTTTTCCACATTACAAATTGTCTCTGTTGTATCTCCACCGTCACTGGTCTTAATATTCTAACACTTTCCACATGTAAGAGCTTAAAAAGTTATAACTGGAAGAGCCCAACGTAACACAACGAACTTGTCTGTGACTGTCAACCCTAACACGATGCGCATCTAGTTGTTTAGATCAATTTGCGCCTTCGCTCACACTTGAAGACAATAAAAACCACGTTCTCACAGTTCTAGTGCAATTATACTTAAAATTTATAGAAATGGGTGATGATCTGGCGGCCTCCTAAGTTATAGTTGATACTGTAATACTGCGACATCAACACCGTTTTGTCTAGTGAACCGCGGTGATTGTAGATACGGGCAAAGATGTATTTTTTATTTGTATCTTCAATCTTCATACATCACCCACTCACTTAGCGTATCATAAGGCATCGTTGACAAAATACGAGACATAAGATAAAAGATAAAATGTCATCATAAGTAAAGTTGTCTTAACGTATCCAATCTCATGCCGACCACAGATCTTGTGCACGCTGGTTTCAGTAAAATCAACATATTCTTGGCATTATTTCACACATTTGTAATTACGCTCATTAGACTGCGTAACCCTCATTAGTCATTGGTATTTCCAGAATTTCAACAGGTAAATTATCAGAAGTGAACCTGTTTGAAGATGTAAGGAGCTAGAGAAGTATAGTATTATTGGACTTGGCTTTTTCGTCAGCACGAGAGAAGTTAGGAAGGCACAAGTATAGGTATTGCATGGACGCGTGTGTGGCTCTCTGTTGATAAGATGCAAACCCGGCGTTGTCGAGTAATAGTGAAGCCAACCGGTCCGGATCTGCGCGACCCGTTCTTTCAGTCTGTGATAGGATGAGAAGAGGAGAGGAGACCACATCCCGGGTAATCTCATCTAAGACCGTAGAAGCATTGAGAGCTTAGCCCCATCTTCTATCAGAATCTTCTTAGGGCTGTCCAACCACGGAGCCAGGATTTACGGGAGAACTTCGCGACATGAATATGATGCATAGTCGAACAACGGACTTACAATACTAAATGCTCTCGATGTCTACATATATATACGCTTAAGTCGTTGAAACGTTGACTTATTATTTTAAATACAATTTGGATTGGTTTAACCGCAAAATGTTTTCTTACTTTACATTTTGCAACCAACAAAATCTTAGAAATTATATATATATGATTTTTTAAAATTTGTTGGTTACAAGATGTATTGAAAAAACATTTCTCGCCATCTAAAACATTATCAATGACATATTAGACATTAGGGATGACATCGGGTATCCGGGTATCCGGGTTACCCGAATCCAAAAATTACCCGAATCCGTTCTAAGGATTCGAATCTTGTTCTGGTACATTTTTAGTTGAATTGTTGTATGCTTCAACAATGCGCCAACAATGGTGATAACAAAATGACTTGTTTCCATTCCATAAAATACTTTCCCGCTCCGTTATGTACCCATTATCGGCTTGATTAAAAATAGACTAAGCCTTTTTTATGTGGTGTAATTGCTGCGGGCGAGTTCTGGTATGCCTGTGCTCCCACTGGCTCTCGGCCTACCCCCACCCCTTACCGACCATCATCACTGGCTGACAGAACGCACGCTGGCAGCTTCTGCCACGGGCGGTCAATGGCCTTCAAATAACATGTTGAGCAACGTGATTTACACTTCTAGGATTCGGGTTACCCGAATCCTTGAGGGGCTGGAATCGAATCCAGATTTTACTACCCGATGTCATCCCTATTAGACATAACACAATAATTTGTATCATAACAATAGAATAACACTAAAAAATGTATTATTTTACAATTTATTTTTTACATTTCTTATTTACTTATTAATTACATTCAAAATGTATATTTTTGTCTAACAGCATCAGCATTTAATAAACTGCATTCATTTTGTGTTTACTGACTTAAAGGATAAAAAACAAACACGTTTCAAATAATAACTCGATATAACTAAAGATTTAATTTACTTCATGATGCGGTACCATAAGCCAGTTAGAAATGGGTACTCGTATTTACCGACTTGGAAAATACAGAACTAACACCTTTTAAATTGTTTCGATACTAATTAAAAATGTAATTAAAAATTGAGATTATAAAAGTGAATCATACCATAAACTGAATGTGAGAAACATTGTATCTAGTAAGTTCATGGGAAACAGCGCACGTTGCTGCGATATCTTAGCGACAGACATTCATGTGGTCAGTGTGATAGTGTTGACTGGCACGTAGAGCGAAGCCAGGAGAATAATAATAATAATACTAATAATAATACTAACTTCAAACGCTACATCTTCAGCTTCATATCGGCTAATGGGGTCGCACTTATACGTGTCAACCCTTTTATTTATTCTCATCCAATAGTGTGTAATATACTAGATAGACTATATGGTACTGATTTCAGCACTCCAACTTGATATACGGGGAACTACAAACCGCCATGCAGGTTTTTGATTTTCCTAATGGCTGACAGTCCGACTGCCTTACCGTCTGGTAGTCTAACAGTGTAACTGTCTGACAGTCTGACAGTCTGACAATCTAACAGATTGACAGTTTGACAGTCTGACCGCCTGACAGTCCGACCGTCTAACCGTCTGGCAGTCTAATTGTCGGACAGTCTGACAGTCTGTCCGCCTGATTCTCTTTCAGCGTCAGTTCGTATTTTATATATACATTGTAATGAATATCCTAGACCTATTAAAAAGACAAAACCCATGATTCACTAAATGAGTAAGGATAATGTTGGTGAAAAAACATCCAGGATTGCCGGTAGTTGATATAGAAGACCTCATGACTTAGAGTCTCACGTGTTAACTCTGAGCCTCCGCTTCTGTTTGTAATGCAACCAACAGAAACACCAAAATGTTGAGCTTGAATCGCCTACAGGAGGATACGGTTATTGCAAACAACTTCCTTCTCGGTGTGGTATATACAACCTACGAAGTACAACACGGTGTCTCAACGCTAGAGGCTTCCATATTCATACCGCAAGATAGAGGGCTGTGAGTTGGGAAGCTTTGGATACAGCTGCTTTAAAGCTGTGTCGTTCTACCCCACGCAAGCTTCATTTCTAACGATTAAATTGCTTTAATACTGTCGCTAGGAAGTAAAAATTATGTAATTCCCTAAAGAATTTATTTAGCGTTATATTGTGGCGTTTCACCCTCTATGTCGTGTGACGATAGGCAGAGGGGTGAGTAGAAGAAAAGCGGGAGGGGGGGAACCTCCCTTAGGGCTCTTCCAGGGGAACAGGCATATTGCCAGCTACAGCGGCAAACATAATAAAGCCAAGGTTACACACATATCTCTAATTTTATTGTTCATCAATGTTCGTCATTGTGCTTATTAAGAACTGCGTTCGATACTGAACCATACTTGTTATAAACGTAAGTATTTCCTAAGCATAAGTAGTCTGTCCCGGTTCACGGTGAGAGGGGAACATTATACTGTTTTATGGTTATTGTTAAATTTCATCACGATTATTGTTAGCGGCCATAAATCTTTTTAAACAGTTTTAGAAGGAAAAACAAGAATTATAATTGAAACGGCAATATCCATGAACTAGAAAAATAATGGCCAGATGGTTTTGTTAATGTTTTTACCCTAAACAACGAAAGTCTTCAGTATATTATTAAGCGAGCGAAGCGAGCGTTTCCACTTGACTCTTATGGCACTTCATTCTGTTTTTTTGTTTGTTTGTTTTTTTTTTTTTTTTTTTGTTTTTATGTCTGTCGATAGCGGTCGAACGGAAAGTCCGATCAGCTTGAAATTTGGACCATCCACAAGCCTCGATGTGGATTGAAGGTGTATAGTTTTGAGGCAAAATCGTTTGAAAAGTTACAAAGTTACACCATAGTTACTGCAAAATATTTTTTTGAAACGAAATGGCGGCAAAATGTGAGATAGCCATATTTTTTTAAACTTTTTTCCGGTCACGAATATGTTCATTTTTTGACGATACAATAAATATTGGCAAAGTTACACAAAAGTTACTCGAAAATATATTTCTGAAACACAGTTACGGCAAAATGTGAGGTGGCTATCTTATAGTAAATTTTTGTCCGGTTACGAATATACTAATGTAAACGCGATCCGATACGTATTAGAAACATAAATTACATTTCTATTGCTGTCAATAAGTGTTAGTAACGGTGGCGGACCGCGGCGAAAACACTAGGCAGTATGACAACGAAAATTCTTAGCAACGCACATTGCACTGCATCCAACAATGTCGGGAAGTATAATATCTATGGAAATTAGAAACATTTTTGCAATGCGCATTCTTTAATTGTTGTTAATTGTTGTTTGTATTAGCATTGAAAGCTCTTCGCCAGAAAGTTCGTAGATATTGACGCGCTCGCTTATCAACGCGTCAAACAGAGCGTTTTCCTAGTGTATCTAGTCAATGGTTGAGTGAGTTACATAAGAAAATACATAACATATTTATTATTATTAAGCGAGCGAAGCGAGCGTTTCCACTTGACTCTTATGGCACTTCGTTCTGTTTTTTTGTTTGTTTTTTTTTTTTTTTTTTTTTTTTTTTATGTCCGTCGATAGCGGTCGAACGAAAAGTCCGATCAACTTGAAATTTGGACCATCCACAAGCCTTGATGTGGATTGAAGGTGTATAGTTTTGAGATAAAATCGTTCGGAAAGTTACAAAGTTACGCCATAGTTACTGCAAAATATTTTTCTGAAACAAAATGGCGGCAAAATGTGAGATAGCCAGATTTTTCTACAGATTTGTCCGGTCACGAATATGTTAATGTAATGGCGATTTGATAAATATTGGCTAAGTTACACAAAAGTTACTCGAAAATATATTTTTGAAACACAGTTACGGCAAAATGTGAGGTGGCTATGTTATAGTAAATTTTTGTCCGGCTACGAATATACTAATGTAAACGCGATCCGATATGTATTAGAGGCAGAAATTACATTTCTTTTGCTGTCAATAACTGTTAGTAACGGTGGCGGACCGCGGCGAAAACATGACAGCGAAAATTCTTAGCAACGCACATTGCACTGCATCCAACAATGTCGGGAAGTATAATAGCTATGGAAATTAGAAACATTTTTGCAATGCGCATTCTTGAATTGTTGTTAATTGTTGTTTGTATAAGCATTGAAATCTTTTCGCCAGAAAGTTCGTAGATATTGACGCGCTCGCTTATCAACGCGTCAAACAGAGCGTTTTCCTAGTTACTTGCATTATTCATGTACGGCTTTAGTTTTGATTTCAAACTATCTATTCCAAAAAGATTATTCCTTGTAAATTTATTATCTACATGAAGTTTTCTTAAAGTTGGGGAACCTATGTCTAAATATTTAACTCTGATAGTAGTGTAAAACGAAAATAATAAATATAAAACAACTACTTCTGATTGGTTTAATAGAGCAGAGCAAACGTCCGGAAAGTCGAACGCTTTGATGATCCATCACATAATGTGTACAGCCCTGTCTTATTTCTTATCCGTCCCAGATCTCGCCTCATTGTCCAGCGGGTCCGCTCAGTCCGTGAAATAGTACTTCTTATCGCCACCAGATAACAGCAGATGAACATTCGAGGGTTGGACTCCTGGCGGGGGATGTCTTTGTTGGAGTGGAAGCGAAACCGTTCCACAAAAGAAAGAAGACTTGAACAGAATTTGCTTTCCGTTTTTCAAATATGAAACGAAGGTCAGAAAATATGTACGTTATTAAGTCATGCGCGAGTTTTCTATTCAGGTTTATGCGGGATAGTCTTAGGACGTATGTAACGTTGAGATTTGTAACGAAATACGCTAACATAAAAGTATTGTTGAGAGCAATGCAAAAGTATGTCTTGATGCTGCTCACTCAACTGTTTATCGTTCAATTGATAGGGATGTTATGTATCATTGTTGCTAGCTCATACTATGTTCACATGGTTAAAGATCATGTTTCAATATACAATGAAAAACTAACAAAATAGTGTATATTATTGCCCGGCTCGGGTAAGCTCAAGTGTAAAAGCAACACACCCATTAAGGAACAAGGAGGTTCAAGTTTTCGATCTCGATTTGGGGTTAATCTAAAAAACGTTTTAAAAAAATCGTAAAGTGAGTTATGAAAAACAACACATGACATGGTGATGGTTTTGTTTTAAATTACATTTTAAAAATATTAACAATTTACTTGTTTAAATAATCATCGTCACTAGATGTTATATGTTCACGTAGTAATAACAGCAAGGAGTATAATTTTACGTGTTTTTAAGTTTTTATTTTCCAAAGAGTATAAATTAATTTAATTTTATGTTTATGTTTCATAATATATGTTGGTTATTTATAACTATTAACTATTATGCTAGAGTTGGTAAATATATTTGATTGGGGTAAAGGTTCAGGGATTGGTATAATGTTCTTCGCACACAGTATTAATTAGATTTAGAATCTAACACTGGGTCGTTAAGGAACATTAATTCTTTCATTACTTCCTTAATGTTTGGGGCCCAATTAGGCGCCACGATAACACCTAAGAACTCATTAATAATTGGAAGATAACGACCTCTCCTAATCGTAAACTCAACCATCTGCCGCCATTAATTATTCGCCTGTCGTAAAAATCCTCCCAATTTATATCAGTTAGTAGAGTGCGTTTTTGTGTAACATCTGCGTTTTGACGAGTCTTGATTGTTTTCTTTAAGGAATGAGATTTTGCTTGTGAAGCGGAACGATGATCAAGTTTATATTCCGTAAGAAATAAATATATTATGTCATGGCTACAGAACGGTGCACTTACCTACATAGAAATAATATGTGTTTTTAGAAGTAAAGACTGTATGAGAAACGTTTCATATATTATCAGAATGGTTGTTAATTTGTATTAGGGCTCAGTATAAAAATCAAACTTCGTTTTTTTTTAGTTTTATCTCAAGAATGCAAACTCGAAATGAAAAATTGTATACCGCAATGTCGTTTGGCAAGCCATACAGACACATTGGTTCATAAGTATATAAGCTATAGTAAACAGTGGGGTAGTTATTTTGATTATTATATCCATACTTATAATAAATAAATTTAAAAAAAGTAACAACGCATTCGAGTTTATACACAATTTGTATTCAAATAAAAAACTTTACAGTATAATAATATAATGATAGCTTATATCATTAATTATATTGTACTTACACGTGAAGTGGTTCAAAGGAGCATATTTCACGATATTGGCAGCTGGAGAATGAAATCCTCGTCTAACCCGGCACCCCCACCAAAGAAAGATAACAATTTGAAATCATCTTTTTCTAAGACTTTCACGCCCGGAGTCAACTATACTATTGAGGTTTTCCTGGTAAAACTGTCTCGAAAGGAGGAAATTATCCAACGTTTCGCACATATTGCAATGAGCTTCTTCAGGAACCTTTGGAGAGTGTCGACACGGAAATCAACAGCTTTCACAAAGACAGTTGACACTCTGGACAATGTTGCTATCTGAATAACACATTCATATTTGACGCCAGTCCTAGTGTAAGCGAGCTATAGTCATGCTTACAGCCAGGTACTTGTGTAAGTAAGCTAGCTATGGCCGGCTTGACGCCGGTGCATGTGTAAGTGAGCATGTCAGTGGTCACCTTCCCGTGCTAGGCCAATGAGACGCACCCCCACCCCAGTAACTCATGTAAGCGAGCTAGCTATAGTCATGCTTACAGCCACGTACTTGTGTAAGTAAGCTAGCTATGGCCGGCTTGACGCCGGCGCATGTGTAAGTGAGCATGCCAGTGGTCACGTACCCGTGCTGGGCCAATGAGATGCACCCTCACCCCAGTAACTCACTATTGAAGGGAGCAATCATCGATAATACATCCCCCATCTCATTCGACCTAGAGATAACCTAATTCCTATCATACGACAATGGGGATGCACATTTAGCGAGGGGTGACAAGAGTCGTCTGTCCTGTGTTACTTTCATCAGCCCTGACCTCGGGATCTGTTTCTTGTGTCTCTTTCTACAATATCGCTCAAGAATGTATTTTCTATGACCTTTATATGTGTATAAGAATCATTACCATGTAAGTGTTTTTTAAATAAATTGCCTCTCATTTACAAAAATTTATAATCGAACCACTTACTGGTGCAAATAAAATTTCATATGAAGTATATACTCGATATAAGGCCACAGAACAAAGTAGGTTACATTTGCCTTTTTAGTTTTGTATTGCTTTTTTTTATTAATTTGTAGTTCTGTGAGTTGAGGGTCAATTTTTTCGTTTTGCTGGCCTAGTTTTTCTCGAGACAGTAGTTGACTTTTCGCTCTTGGCGGAATTTAGTTTAAAAATTGTGCTTTTAAAACTTCCAACATCTCCGGTTTATTAAAATATAACTTTTTCACTGCCATATGACATAGTCTATTCAAAACGTATAGGATACACTCAAAGGTAAATAATTTACTTGATGGTTTGTTTAATATATCAGTTAAAAGGATAATGAAGGTAAAGATTATGTTGTATATTTTTATAATTTCCTTTAATGAAAAAGAACTAAAACTGAAAACTTCCTAAAATACATCTTTCTCCATATACAAACCATTATTTAAATGCATGCAGCGGTCAAACTTTAAACGGCTAATTAGGTTGTACCTATCAATGATCGTTCCTATGACTTCCAACTCATCCGCCAGATAACCTAAGATACAAAGAGTGTGAGTTGTGTAACATTGCGGAAACACGATAGCGGAGAGTTATATTTTTTGAGTTGTTATAATATTGGAGAAAAGTAATTTTAAATACTTTACAAATGAGGACAAATACAACCACTACAAGACAGAAAGCATAGTGCATTCATATTAATGTGAAACGAAATATGTAAATATATGTCAAAATTACTTACTGATAAATGCTAACATTCAGTAGGTATGGGATAAGAATAATGTTTAAAATTATATTACAATTTCTCTCATATGTCGGAAGTTAGGAAATTGGAACCAATACTCTTGTGCAACGTGGAGAACCTACACAATGGAGAACATGTACAGCTTTTACATTTCAAGATATTTTTCTATTCTTTCTCACAAATTTCCAGGTCAAGAAGGAAATATTACTTTTTTCTCCAAGTTTAATAACAAAACACAGCACAGCGCAAGACCAGTTCAAGAGCAACGCGGATAAATACAGCGAACAGCATCTGTGAAATAAGAAGGCAACGTGGAACTAATAACGAAGTCTACCTGCTCGGAAATAAAAACATAGAAATATTCGCACAACTAGAGAAGTGGGGGTACAAGAAGTGTGATGTGAATGCATTTCCAACTAGAAATAAACAATAAAAATGTACTCTGTAAAATGTTCATAGTGGAAGATGTTCATTGTGGCGTAATTAAAAGTTAAATGATATTCATATCAAAGCAAGAGTGAAATTAAATACTGCAAAAAAAAGAATTCGTTTATTTATGATATAGATTATTGTTTATACTAGCAAAATGCTCTATGTGACGCATTGATAAGCGAGCATGTCTACGTCCACGAACATTCTGAAGAAAAGTTCTCAAATTTACCACCAATTCGTTGGATACGAATGTGTAAGTTTATTTACACATATGTTCAGTAACATTCGAAAGCAATGACGAGACAAAAAAACGAATGCCGTAACAGAATGATGGAGACGCTTATTCATTTTGTAAAATTTGAATGTTTTCTACTTTTCTGTATTTAAAATATATGTATATATATATATTAAAACCCTGAAGCTTTCGAGGCCAGGATTTATGTCAATAAAATTAAAATAATTGCGGGTTATTCCGCCACGTCCTACCTCAATATTGTGCCAACGTTTCAGGAACCTTATGGATCCTATCCTCAGGGCGTCGAGCTGTCAACTGATCGAGCTGTCAGTTGACAGCTCGACGCCCTGAGGATAGGATGCATAAGGTTCCTGAAACGTCGGCACAATATGGAGGTAGGACGTGGCGGAATAACCCGCAATTATTTTAATTTTATTGACATATATATAAAAGACATATGCACAGTCATGAACAATAATTGTGTAAGGTATATGATATGTACTACATTGTTAATGCTTCGTTCCTCGTACCTTATGAAAGATATCACGTAATAAAACAATTTGATAGCAACCATAAACCAAAGCTATACTTAATTCGACTGTGCATTCGAAATAAGCAGGAGATGTAGATCACACATTACACCAATACATATTGTTTACTTGAGAATTAAATCTGTACCAGTTTTGGAGTTATATGGGTTATAGCCGTTACATAGCATATGCGAGGGAAGCACATTTTCAACCCGCCTCAATGGGGATAACAAACAATATCACTTGGAAACAACTCAGTTTATCAAATATTTTAGGCTTTAATTACTTTTAAGCACAAAAACATGTTTTTCGTTCAAATGTTTTGTTTTCCTGTTATTCCCTCTGAAACTGACACATCGTTATTAATTCTCTTTTTAATTAACTCCCAGTTCCTGTTCAGCTATTATTAATCGATTTCCCAGTTGTTTTTCTGAAAATTCCTTTCGTGTAAATTAAGTATACGTAAAAACAATTAACTTGACAAATTGGTAACCTACTTTTTGCCACAATCGTGATTTGTTTAAACGCGAGAAAATAGGTATGTTACAATGTATGTACATGTGTGTGAAAGGGGGTGGAGTGGCGGGGGGGGGGGGGGGGGGCTCACGTTATAAAGTGGATGATACTTCACGGAATAACAATATCTGGATCAAAGCAGTGCCTCCTATTTCGGAGCCGATCGAATAAATGCTCTCCTAAATGTGTTTCGATTTATCTTCCAGACTTATTTCTCATGTGTTGTAGCCGTTTATATAACCAAACGAAACAGTTTATCTCCCTCTTAAGACTTCGAATTTAAAATTCCGGACATGTTCCTTACGAAACCTAAAGAGCATAAAATATACAAACAATCTGATTAAATCACTGTATTTTTTCCTTCCTTGTTGATTTACTGAATTCAACAAAACTCGACCATGAAAAGAAAAAAAGGTTATTTTTCCCTTCGATTTTTTTTTGTTTTACATCAGCGAAATTTCGAAGAGCATCACCTCTGGCTGACAAATGTTCGGCACGCCTTCTCCCACATCGCAAGTTATTTGTCCTCGGCGTGACATACGCCCCGTGGCACCTCCCCCCCCCCCCCCCCGTCCACCCGTCCACCCTGAACTAGCAGACCCTGGCGAACATTTCCATCCCCAGCCCATAATGACAGCCCGCTCAGTGGTAGACCAGCCAATAACGAGCAACGTTACATTTCTCTATGACGTCATCTAGCTCAAGTATCGTTGGTTATGACTGACATTCTGCCTGGTCAACTCGACACCTTGGAGCTATATCCCATATTGTCGCACTGGTCATTGCTTCAGCCCTATCAAGAGTCCAAATAAAACACTCATTTTCAGTCAGCTACGCTGAAAATTATGGTTTCATACCCGTGGCATAGATAGGATGATGACAATGATATTTGGAATTACACACGACGTCTAACCCTGATCGCCTTTCTCGGCATTGAAATCGTAATGAAAATTGGGAAATCGTGAGAGAGTTAACTTACTTGGTTCTTATAACACTGTACAGTATATTATTGAAATGCCGCAATCAACATCGTAATCGGGAAATCTGTAAAGCCCTACAACACTCGTCAGCATCGTGATCGCATTCGGAATAGGTTCACAATCGTAGATGTATTAACGTATTCCCCATTGCAATGACTACGTCATAAATAGCACCATAAGAACTAAGTTCGGTAACTTTCTCACCATTAACGGATTATACGATTACAATCCCGATGTCGACAATAATTGTGAGTAATGCTTCAATATTTCTATGGAGCAAATGAAGCAGTCGAAACATCATAATGTACCACTCTATTATTAGTTTATGGAGTATGGCAATGCATATACAATCCATCCCTCTCTCTCTCTCTCTCTCTCTCTCTCTCTCTCTCTCTCTCTCTCTCTCTCTCTCTCTTTGTCTCTCTTTGTGTTTACCGCCAGCGAGATTAGCATGCGCCATCTGACTGCCGGTTGTATTGGTAATTTCCTGCTGCAAATTTCCTCGGTAATGTGGTAAGACGTGAGCGGAGTGGTCGTAGCAACCGACAGCTCGAACCAATGGCTTAACTCTCCGAGAATGCAACAAAGAAATACCAAATAAGTTAAGTTGGAGGAACGGGAACGGGAATATGAATGTTATAAATTAGTAAGACCAAGGTAAAGAGAAGTAAGAGTAGAACAGAAGTAATAAGTAAGTTTGTAAGAACAGTTAAGATAAGTAATGTGAAAGGAATTACGATTCCTAAATCGTAAAATACTTTCTTTGGATAAACTTTTTTTGTTAAACTAGTAGTTAGTTTGGTGGATTTCCCTGGTTTTAATTCAGAAAGACCGGAGCTCGATCCCTTTAGGATTGGGCTGTTTCTTCAAATTTTTAAATTAACATTAATCTTCTTATTACGCCAGTGTATACGTAAATGGCGACTTTGGAGCCGTCACAACAACAAAACACATAGAAAATTAATTGTATAACGCCCCACACTGAAATTCAGTTCTTGCAATTGAGAAGGGGGTACACCATAAATAGGCAATTCATTTTTTTAACACATACTGAAGTTTGAACTTATTCCCACTTGCCTTGACCCATAGTTGTTAGATCACCCACTAATAGCCTTTTTTTGTATTTATACTCTAAGTTTCAAAATACAGAAAATGCCAGTTTATATTAGCACCGTTGCCAAGATTTGAGACCGACAGTAATAATATCGTCCTCCTCCATCGTAAAACGGGGCGATGGCGTTTTTCGAAACAATCCGTATTGTTTGTAAGCAGTGTCTTTGATCAAACGTGTTTAATCATCTTTAAACAGTGTTTATTTATTAACAACATAGTTTTCGAATATTCCTTTCATTAACCAGAACCAAACACGATTCTTTACATTTCCTGAATGGAAACCGAAACCAGAAATACTAGTTGACTGAAAATAAAATGTCTACAATGTTGTATTGATGTTTTGTTATTTCGCATTCACCCCCGCAAACACATTCGGGCGGTCACGTGATCAGAATTCCTGTGTTGATGAGCGGCGTCTGGAGCGGAGATCAGGGCTACCCTCAATCTGGCCCCAGAGCACTCACACCTAGAGCCCCCCCCCCCCCCCCCCCCCCAGCCAGCTTGCTCCTGTCATTGACGGAATCAAGCATTATTCGGAGGGCGCTCGGGAAATGAAGGCTGTATGCCAAGGGTCCGCAAGTTATGTTTGAGAGTGAACACTACATCATCCAAGGCGCTACCAAGCCTATAGCTTAGGGTACACAGATTAAAAAGAACATACCTTGCGGAACACCCGATTCGGTAAATTAAAATTGTTTTTTAACTGCCCCAAAAGGAAATCAAAATATGTCGTTCTCCAGAGAATTTGGTTCTCTTTCTTATGTGTTTCCTTGTTGCCAAAATGTGCAGCAACTTTATATTACAAACATTTCGAAAGCCGACATATATATTGAAGCAACTCATTGTTAATCGATTAAACTTGTTGCTTCCTGTGGTGTCTGTAAACTGTACAAAACAAAAGCCAGGCGTATTTATATATAAACGATGGACTTTCACATTTTTGCTGTGAAGTTGTGTTACGTCACCTTATATTGTTATATTATATTGTGATGGATTTTCAAAATGGCGTCTCCCAAGGCCTGTTTATTGGCTTCTGTTCCTTCTTGTTCGTAACGCACTAGGCTGATCTTGTAACGGGCACTCTCATAGATACATGTTGCAGCTAAGCTTTGGAAGAAAACAAATAAAGCGAAGAACATCTGTGTTAACTCATGTCAAGGTCCGTCAATCCCCTGGCGATGGTTCAGAGTTCGACGATCCCCCGCCGTGAGATCTACGGACTTTGAGTTTGCACATGCATGTTCATCACGTGTTTTTATTCACTACAGTTTTAAGAAATTTATTTTCAATCTGTTTCTATATTCGTTTTCCCGTTTTCAATTAATGTATGATTATTAAGAATGCGGCCGAATATCTTTCATCGATTTGAATCGATTTCATAGTTAGGCTTAGGTTTTTTTTAGGCATAGGTAACCCTAAACTTTTGACTTAGCTATCGCGACCACCCTACGCACCATCAAATTACGACCCGCTTGATGATCCGGTTTTGATACCCAGTCGGGTAAAACTTTCATTATAATTGCTTTACTATCATATCTCTTTTTAGTTTCCTTAAGGTCTGACTACTTTGTAAGTGGTGGACGTGGATCAGGACTCTGTTGTCGATATCTCTAGAGAGACGTTGGAGAGTTGAAACATGTTTCTTGAAGGTCGCGTGTGATCTCTTCGAAACCTCGAATGAGGTGAAGACCGCAGTGTCTTCACTCAAGTTCACAACTATCAGGTCAGTTCTTAAACAAACTGAACATCATATTTCTCCGCGAAAACGTAAGAAAACATAAAATTTTATAAATATAAAATGTGTATTATTTGGTTTTTGTTACTGTAGTGGATATATTGTTAATAATATGTATCTTCCATAAATCATATGCGTTAATGCTATTCCTGTCTATACTGTTATAATGTTGGCTCTTAAGGTATTTACTGGATTAAATTAACAGATTCAATTAGATTAATGTGGTCTGCTTGGTAACGAAAACTATCAGGAAATGAAACTATAAATGGGATCCGATACTTGAGTGCTCTGTATAGTTTGGAGAGCTGCTAATCAATTCTTTAATTAAGCACTCGACCAATGTTCATATTTAATTGCTTAATGCACAAACTTGCCGATCAAAGTAAAAATATGTATAGTCAATCCACTCAGTCAACTGATTTTTAGTGGTATATTTTAATTTTAAAACGACTAAGCCAACCCTGCAGGCTCCGAACACCATCGACAAGTGAGCAACGTTTTGTCTTGTATAAAGTACGAAGTTGTCTATAAGTGACTAGAATGTATTTACTACAACTTTAACATGTTTGTTGTAGACTGTTGTCGAACGTGTATTGAACTTGGTAATTTCAATAGTAAGTACAAAGTTTTAAGTGTTCTAGTAAAAACTGACTTCAATTTAACTATTCTATGTAATTATCTAAGTGCTTCTTGGAATCTTTAAACGCGTCTTTTGCAAGTTTGAATGCTGCAACACATCGAAGGCATGCATTTCTTGCACTTAACTCCAAAAGGAAAATAAAAATACTTTATTGCAAATTGCTATTGGTGTCAGGTCCATTTGTTTTATTTGCTCTCATACGTACTTCAGCTGGCTCCATGGAAAAGCTTTCAGAAAATAGTTTTTACTCAGGGGTCGTTAGTACATAACTAGATATGTTAGAAAAACAGAGTGATATTTAAGTTACATAGGTCAAACATATTACTTCTACGAATTTCTAGTGATTTATTTCTAAAAAATATCACGTCATTATATTCTTACTCCAGTTTTTTTCAAGTTTGAACATGAAGGTTTTTAATGACTTTCGAACCAGGATTTTATAACCTGACGTGTTCTTTTGCATTTGAATTACGTAGTTCAAGAAACACGAAAGAAAATTTCTTTATATGACCAGACTTGTTTCTTATACGATTTTCGCTGGTTTCAAACATTTGTTATGAAATTTTGTCAGTAATTTATTTCCCTTAAATATGTTATACATTGTTGTTTGTTATTGTTATTGTTCATTGTTACACATCTACTATTTATGCGTTGTTTATAAGAGTTATTGTATTGTGTTTATTATTTATTGTATTGTGTTTAGTTATTGTAGGCTATACTGTATTTCACTTGTGGTGCTCATACTCTGGCGACAGTAAAGACTGCCTGTATACTTGGAAACTTATCATGCGTTATAGAAGAGTGAAAGTTAATTAAGCCAACTCTTGAAATCGTATTCTACAAACCACCACAGTGGTCTATGGAAGGGGGGGGGGGGGGGGGGGTGGGGTAACATTACGCTGTTGCTTAATGTGTTAATTATATATTCGTCTGAGTGTATTTACAAGATACACTTGTAAATAGGTCACCTAATTAGTCAACACACTTAATATGGTATCATTCGTTGTCATGGAACATATTGAAGATGTGTTTGGTGTGGCATTGTTTACTTGGCATTGTTGTCTTGATGTGACGCACTTAAGTACCAAGTGAAGTTTAGACCAGTTTCAAAATGATCTAGATTAAATGAACAACCATTAAAGTGTAAATCCATGGTTAATAGATGACGATATGATATTGATTATTGACATAAAATATAAAAAATAGTTTTTCATTGTTGTGCATTGTTGTCATTCAAGAGGACTGCGATGAACTTAGACTAGGGTCCTACAAGTTATGCCTGTAATTTTGTGTGTGGACGCTTGCATGTGTTTTAGACAACGCAACATTTTAATCAAGACTTTCCTAATTCTAAATTTTAAATAAACAGTATAGCCCATCCGATAATTGCTATGACAGATACCCTTCAGAAACATTCACTCGTTGATAAGTTGCTCGCGGTCCCCTCGTCAACAGGATAACAAGACTTTAATCACGACCCCCGAGGGCGAAACGTCCCGGCCCGAACTATGCCCGGACGTGGCATACGGCCGCCTATTAGATCTCGTTGGAGAAAACACATCTTCTCGCCGTTCAATGGGGCTATTCCAAGGAATTGGATAGGCTATATTGAAGCCTCATAGCTCTCGAATGAAGACGAAGCACACTGCTGCTATCTACCGATCACATGCAGCAGTTTATATTTCCTCCACTGTGATTCACAAAGGAAGCTACCAAATCGCCTTTCGGAAATAAATTGATGTTTACGATAAGAGGGCTTAGAGGTCTACGCAAGCCATTATATTAGAGAAAGATGTATTCTTTGCACATAATTGTGAAAGTGAGGTTTTTCATGTTGGATATACACACTGGCCGTGAAGTTTCTCGCTCGATTTCTTTGAACCGATAAAGAATAGCTCTTCAATAATTCCTAGTGATAGGCCTACTTGCTACTGTTCAATACAAACGTTTGTACCACGTCGTATGTATGCGTGGAAGTTGTTGTAGCTAAAGCAAGGTGATAGTAAAATACTCAGGTTTTCTTGCAATACAAGCTGATTAAAAGACGAATATATACTTAACAGATCGGAAATAATAATAATAATCTAAAAAACCATAGCATATTTGCACTTATATACGCCTTTTAATAACATGATACTTCATCACTGATAATTTAACAAACTTACAGTACTAATGAGGTTCGTTGTCTAAGACATATTTTTACTAGCAACAGTTAATATCTATTGTTATGAATAATTTTATGTTGGATGTAATTTCGTTGGTATTACTCAGTAGATAGCAATCATTTCAATAACAAACAAGTTGGTAAGTGGTAACATAGGTATTACAGAGAGGGTTATGTGTCATTACATACACGCCATTTTGTGATTTGTGTTCACAACTATGTGGATGGAATCCAACCTTTGTGCTTATGATAGAACACTACTTTTTCTTATATTGTGGAATATTCTTGAGCATAATCACAGATGCGAAATATTTCCAGTTGAAAATTAAAGTTTAACATGCCAAATTGTAATTATTATTAATAAGAAACGAAACTCTTTTAGTAATAATAAATTTTAGGTTCTGAATCAATGTTTTTATGTTTTTGTTTTGATTGATTGTTTATACAAAATAAAATTTATTAAAATAAAGCAGCAGACTATTGAATTAATTATTATTTTTAGTGGTGTTATTTCGTATTGCTCTAATACTTCCGGATTTTATTAAGCTTATCTTACAGAACGTAATTAAAGTCCAAATTCTTAAATTATATATCAGTATAATAATAACTAAATTGCATTTTATCACATGATCTATGTATTGTTATAAAATGTTAGTGCTTGTGGAAAAAGTTTGCGCCGTTCAGGATTGAAATTGAGTCCTGCGGCTTCTCCTGTATAAGCTCATAACATCTGAGCAATTCTGGGCTGCAAGAAAAACGCGTATACATTATTGGTTTCGTGATCATTGCATTACTTGATGTAATCACCATTACTTAATTATAACAGCAAACTATGTTATTTGTTGCAATAATATAATAATACACACATATTTCCTGAGATACGATTTTCCCCGAACACCAGACCACGAACGTTGAAATTGTTCCATTTTTATGAATGTTTAAAAATAAATTATTTTTGAACAGTACGACCGCTACAAAACTCTCATGTTAAGAAAAGAGCACATTGCATTGTCATGTGCAACCATTAAAAGCCACAGTAACGGAAACACCACTAGAGTGTATGAGCTTGCATACAATAAGAATACAAAACATCAGGATTATTCTCCATCTGTAGGATTTCTGCATCTGCAGACTGAATTCTTGAATTCTTGAGAACTAACTCAATACATAACAATGTCAAAGTACAGTTCAACTACGGACCTCTCTTATACATGGGGAGTTCATAAAAATGACATTGGACATTGTTAAACATGAAATAAAGTGGATAATATTGTAGAGGAGGCAAAGCTGTAAGCATAGCTAGGTTGGATGTTGGTCTTGTAAACTACGTCCCATGTTCGACTCCTGGCTCGGGCCTGGATGTCATGTGACATTTTTAATCTTTATATGTCACCCAATCGTCGTCTCGATTAGCATCACTACGATTGGTCATCTTGAAACATTATCTAAAATATTCACACATATTATTCTTGCAAATCACAGTTTGAAGAGATATGCAAAATGTCCATGCACAAATATTGTCAAAACTGAGACATTTAAGCAATGTTAACCGCACTTTGAGAAATGATTCACAATCTTTAAAGTATCAAACGGCTTATATTGCCATTTTGAGCGAAATAATGAATTAGTTTTCAAATGTGCCCTACTGGTATGTTGAGACAATTGAATTTACCGAACACCCAAAGAAAAAGCGGATGGAAGAATGAATAACAAAGTTTTCGTATATAAACCAAAATATGATTAGATTTTTGTTTCAGAGAATCGACTTATGGTTACATTTTTGTAGGTTGATGACCATTACAAAATAGTACGCACACCAAAAAACCTGCAACTACTGCATTTATTAACATGTTTGAACCATAACAAGTAACCACTAGTTAAATGCACTAACT
The DNA here is from genome assembly GCA_945910005.1 of Isoperla grammatica. NCBI lineage: Eukaryota > Metazoa > Arthropoda > Insecta > Plecoptera > Perlodidae > Isoperla > Isoperla grammatica. Next base: position 47,583,053 of record OX246738.1, on the reverse strand, counting down.
GTCAGTCACATTTACCTGGCATTTTGTTTGAACGTTGAAATACTGGAAAACCAAAACTAGCTTTAGTGTCATTTATACATTCGTTCTGTGCCTAATAAAAATAAAAATAATGTATTTTAATAATTGTAACGATTATTCTGATGCGTTTGGACAAACAAAGTGTTTATCCCTTTTTTCTAAATTAAAAAAAAAATACTTATTATATTTTGAAATTGATTTATTGTAATATAATTTCTGTCATTACGCATATTGATGTCCACTCACTACAATAATTTTTTGTGATCATACTCATACTGTTTTGTGAACCTATTTGGTTACTTTTAAGCACAATCAAGCAAAGGTTTTTGAATGTGTACGATGAAATACCATACACGTCAATAAATAAGTACAAATGAGTACACCCTAGTTGGCAAATATATTCAAAACAAATGTTTTAAACCATTATATGTCTGAATGGAAATCATGAAATAACACCTAAAAATAATAACTCATAATTAAGAGTTGAAACAACGAACTTGATTGCTTATATAGTTTATGAGATTCGTTTGTATTCAATGAATAAAAATAAAGTCAAACAAACACTTTGTTTTGGTAAATTATCGTTATGAATACATTATCTTAATATTTCCAGCACGCCATGGAAACTCTCTGCGCGAGTTATCAAGCAGACTGCGTTTGTCCGCCTCATTGTGTATTGTGCTCATAATGAGTCACTTCCTCTCACCAACCAAGAAAACAAAATGGGAGATGTAATCTTTTCTTGCTAATAATAATAATAATAATAATAAGAAGAAAGAAGTTGTTAATAACCATGGAAGGAAACACGTTGCGAAATAACTGTTATTACAGCGGATGTAATTTGAGAGAATTGCGTTTTATCAAGACGCGGCGGATGAGTATGGAGTGAGAAATGTTGAATGAAACATTAGTACAGGGGGGTGAGGAGGGGAGGGAAGGGGGAGTTAAGTTAAACAAGATGAAGGGGGTGGGGGTATGGCTATGGTAGCTGGAGCACATTTGCACATTTTTAAAAGCTTTGAAGTTAATTGTAGTCGAGGAAGAGAAGTCAAAATTTAATTTTAGGAGTTTTCGGCACAAAGAAGATTAATTTATTGCGATGTTTAATGCTCATTATCAATCCAGTGTTACTGTAATCATATCAAGGCGTTTAATGTTTCAAGTAAATTAGATCTCAGACATGTTTATAATATGCAAGTAGACATTTTTTAAGGCTAAGCATTTGTTTAGGATGTTATTGAAGTCCAAGACTAATATTGGAATGCATTTAAAAGATAAATCAGGATATAAGTTATAACATATGCATACTAGAAATACAGGTATAAAATACGATATGAACCAATTTATGGATTGTAAAACCAAAAGTGTCTTTTTAATTAATTATTTTAGTTTTTGATTGCATGAACAACTTATTATTCGATATTGATTTGCAAAATAATATCTATTAATTAATACACTTTTATGAGTTTACCTACCTATAAAGTATTATTTCATACACAATACACATTGTTGCTAATTAAGTCATACACGCAATTCCTGAGTTATACTCTTTACTAATATTGCAAACAACATGTATGGAAAATAATGTGAACATAGCTTTGTTCATGTGGGTCGGTGTGCTGGTCTGGGGGGTGGGGGGGGGGGGGGGTTATAAATTGAAACTAGTAGTACAACATATTATTAAAACTTAGATAAAACGCATTATCTATAAGAATAGTTTTAGATACATACTGAAAAGTAATGTTACACACAAGTACATACGTGCATGCACGCATAGATATTACATACTTCCATTTATGCTACTTAACATTCACAATACAAGTTACATAATGTTAAGTTTACCAAATGTAGTATTTTGACTATTTATATGAGATATTTTGTACATAGAATCGTATATGTAATGTAAGGACTAAGTCGCAACCATTCATTACAAACGCAGCAACTCGTTTATCAATTTGGCGCAAAGAAACATCCACCGCATAAGAGAGGAAATTAATTATTGATCTCCCGGCCGGTTCTGAGAAGTTAATCAGAGGCGAAAGACCAGTGTGGAAATTTAACCCGATCAGGTAAAGCGGAGTCCGCGAAACGTCGGGAAAATTGAACGAAATTACAGGACAACATCTAAGACCGGTCCGGACTTTTAAACCACCCCTTTTGGGCTCAAAACACGATAAAAGAGACGCCTACTTTCTCTTTTGTAAAAAAAAGACATGGTTCATGTGAAAAATGCTGATCTAACGTCCCAGCGGAAAAAAGAAGTAAAGTTGGAGCCAAAATTCTCGACTCGCTGTCACTGTGGGCTGGGCTGGACCTCTCAAACAGTTTTTATGATGTGTTTAAACTCACATATTCTCCCTGGCCTGTTTGACTGTAACTTTGTTGATTATTTCATTCGTCAGTGTTTATTATAATCCTCCCGGGCCCGATCCATGTACATTTTATTAACTCTCCCTAACCCCTGTTATAATGACCCCGGGTCAGCTCTCGTCGAGTCTATTTCTGCGTAATATGTAGTGAAAAACCCCTATACTACATAATAGTTGGGTTGAGAAGAGATATCTCAGCAACACTTTGACCTTGCCTTGTTTAAGCTGCCCGTGTCAGCAGTTGTACGAATGTACCATATAAATAATTTATTGCGAATATTCTCCTTCATCAAAGCGTTGATTTAAAAATTTGTTATGTTTAAACAATTATGTGTAGTGCTAAATCAATTAATTTGTAGTTATATATCATATTCCTTTCTTTTCTTCCCTTTTTGAGTTGGTCAAGCTTAGTATGAGGCTTGTTTTTCTAGTGGGTTTATTCCCGCCATCAATGCAGAAGGTCCAGGGCTCAATTCCCGGTTCGGGATGGAGTTTCTTTATTTGAAAATTGAAGTAAATTTATCTTTAATACTGGTGTAAAGGTAAACGGTGACTTGAGAGCAGTTATAGTTACGAGGCACACGGTACAATGTTCTCCTCTAGAGATCATTTCTTGTATCTCAGTGGGCAGACAATATATAGGAATGCATTTATTTATTTATTTATTTATTTATTCATTCATTTACTCCTGTCAGCGCGTGTACAGCTGTACACACGTGATCGATGCATGGGTTCATATGTTAGTTAACTGTATTTTTATCTCTGGCAGTCGCACATCCCTTAAATAAGAAATGGAATTCAGAAAGTAGATTTGTGGTTTCTTGCCTTATCTGTCGTGACAGTTCTAAGGGAGACACCAAGGGAAATAATTTGTAATGCTTAGATGGTTGGCGGAGATGAAAGGGTTGGGGAGGGTTGGTAGGGGGAATTGAGAAAGTGGTTGGTATCTTTATGGAAATTTAATTTCGAGATGGAGGCTGTAGTGGTCGCAAATTGTGGTGCGCAGTCTTCCGATGCTTCTCCACATGGTGAAACGGAACACGGGAGAAAACGAAATCCGAGGATCCAGTCGGAAGATAGCGGTGAAAATCTAGAGATTTTTCAAGTGGTAGATTCTCAAAGATGATAAAAAGCTTTCGTTATTCAGTTTCTTTTAGATTTTTCAGAATTTCAAGGTGAAAAGGCCGGGTAAGAAATCTTACAAGAAAATCTAATTTTAATCTTGTTTTGTTATTTTATTTTCGTAGGTTTTGCTTATCAAATATTGGAATTTTTATGAAATGTTTTGCTGTTATAATTAAATAATAAATGAAAAATCAAAAATAGATGAACATTATAATATCCTTCTCCAGTTGTAGTAGTCTACTACTACTGTATCGGCTCTTACACGATCGCAAATAATTTTTTACTCGGACATTTCCGTTTTCGTATGTACAGTTTTATTGTCAATTCTGGTAACGTTTTATAACATTATCTAGATAACCTTTAGCCTTACAACATTTTTTGCAATGTCCATCATGCGCAACCAAAGCGATGTTCTTTTATAATCGCTCATAAATTGCATTTTAAATACGAAACATGTAAACAAATAAAAGCAGGCCTATAGAACACAATAAAACATCATCTAAGATTTTGAATTATCATAAATAATCACAATTAAAACGTGTATTACCTGGATCCCTATCATATCTTTGTTACCTATTCGATTCCGATTCCAACATCATTTCTTAACATAACAGCCACATGTATTTATAATATAAGAAATGATTTGTGTGCAGACTGAAGTAGCATCATAATTTACTTGCTGGCTTCTACCACTAATAAGAGTGATGATATTTTCTTTGGATTTTTGATACTTTAACGTCGTTATAATATCATATGCAGTAAAGATATTAACAATAGCCTTGCAATAACTGTGCCACTTTAAGAAATTACGAAATATCTCGAAATCTGGGGCAAATTTAATCTAAAGATACCTAAACGTTAAACATAAATTTGAATCATATTACATACTTCTATGCTGACAATTTGCATTTTGTCTATATTTCGTGTTATGTTGAGAGAAGCTGTATTATAAAAGAGAACAATTACATAGCTGATTAAGTTGAGACACTATTTTTACGTCTAAGTTTCCTCAGAAATAAAAAGACGACTTCTGGGGTATGATTCGCGAAAAGTTTTAAATCCGGTCAGAATATATTTTATAGATATCAAAATTTAGTCACACTATTGCCTTTAACTGATATTACGGGCATAAATAATAAGACCTACGTTCAACCTTGCTTGGCAACGGTATTATTTACACGCATTTTGTTTGTGACAAGACTTTAAAAGTTTGAGTATGGATTACCATTACCATGGCGAAACCTTTGAAGCCTACAATGATACTCTAAACAAAAAATATAACTTTAAAATTCAGCGTGCTTTGGAAATAAGTGTGGGTAATTTGTGATTTAATTTTTCGTTTTATTTTAACTTGTTTTTAAATTCTATAGACACATTTTAGTCAATTTACAAATAATACCCCCAATGTTCTAAGACTAGGCTATACCTACATCAATTGTGTCGCAATCATGGCCGCTGTGACGTCACGTGGGAACTGCCTACATCTACATGACTGTCGTGTGTATATAATGTGCCTTGTACCAACAAACTACGCACCAAGCTAACAAGAATACGCATAACTATGTATATCATTAGTGTTTCGTCTCGTTAGCGTTATTTGTTTAAAACGTTGGATCTCACGACTATGTGTCCTGTCTTAACACAACCCATCTCACTAGTGTCTGTAAATGTGCACTTCGCCCCTCGTCCGTAACATATTAAAGAATGTCAATGCAAGCCACACTCCACACTCCACAGTGAACATATTTGCGACGGCGGTTGGGGGTGAGTTAGTACGGGGGTGGTTGTCTGTTTCGGGGGTGGAATGTGCAACGACTGGCGGCGGCGATGCGGCGTTACGAGGAGTGGGGGGTGGGTTAGGGGGGATGCAATGAATGAAACAGAAGTGGTCCCAGATGTTTGGGGTAGCGGACCCTGTAAGCCAGTTATTAGTGAGGCATTGTTTGACTGCCAAAACCGGTTCTGCAGTTATTTCGAACAGACAAATCTACAAATTACAAAAATGGGAATGAAAATGATACTCGGCTTTCAAGTCACGATCCGTCACAGACAACGCTGGGTTGAAACTATTACAAATGAAACATAACAAAGTTTTCGCTGTAATAGCGACTAACATATCTATGCGACGGTCTGGTGGTCTCTCTGTTTCAAACGTATAATTTAATGACGAATTTGGTATTAAATAACAAAATAAATATGCAGAGGTTAATTGAATGAACATGGAGTGGTGAGAATAATTACATTAAAACACAATTACTGGCCTAGTGCCTGTGTGGGTTTATATACTGATAATCAACCCACACAATAACACATTTTAAAAAAGACGACGAAAACATTATCTTTGTAATGTATTTTGAAAAAATGGATAATTTATCAACACACATTATTGCAGAAAAACTTGCCAGTGTGCGATTGAATGTTATCTCCACTTCAACATTTAATTAAGGTAGAAAATACTATTTAGTTTTATACGCAAATGACAAGCGGCGAGCAATAGTGTATTTCTCCACCTACTCAGCTATGATGTATATTTTACCCCAGTATGTAATAAAGACGATGGAAAAGAGGTATTATTATTATTATTATTATTGTTAAAGTTATAGTTAGCCATACACTGGTAACATTTAGAAGCAATATTTGTGATTTCCTTTCAGAAAGTGTGGTTGGCATTTATATGCTCGAATTATTTTTCGTTATATGCTTTAAAATGTCGATGCATATATTTGAAAGTGTGTTACATGAAGAGATTATTGACAAAGTTGTGTGCATACAATTGAAACGATTAGGATCATATTTTATTTTCAAATTATTTAATGTATTTTGGTTATATTTCCCCTACATGAAAGCATTGTTCGCTCTCCATCTCGAGTTTCGTGTCGCTTCATGACTTAAGAAACACCTCCCATGCAAACAGTATCATCCTGTCACAGCACAGACCACAGAATGCTCACATCAACTGAATGGAGTTCCTCCCCTTATTCCAGTATCAAAGCTAATAAGCTTCATGAGGGATGTAAACTAATCCAATTGGAGGGCAAGTTACAATTCATCTTCGTAGTTAATCCAAGATTTCTAGCTTGAACCCCTGGGGGGTCATTGAGTCGCACCGCGATAGATGTCTTGAGAATGGGACCCACTTAGGGTCGGGGGGGTCAGGCAACGTTTATTTCGGTAGGACTACAATTGTTGTTATACACAATAGGGATCCAAACTCTACTTGTCAGAGCATTGCTGCAACACACGCTGCAGAACAAAACGAGTTCTGATTATGTAAATAAGTTTGAAATGCTTTTAAATTGTGAAAAAAAAATACTTTATGACAACTTCGACCAACTTAGATGTCGCAATAAGTAATTATTAATTTAAATTATGGTTTTTACCGAGACAAACACAAATCTAAATGTTTTAAATCCACTAAAAAGACAATTTACCACGAACAACTTTGCTTTGTGTTGACCGTTATAACACCCCTTGGGCTGATTTGGTTTAATTCTCATTATGCTAAAAAATAGATGTAAGCATAACTATGCTCTAAATATATTTTATGTGTTAAAACACAAATAAACACACGAACAATAACCACGGTCAAAAAATAAAACACTCACCAGTGCGTGCGTATATTTTATGTGGTCATACTTGTTGTACGGTATGTGACATACTTAAAACAAGGTCAGGAAAAATATGTAATGCTTATTTATTAAAACAATTCTTCTCCACTGACCTGGCTTTCTAATAACATACGTTGCCTATGGATTCGAAAATCAGATAGAGCCGACAATAAATTAAATGATTGCAGGAGAGTTAATAGAGTAAAGACATATTCTTTCCATCTCTTAATTTAATTGTAGGCCAGTGTATATGTAAGTTACTATTACAAGAATATGCATTTATTAGAAAATTAATGATATTTGACATTTTAGAACGTATTTATGGCACGCACTATAAAACGTAATACGATAGTGTGTAACGCAATTATTTGTGGTCTTGACTTGGACATGCTCGCTTATCAACGCGTCTCACAGCGTTTCACAATAAACAATTTATTTTTGTTGAACGCATTTTCGCGAGATAATTGGACACACAAAACTTAAGTAAGCCACCATGACGACAAATTTTTCATTGTTGAACTAATTCAATTAAAGTAGCCTCAAATAACTTTCTAGAAACAGATCAGACTTGATAATATCTTTCCCGGATTTGTGGCTCAGTAAAGAATGTCTATGTGTTTGTAATACAATTAACTTATAAGCATGTGGAATGTAATTAACAGTATAGAAGAATATTGTGCTAAGAAGAATGTTAACTTCTCGTACCCCCCCCCCTACCCCCTCCGCACAATCACCAATACCCTCACACCCGCAGGGAACAAAGCCTCTAACAACATTGCAACCCCACGCCTTTCGCCGTTGCAGTATCCGAGGCCGAGGTCAAGGTCAAATGTTAAGTGCTTTGCTTTATTTTGAGTGCTTTGAAATTGAAAAAATACAGTGAGCGAAAAACGAAAACGAGACATTATAGTGAATACGTGTTCTCTCCCACACTTGATTAACATGTATCGCTTACAGACCATATGATAAACATCTGTGACAGCTTGGAAGTCGCACAGATTTGACTCTTACATACCACAATGTGGTATCAGTAGTTTTTATCCTGGGGGTTGGGCGGGGGTGATGCCCAGTGGATATACACATACTAGGCAAACATTACAAAGAACCTGTTCTAGGGTGAAGCCGCATCTACATACGTTGTCAGTACGTCACAATTGCTTTACTTTTAATAACATTTTTACTTGATTGTCGTTCCTCTCTAGAACCATAGTATCACGTATCATTTAACTGATAATCTTCTTTTTATGATCCAGATCGAGAAGCATGAAATACAATAAATGGAGGAAGTAACGTTATCCGGATAAGCATGTTATAGGTTTGGGGCGCGTCTCCTCATTGTGAAACAGTTTATTCCCAATCCGGGGAAAACCCTCTTATATTTTGTGTTATCACTTAGGCTTTTGAATATCTTCTTATAACATCCCCAAATATTTTAATAATGCTCTTACCTTTAACCCACCATTTCCTTCAAACAAGAATTTTAAGAAAGAAAGTTTAACGGAAGTGTTCTTGAAAAAGTTCTTTGTTTCTAAGAGAGTTTGAATCAGTAATTAAAACAAAGTGCAAGGAGGGAAACCAAGAATTCGAGGTGGTTGAGAAAGGGGGGGGGGAAATCAAGATGGATGCTGAAGATCACCGCGCACTATGGCCGGAGGTGGAAGTGGAAAGATTGTAGCAGAAGTTTGAGGGAGGTAATGGGTGGATCAAGAAAAGATACAACTGACAAAGAGCTTGACAACCTTGTGTTATATCAAGCACTAGCGCCAGCAGTGGGAAGGAAGGGGGAAGTTCCGAGTAACACTCCCTCCCCCTCACCCCACCAAACGACTCAAAGTCTGACTTTATATTAACGTGAAGCACTCATTTTTTGAGCTCTTATGCAGAGCCTTTTGCGAACTTCAATGCATCCGACGGCTGGGGCTTTTCCCCAGGCGCCTTCTTTAAAACGTAGATCTATTAAATCAAAAACGACAAATTTAAAAACCAAATGTTTTTGTTCCTGCTTCAAACGCCGAAGGTCATGTGTTCTATTCGTGGTGTGTGCTACTTTTATGTGCTGGCAAGATTCTGGTATATTATTTAAGTAGGCCTTATACACAACAGGATGGCATTTAAAGATAAAAACACAAAACGTTGTGTGTATAATAATACATTATAAACATAATTAACAGTACCAATGATTCGATAAGTCGGTTGAAAATGGAGGCTGTCATTTTCGAACCCTCCTAGCAAATAGGCATATCAGTAATGCTCAACCCTGGTAATACAATAACTTATTAGGCAGTACATTTATTAATTCATATCCTACTCTTTCCATAATGTCCAATACTGACTTTCAATAGTATTAATAAAATAAACAGAGTACATTATTTTATTTCAGAGTTAGTAAATGAAAAATATTTACCTGTAATAATAAACATAAATTATAAATAATGAAATAATGGCTTGATTGAACGAAATATATTTCCATGTGTAAAATACCATATTTTGTGATAATTTCATAAACGAGAATAGAGTAGCATCAAAGGGAAATATTTCGGTTACATCAACCGTTTTGTTGATACGATGTAGGAACGGTGTAGGATGAAATAAAAAATATAAAAAACGTGGTTGCCATACCTCACTATTGTCATGTCAGTTTGGTTTTTGTTAGGAGATACTTTTTTTTTAGATACATGCTCATCATTGAATAACAGTTGTCAAACGTATTTTTTTAAACGACTGTCCCAGCTATAAATACTCTGATGCTGACGAAAAAGCTGATCAATATGATTTCGATGCATATGACATTCAAAGCATCTAATTAGACTGCCTTTGTACAATACAACCAACAAAACAGACAACACAACAACAAAAAAACAACAATGAAATAAATTGAATAAAAAAAATTGGACTTTATCTCAGCAAACAGTAATTTTAATTTTGGATTCGGATTTGGATTTGCAACGTATTTTTGTGACCATTTTAATTCTGTATATTTGATGTTCCTTAAACTTCATGAAGCATTAATTTCCTACAATAGGAGCCCCCAATCATAAAATAGTATTATTTTAGCTTAAATACTGGCTATGTAAAGAGACCCAACCCAAGCCAAATGCTGAATGTAAATCACTGATTACTACGTATTTAATATTAATTTACTTCATTTTAGCTACAAAGCATATGAATTTAGGATAGATGTTCGATGATTAATATATGTGATTTTTTCTGTTACTTATAACATAAAAAAACACGTCGATAACGTTTCAGAGTTGAATGCTGTCATATTTTGGTGTTTCATTTACATGTTCGTAGTTGTATATATTTTTCCATACCACTTAAAATCTGCACACGAACATTCTGCAGGCCCGAGTAAATCGGGCAGCTGCTGTGTAGACGAAGCGTCGTTATTCTGTCTCTTCCCAATTCTCGATAAAACGACTCGTCTATTTGCAAACCTCGCTAACTTCCATCTTGGTTAGCAGTAAATGTATTCTAGCTGAAAATGCATCCCTCCGTTAACTACAATACAAAGCCAATAAACCCTCGGATAGGTTATAAAAGTAATCCCATTCACCACAAGTGTCTATCAATCTTCCTAATACCGCAGCGTTGTCGTCACCTGGTCCATGGGGAGTGATTCCCTCGTCCCCCACTCATCACCACCCCTTCCCCTCCCCCGCCCCTCCATCAAGTTGCAAGAAGTCACTGGCCGTCTCGCATCAACGCCGAGCGCTTTTAATTTGTGTTTGACCACGCTTCCCTCCCCCCCCCCCCCCCACCCCGCATCAACACAGAACTCTCCTCAAGGGACGGATTCGGGCCTACGCACAACATCCACTCCTTTCAGACGGTAAACTACACTGAGGGATTGAAAAGTACAAGATTTACGGCAAGACTGTATATTATACATTTATGTACATTATGTACATACTTATCAACACAACTATAAATGAAAAGCATAGATATTCCAACTCAGTATAAAAGTTGACTGAAAGTTGATGTCCACTAGTCAGTCTTATTCGGTTAAAATACAGTGGATGTGGCAGTACTTTAAGGCCAAGATATAATTAAGACTTTGGCAGGCGCAAAACCCTATGCACACTATAGTAGATATCTGTGTATTCATTCCTTCATCTTCTCTTTTATTCACTCATTCATTCCTGAACGCATTGATTTATTCATTAAATAATTTGTAATAGCTTTTTTGTGAGTAAAATTATGAATCTGGCTAAGCGAAAAAGTATTAATTAAGATACACTTATTTTTCCACCGAATTTCGTTATCTCACAGATTACAAATGTTTATTAGTAACGATTGTTAAACTGTTCATCTGCATTTCACACATAACGCATTTATGAAATCGAAAGTACGAACATAGGCCTAGCACGTTAGCGTGCACGCTAAGCGGAACAGCCTTCACCAACGCAGCCGATGTGTGACAGCGGTTGAACATAGGCCAAGTTGCCGTATTTCACCGTTAATAGATGCCCCTTGGTGTCCACTGTGGTATTGATTAGTATACGAATAAACAAATTATGGCCGAGAATCCTCGTAGGAATTTGTTGTCCAAAGAGCTTACAGCCGAAACCAACTCACTAGCTACATTCCAACATTAATATGTCAAAGCTCTTTGTTAATTGAATGGGCGAGTCTGAATTTGTGGTTGATTTGCCTGAAGCTGAAACAAAACACAGTTTACATATATGTTGTAATATTTGGTCTACGTAGAAGCAATTATTTTCATGTTAATTCGTTTTAACGTATACGAGTTCAAATAACAAGTAACAACTGTAGAATTTATCAGAATATTGCGCATCCATTTCAATAGTTACAAACTATTATAAATATTAAATTGCAAAAATGTTCACAAACAATGCAATGCAGGAATAAGTAGTTAAACACACGATATTTAATTGCAAATTCATAAAGCAGATATGTAACTGTCATAACTTTGCATGTGATGCAATGTGCCCATATAAAGCCTGCCCTTAGTGTCAACTAGCATATTTCGCTTGTATCTTCACTTGTGCTTGTAATTAACAAGTAGTCAGTGCTGGCTCGGTAGTGTATGAGATAGAATGAGAGCTGTTTGCGACAAGTGGGCAGATGTACGAATAATTCAGCCAGATTTGCATGTGTGTTTAGCTGGCAACTATGGACGGGTTTAGCATCATTTACGTACTACGGGACTAATAGGCTAAGATTCTTTCGTGTCTTATAAATAAAACTTTGCTTTGTATAATCGAACCTGTCGTCATAAAAATTAACATTCCAAATTTGTGATGGTAGAAATAATATTTAATCAATTATAATGTGTTCTATTGCAGACATACGTTTATTTTTTAATTCAATAGAACACATAATTGGACGTAGTTATGCAGAAAGGAACCAACCCACAAATATTTTTTTTTTGAGAAAAATAGTTCCAAGCATCGACAAAAGAGGCCTTCAAGTATGTGTTAATTCCCAACTTAGTATTATATAATTAGTAATAATTTAGTTGTAATAAACTTATAATACTTATAATTTTAAGGAAATATTTGAATTAATTTGGAAATGAAAACGACATAAATAGGAAAATGTTCATTTTTTAAAGATAGTAGAGCTATACCAAATATATAATATGAACCAATTTTACATCATATAAAGTCCCCTTAACTAATTAAAAGTTGGTATGATAAATTTGTTAATAGTTATACGTATATGGCACTTGATGAAAACATGTGCTTCAACATCGCTTTACCCTAGCAGAAACTCGATTCCACCCCTTTGATTGTCCACCCGTATACTACCGGCAAGCATGACGTTTAAGTGAGATGTATGTAGGACATTTGAACCATCAGCTGCTGTAATCACAACAGGGATACGAACCTGGTACCTCATGTATAATGCACATAGTAATAACTTGCAAGCACACTCGTCTTGATTACTTCTCACCACTGCCACTAGTCTTGCTTGTAGCGCTAGTGACAATATCACTTGTCACACCAGCTGGTATTCTCTACCGCAAATGTTTTGAATGTTACATTTGCGGTTTCACTTCGTCTCGTATGAACAGTGGAGTAATTGGGAATTGAAGTGATGTTTTGTTTAGTAATTCGTTTTCTAAATGCCTGATCATTAACTTGCTTATGAAGAATAATTACCCGTCCCGTCAGTGTAACGGATAATGTATAGCGATTCGTTGACAGTAACGTTGGTGTATATAATAATTTGTGACAAAAAAATTCACATATTTAAATTAAATTTCATTGAGTTAAATTAAAGGTAAACCATTTATAAAGTTATTTAATTATTTGTATAGAAACGGTTTATATAATCAATAATGATAACGTATTTTCTTCCAAGTTTTTGTTTTTAAATTTGAACAAGTGTTTTTTCAAATTATATTTCGGCCACAATATTTCACCAGCTACCTACTCATAAAAATAACAACTAAAAACAGAAGTTATAAACAATATCTTACCCATTTAAAAAATTAACAATTTTTATTGAAAAACAAATAAACTTGACTAACATGCAACTGAAAATTTCTGTAAACCTTATGTCATATTGACTAACACTTCAAAAAATTTTCTTTCTAGACTGTTCCAAGTTTTCTCTCGATTTAAGCACTATTAGGAACAAAGCTTAAATACCGTGAAAGGTGTGTGCAAAGATATTATGATATTTCCTACGTGGGTGTGTGTTATCTATTATACAGGCAGAGCTATTACTCGCCTGCACTTTGTCATCAATTACTTCCTGCAGCATGTGCAGTTCACTTCCAGACCTTACAACGCACGGCAGGAGTACACAAGCCTATTGTTGTGTATTGTTCGCAATATTCTTGGGGTGCGGGGGAAGAAGTCGACACTTTATGATGACCTCGTCGTAGGTGGGTGCGTTAAGAATGGAGGTTGGACTACAATAAATAGTACAGTTAATCATTGTCAGCCATTGTAATAGCAATGCTCAAAAGGACATAACTTTTTTAATCTGAAATTACAGTGTTTATAGAGAACTACAAAAGCACACAAAAGGTTACTGTAGAGATTACTATAAGGCAGAGTTGTGGGAAGTAAGTTGACTGTTAAGAATGTTCAAATGTGTATTTTTTTAAGTGTATTTTCACCTACAATTCATTATAAATAACATCTGTCGATAGTTATTGACTTAATACAAATACGATCTATAATACGGCAACTATGTGAGTCATGACGTTGAATGTTATGTGAAGACCAAAAGATATCGATGTTCCAGAGCGAATGTTAAAATGGATCGCTTGGTTTGCCAGACCAATAACTTGTTAACCATGCAAGGCTACTTCTACTTTACTAACTATGTAAACACTATTACCAAAACATCGCGTGTGTAAATCATTGTAATTTTAGCACTCGGCTGTATTTGTTTATAGTTTAAAGTTATTGCTCTTGTTTTGTCACACTAAACGTTAATTAGTCATTGCAATTAATAAGGCACGATTTACATTAGCATTTTAAACAACGCTATTAAATCTCGTGTTCGTATATCACGAGGGTTTGAACTTGAACGTGTATGCATAACGTTAAACCTCGTTCACGTTATGACATACATAGTTTCTTCTTATTTTAAATACACAAAGGGTGAATTAGGTAACTATCAGTCAACATATAATTATATTTTATATTTTTGTTCATTTTGTTTAGGAATATTGTCACTGTAAAATAAAATATCTGAGGAATTGTTCAGGAAGAATTTAAATAATTATGTGTATTACATTGACGGATAGCAGGTTACATTATTTTTGGTTTCCAAGTCCTTAGATTTTATATATATAAAAACAAAAAATACAACAAATAAACACACAAATATTTTGTTCATTTTGGAATATTGTTCATTTTACTACCATTAACATTAAGAAGGTTCGGAGACATGTCCATGGTTTGAACTCTTCAATATCAAGAATTACCAATAACTATAAACATGAGATACTATTTGGTTACTCATTGTGTGTCTGGTGAAATGTTTTACTTTTTGGTGGAGGTGCCGGGTTTTGTAAATTATTTATTTTTTATTTAATTTATTCCACGCTAGTGTTTTTATGTCCTACATACTTTGATGTGATAAATGTATACATAAATGTTGTATATTTAAAGTCTCAATTGTTATACCCTCAACTATCACAAAACAAAAAAGCAATATAATGGTTGGTTTCCGCGACCCCGGCAGTTCAAGTGCCAAAATAACTGTTATATCGAGCCTTAGGATTCGGCCTCCATCTCCATTCGGCAAACTTCCTCGTACACGATCCATAAGATGGATTTAGAGATAAAACTTGCAAAGTTGTTGTGTAAATATAATACGATTTTTCTTGAGTTTTAATTGTTTTGTTAATCAATTCCTACTGTCATGTCTGTGTCTGTAGTAGTTTGTTTCGTTGTGATAGCTTTTGTTATTTTGTTTTTTACGTGTTTTATCTATGGTTTCATAGTAAACTTTATAGTATTATGAATTGTCCTCTTTTTATTTATTAATTTATTTAATTTTTATCCTATTCAGTTATAAAAACTGATTAACAAAGAAGGACCTTAAAAAAGCTTTTCAATTGACTAGGATGGACAGAAAAGAAATGGGTCTACAAAATAATTATTATCTAGTTTTCGTTACTTTGAACTAATCTTATGTTTTATTACTTTTAATTAACACTTATGTATATAAATATTTGTACGTTTAACTTCAAGCAAACAGATCGTTAACATTTCATTTTTGTTTTAAGCAACAAAGCATAACATGGAATTTTAAAACCAAATTTACCAGCATATATGCAAAACAACTGGGTCTCTTTTTGAACAATTCTATCTGTATTCCGAACAAAGTCCACCACTTATATCAATCTTATATTTAAAGTACTCTACATAGCTTAAAATGTAACCACTTTCCACGGACTATTTTCTGCTACCTTTTTCTAGAACTAAAAATAAGTTACAAGCTTGGACACATAGAAGGTTTCGCCAAGAAACCGTATCGGCAACAGTGTAAGTTACAAAATTACTTTTTAGAAGTAACAGAAAACCAATGTTGGTTTCTGTAGCTAGAGCGGTATGAGATATTTCCTGTCGTAACACAAATTGTCTTGACCCTTGAACTTCACGTGTGGTGTGCGAAAATAAAACCTTTACAATCGGTAGAGTTGGAGAAAGGTTCCTGAAATACACACATGTCGGAAAAATTGATTTTCATTCCATACATTTATTTGAAAAGTCAACATATAGATCATGTCTTGTGATGATTGCGATATTAAATAGGGTTTAAGATTTCTACTGTGTTATTGATTTCTTTAAAATGTCAATTTATAATATATAATCACTTACTTTTAAAACGATAATATTAAACTTTTTTACAACCAAGATATTAAAACCTTTTTTCTTTTTGAACGGATGTTGGCAACATATTCCGCGCAGAAGTTTGAACTTGTAGGAGTTTAATTGGTGTGTGATATCTTGGTTGCAAAGTTTGTCGACTAATTCTTATCTGGATTGCCTCGAGTGTTCGGAGACGAACTCGGTGAATAGGAACGATTCGGCGAGTGGATTTGAAATTCAGCACCACAACCGTAAAACTAAAAGTAGTAAAATCTTTGGTGGTGGATGTGGAAAGTTTTCAAATAATCGCCCCGCCCTGAGTTAATCACGTACTGGATTTGTTTCAATATTTCTAACAAGCTTTTTTGAGGAGAATCAATATTCTGCTATATATATTTATTTTATATATTTTCATTGCAATTTGTATTTATGTGACGGTGGAATCAGATAGTCATATGACAGTAACTGACTAATAAGCGACTTAAAAGGGACTGAACGCTAAATTTTACTTCCGTTTTGGGTTGATTAAAATAAACTCGCTTTTAAAAAAAGATATTTCGATGGACATCAAAATAATCTTGAAATATATTAATGTGTAAGCCGAGAATCCAAACGTGTACCATCTGCATAGGAAGCAGATGCTTCGTTTAAACGAATACAACTTTTAAATTGAAACATTCTACGGATATTTTGAATGTTTTTTTCAGCGACAAAGCATCGACTGA
Source organism: Isoperla grammatica (assembly GCA_945910005.1). Taxonomy (NCBI): domain Eukaryota; kingdom Metazoa; phylum Arthropoda; class Insecta; order Plecoptera; family Perlodidae; genus Isoperla; species Isoperla grammatica. Next base: position 47,565,903 of record OX246738.1, on the reverse strand, counting down.
TCTGTCAATAGTCAATACGTGCCAAGTAAAGCAACATAGCATACGTCAAGCTGGATACATCTACTCAGGTTGAAAAGCGACGTGAGAAGAATCTACCTTGCAGAAAAGCCTGGTTGTTAATCGTCATTAATTTGGACGAAAAATTTGCTGTGAAACTATTTTCATCCTGATATTTTATATAACAATTGTATTTAATTCGACCTTGCATCCTGAATAATGAATTCTGGTTTTTCATTCCTAGGTTGATTTGTACATTGTATCTTTCGTATTTCTAACACATTCTCTTCCTCAGTTCTTGAGTAAATTGAAAACTAATCTCTAACTATCATTAAGGTCGCTTACGTTTTTTTGTCTTTAGACAGACTTACAAATGAAGTGGGTTTTTACGATTGTTTTAACAAAATATCATTGAGTTAGCTGATTAAATACGTATGTTGCACGTTGTACGTTCTGCTAAGGTTCCTTAATACAAACAATCTCAAACATTTCTGATAAAAGATGTTGCTGTTTAACTATATGATCTATTGTAAAATATATACCTACATATAATTTGTTTAAGTTAATTACAAATATATACTAAACACAAATTTTTAAAACACGTTTATTCTTTTAACGTTTCATAAATGCGTGTTTTGAGTTGTATTGTGAACAAATCGATACATGTCTTTATGAAGTGCAAATCATTCATCATTATAATTCTGTATTTATTTGAGTGTATATCAATACATTATAAATAACTGAATTCATTTTAATTTCGTGATGCACTTTTGCTTAACCTTTGCATATAACGACAATAACAAAAATGGAATACGGTTGCAAAAAGTAACGGAAACAGAAATTGTAACTAGAATACGACATTACTAACAAATGTGTTTGCTAACATCAAATAAAAAGATTCGAGACTCAACCAACAAAATACAATAAAAAATTGCGTTTCCAAGAGTTGGAAAATAATAGAACATAATATGTTATAATAGGTCTATAACAGAAAATGTGTCCCAAAAACATTGGAACATTACAAAGAGTTTCGCCAGTAATCAAATTCAGTTGCAAAAGCGATGGCGCTACGGTGCACATTAATAACAGTTCACACCTGAGCTGCCTCGACTTACATGATTGGTTGTTGTGAGACACCCTTAGGGCCCTCGGCTGAATTGTGAAAACCTCAATCAGCTATGATTATTACTAATTAGTAGACTGCGGGGACTAGAGGTGGTTTCGGCCGCGGTGGGCAAACCTCGATACTGAGCCCGGAGCAGTATTTCTTTCCATCAACTAGTGCGTATTACATTGGTGCAAGAGTAGGTTTTATGAGCTCAATGCCATTGTGGATATACACTCGCCAGTTGAGTTGGTCCCCTTTACGATTAAATAAATAAAACAAAATAAATTCACATTTAGAGTCTACCCACTCAGTAACGAAACTGATTTGCAGTGGAGGACTTTAATTTAAAGTGACTAAACCAACCCTGTAGGCTCCAAACACAATCGACGAGTGAGCGATAACCAATCAAAGATCGATATTTCTAATACGAAACATATGAATCAGTGATCGGACAGTGCGAACACCTGCGGACAAATGTCAGAATCAACAAGGCCGATTCAGAACAACTTTGAATTTATTAAGTGCTTCGTTGCTAGGACGGCAATTAATTGGAAAAGTTCGTTTCAACAATATGTAAATAATAATAAAGTTTAAAAAAACGGAATTATTTATTGAGATAAAGAAACGAAGATGAAAATATTTACTGTGATGAGAAATGGCGTCGTCCACTGTGTCACCTCGTACGACAGGCAGATCTATTATACATTACGTGAAATCAACATTGAGCATTTGAAGGCTACTCTGTATGGAATTTACCAGGTACTCATATAAGTGCACCTCTATCGATTTTGAAACAAAACAGACACTGGACTGATCTGAATTACTTTTCAAATTATGCAGCTCTAGCGAGCGGAATATAAAGCGATCGAACTGAGTGGACGAAAGCACCCGCTCTTGTTGTATCCAGTCGAGCATGCAGTATTGTACAGCGTGACGTTAGGTGTTGTGGGCAGTGCAATTCAGTGGCAAGTTCTTTGCAGATGTACATCAGTACCTGATATGAAGTCATGTGTACGGGATCACGACTCACCGAGATGTTAAAGATCACTTCATCATAACATCAGCCATACCAAAAGGATGTGGTAATATATTATCCAAATCAGCTTCTACTTAATTCCCTATATTATTTTAAAGGATTAAAATAACACTTTGACAAAATAATGTGTAATCAATCATCTTTGTTTCCGTTTGGATTATTATTACTGTTCGAAGTTAAACGAAGTATTCACGCCAGGTGTGGACAGTAACAAATAGTGAAAACTATTAGATTAAATGAGGCTAATGGGAGCCCTTCAAAATAAGGCCTCAAATCTTCAATCTAATAATTTTAACACTGCATTTATCAACTTGTTTTGGAGAAAGTCTATTATTTTTATAATTATTTGACACTTCTTATTTATTTGTACATTCTTACGTACGTAGATGTAAACAATCAGCTACGGTTGGTATATTATAACTATGTGCACCAACAATCCAAATCATTAGTTCGCCATATTCCGCCTAACGTCGTAAATCTACATCTTTCATTCAAACTCAACGAGGCGACATAATAGTAGCAAGATAAAGTACATTCTGCATTCATGTTCATTCAGCCTTATTACAATGTTACATACCTCTTGAGACATAGAGACGTCGGCTTATATAATTCATAGACCATCATCGTTGTGACCTGTTCAAGTACTGTGTCTGCCCAAAACAATATCAATAATGCAAATGAGCTGGAAAATTTAAAGACAAAATACAAAATATATCGAAACTACGTCAGCTCATTAATTACTAAAGCTAAAAACACGTACTACACTAGAATAATAACGGAGTCGAACAATAACCCTCAAAAACTTTGGAATACTATTAATGAAATTACTGACAGGAAAAGTAAAACTTCCCCATCAATAAAAGAAATAGTTACAAATAACACCACCTATAAAACAGAAGACAACCCTGCAAAAGTTGCTGAAGCTTTTGTTAACTACTTCTCAAATATAGGAGCTAAGCTAGCAAACAATATAAAGCGCAACTTTACTCCCAAAACAGCAACAAGAGGAAGTAACACAAGTAACAGTAATATTAACTCTATCTTTATGACCCCTGTCTCTACAGCTGAAATTTTGACTGCTATTCAATCACTTAAAAAAGACGCAACATGTGGCCATGACAATCTCCAAGTAAAAACGATTAAAGCTATTAGCACGTATATAGCCTATCCTCTTACACATATCTTCAATTTAGCAATAGAGACTGGCACTTTTCCAAATAACTTCAAAACTGCTATAATTATACCTATCTACAAAGCTAAAGACCCCACTAAACCTGAAAATTACAGGCCGATATCTATTCTAACACACTTATCTAAACTTTTAGAAAAATGCATCAAATCTAGACTTATGACCTTCCTTGACAAGAACAACATTCTCTCTCCTAATCAATATGGCTTTAGACCTCAAAAAAGTACTGACGATGCTATTCATAAGTTAACAAGTCATTTATACTGCTCCATGGACAATGGTGAGAAAGCCTTGGCTATATTTCTAGACCTCGCGAAGGCTTTTGACACGGTTGACCACAAAGCCCTCATTAATAAACTTGGAAACATTGGGATAAGAGGCATTCCTCTAAAATTCTTTGAAAGCTACCTGTCAAATCGAAAACAATCTGTTAAAATTAATAAAACTTACAGTGACAGCAAAATTATAACATATGGAGTTCCTCAAGGGACAGTCCTGGGTCCGATCCTTTTTCTAATTTACATAAACGAACTGTGTAACTTAAAAATAAATGCTAACATAATAACTTATGCTGATGACACAGTCATTGTGATAACTGGATTTACCTGGGAACAGGTATATAAAAAAGCTAACAAAACATTGCAAACAGTGTTCGAATGGCTAAACACTAACCTTCTGACACTTAACCACACAAAAACTATATACCTACCAATATCCCCATCAGCTACTAGCCAACCTCCTAACAACTTAATCCTAAAAGTTCACAAAAACACATGCTCGCTTGGAAATAACTGCAAATGCAATGATACACTAGCAAAAGAAGACAATGCAAAATACCTTGGTATAATGATAGACAAACACCTAAGATGGAACACTCATACTTCAAATACTACAAAAAAGTTACATAAAATACTGTACATCTTCTATAGACTCCGGAACCTCCTAAGTAGAAAGCTTTTAATTACAGTATACAAATCCCTTGCTAAATCGATAATACAGTACGGAATAATTGGATGGGGTGGGGTAAATGACTCTAACCTAAAATGTTTAAACACAATGCAAAAGGCTATTTTAAAAGTTATCATCAAAAAACGCAAACAATTCTCAACCGAACAACTATACAACACAATGCAGGTGTTAGATATAAGACAAATATACACAATTAAAATACTAACCTTCACCTACAAACATATCAACAAACATATAAGCAAAACAAAAGATTATAGAAGAGCACACAACACCCGTACAAACAGTAACAATAAGTCAATACTTAATGTGCCTAGAAGAAACACTTCACTCGGCCAAAAACATGCAGACTTCCTGGGTCCTCGCATTTTCAATCAAATACCATCCGCTATTAGCACATTAAAATGCTTGTGTCAATTCAAGAAAAAAATACACTCTTGGATTATAGAAAAGAAAAGAACATATTGTTCAAACCAAGTAACCATGCGGAAAATCTTCTCCAGACTAGACTAAATTAATTAAATAATATAATTTATAATTAAAAAATAATAAAATAAAATAAAATAAATAAAATAAAATAAAAAAATCAGTTCCATTTCACTCAACAAACAATTGTATAAAATAACTCATCACATTGTCTTTTAGTACACTTTCTCCTATAAACACACCGTCTCAATTTATTTCACCCTAAGCACACTCAAATCACAATTCTATATATGGAAATAACACACGCTGTACCTACAGTTCGCCAGGATTTAAAAGCAAAACCATAATAATGTCAACCCGCACACAAGAATTTATTCTTAGGCGGGTTTCTCATAACACAATAGTACAACATAACAAAAGTAACACAAACAACACAACATAATACGTAGTAATTTACAACTCAAAATGTTTATAATTATCTTTCTACTTAACTTAATTACATTCAACTTACCTCCAACATTTACTAGTACTTTGTAAATCGTTTTACACACTTCCTACCAAATGACTGCAGTGTATGTACATTTAGTACATTCACTACTATTTTATATAATTAGAATTAGTCATTGTTAGTTTGCAAGTTAGCTACTACACTACTAGTTACTAGAACCCTACAATAATATACTACTATTTTTGTAAAAAAAAAAAAAAAAAAAAAAAAACATATACTACTATTTTTGTATTGTATCAGTACGTATATATTCAACTTAACTATTTTATGCAAGGTACCTTAATAAAACACTACTACTATGTAAATTGTATATACACATTTCCTATTTAAAAGTGTACACGATTAGTACCTTTATCTATGCTACCATTTTATGTTGTGTATGAACTTATTATTCTTATTCTTATGAACATAATATTTAAGATATGAGAATAAAATGGATTTTGATTTGATTTGATTTGATTCACGAATATATGAGCTGTGGCGAGGTAAGTAGCACTGTGACCTTGGGTGGCGCGGAACAGAACTAGCGTTAGGGGAATCCACCGCCTTCAATATTAGCAGAGATTTGTGTTTTGCGCGTACCACGTAGAATCCATTTTCAAAAGATGATTTTCAGAATGGGCAACACGCGTACGATTTTTTTTGTTAAACCAAACACTTAGTTTAATAGTATTAGATACAAAAAGTATATTAATGCAAGTCGCACGTAAAAAAGAAATTTTTAAATAGGTTTAATGTGGTCGTATTTATTGAAGTTTAAACTCGGGGATCTGAAACGCGTACAGGTGGCTGTGACGCAATGGTTGTGTAGACGTGGTGGAACAGACCAATCGCTGAGGCGGTGAGCGTACAAAGTACAAAACCATGACGTCAAATCCACTCTACATGGCGGCGGCTCGTTTTTCGCGCCCTTTTATTTATCGTTACTAAACAAATTATTTTGAGGCATAGACTGATCCGTTTTTCGAAATTCAAAGACACAAAATTATTTAATGAGAGACAAGGTATTTAAAAATCGATTAAAATTTTCCTACGCGTGTTCCCTATTGATCTAGAGGGGCGTGATTACTTCTATTTAAGGCGCGTTCAGACAGAATGACTATGGACTAAGACTAACAATAGAGTGATTAAGCCTTGGGAAAACAACGTACTCGAAAACATCCATCCCCAAATGTATTTCAACAATGCCAACAATCGAAAATCAACTTTCTTAATCACTCGTTCTTAATCACTAATCACTATAAAAGTTTGTTAACGCTTAAACATAAATCGTATACTTCAACCCTGTTAAACCTTAAATCGTTAGTCATAAACACTAATCGTTAGTCTTAGTCATTTTGTGTGAACCCGCCTTTAAGGCGCGTTCACACAGAATGACTATGGACTAAGACTAACAATAGAGTGATTAAGCCTTGGGAAAACAACGTACTCGGAAACATCCATCCCCAAATGTATTTCAACAATGCCAACAATCAAAAATCAACTTTCTTAATCACTCGTTCTTAAACACTAATCACTATAAAAGTTTGTTAACGCTTAGACATAAATCGTATACTTCAACCCTTTTAAACCTTAAATCGTTAGTCTTAAACACTAATCGTTAGTCTTAGTCATTTTGTGTGAACCCGCCTTTAAGGCGCGTTCAGACAGAATGACTATGGACTAAGACTAACAATAGAGTGATTAAGCCTTGGGAAAACAACGTACTCGAAAACATCCATCCCCAAATGTATTTCAACAATGCCAACAATCGAAAATCAACTTTCTTAATCACTCGTTCTTAATCACTAATCACTATAAAAGTTTGTTAACGCTTAAACATAAATCGTATACTTCAACCCTGTTAAACCTTAAATCGTTAGTCTTAAACACTAATCGTTAGTCTTAGTCATTTTGTGTGAACCCGCCTTTAAGGGTCCTTGATAGTAATGTTAAAGTGCGTTTTCAATGTTGTGCATTGTTTTCATTGAAGATTTAGAGGGCTGTGATTAATTCTCTGTAAGGGTCCTAGATCAATTCTAAAGAGCGTAGATTATTTCTCGATAAACTTGTGGAAATCGGTTTTCAAATAAGTGTATGCTTTTTTTTTTTAAATTATAGTGCGCTATGCATTAAGATTTTGGTTTTCGAGTGGCATTCTTGAGATATAATTAAACAACTAGTTCCTTTTTAAACGCGAGTCTACCCGTTCCCGTTCCGTATGTCTGTAAATATAATTTATTTATTTAACGTTAAAGAAGTGGTAACGCATTCTTGTATGAAATATCCAGGGTACTTAAAAGTACGTTTCCAACTTCGATAACGATATTCGAAATTCCCCTCAAGGAGGTCGTGTTTTGTCAAGTGTCGCGTCTGCGATGCGGATATAGCCGAGTGACGTCATACAAAGAAGAGCAATAGGTCTAGGAAGCTTCAGACCTACGGGAAGAAGAGAGCAACCCTTCACTACTGACGCGGGTCGTGTACAAAAGTTTCTCCAGTGAATGAGAAGGAGAGATGCAGCTTAATTGAGATGGATCCTGAAGGGGCGTTAGTTCGTTATTCTGCTCACGGAGTGCACTGTCAGCGGTGGCTCAGTACTCATATCTTTGTATCAGAGTCGATAAGGTGTTTCATCTTTGAGAAGGTCGTTCGTCTTCGAACAAAAAAACATAACACTAGACTATAGCGATCCATGTGTTGGTTGTAACAAATACTTTACCATGCTTTGATGGTAGAGTGCAAGGTCCACTTGATCTCGGCCTATCGGAGGCTTGTCGAACTCGCAAGCTAGGTCGTCGCAAGGTAACCAAAACCACCATTGTGTCGCCTACTAAAAAAACAGTTTTATAAATAATTGTACGCTGTAGATCATGTAAACTACTACATTAAACAGGTAAATGACACATTTTGATCGAATCAGTACCATTGAAATAACATATGATTTACTGCGAAGACCTAACTAGCAATTTAGACGAGTCTACGCTAGGCGGAGATCAAGTAGATCTTGGGTAGAGTTCTACAACACATCCAGCAGGCTGGGACAACAGCCAACTACCCCTCGGCTTTGGTTTAGTGCGCTGAGCCACCGTGGTTGGAACTTGAAGTTGAGTAGTTTCACCTTACAACCAGCCAGAGCGCTAAAGAACCGGCCTGCTACTAGCGGTGAACTTTTCCATCGACTCTGGTGGTATCATGTTACTAGTGACATAGAACCAACATCCTAGACCCACAGTGTGAGGGTTTGACGCGTACCATTTAGAGTCTTTACGCAAACCTTATCCGGATCACTCACATTGCAATCTGGCTTGGTTAACTGGGTGGGCAGATTGTAATCTGTAGTGGTCTGAATCAAGTTTGCGTAAATAACCGTTAGAAGCCATTTTAATTTGAAATCATATGGGTGACGTCAAAATCGTCACAGTATAGAGGGAAAAATGTGTGTAGACATTTGAGCTGTTAATACAAGACAAATATTCGCGAAAAGGGCGAGTTATGACACGATTATCCCCCAGCAAAATTTATGAACACGATTATCTGTGGCATTGTGACACGAAGAATAAACGAGACTTGATTAAATTTAGTTGATTTTCAGTAGTAATAGTAAACTAGTATTGGTGAGCAGTTGAACTTCAACAAACAGCATCAACATTTCAACAATGCCCATCGAAAGTAAACAAACAAGGCGTTTTAGTCCACAACATGGCCGCGACCTGCATTACATTAATACACGCTATTGTCAGAAGACAAGTGAGACTGCCCACTTCAGTAATTTATAAAAGAACATACCCCTAAATAACAAACGAACTGTAAAGTACATCACTAGGGTTGTAAATGGCAGCTGAAATTCATTGGTTCGGGGGTGTCTAAATGGAGGGGTAGAGCGACTGTAAGGGATGGTCTTGGTTTGACAGACTCTCCCCTATCTCCCATCCTACCCTAATGCAGTTCCAGTCACGCGACTTTCTTGAAATAATCCACACTTTTTTACACCAATTACTAATGACTCTTTCCATGGAAAAACGAATTTTCTTCTCAACGAAAAACTTTGGCGAGATAGACAGGAAGTAAAAGAGAGAGGCGTGAATGCATTAATCATTTGGAAGAATCAAAGTTGTCTCTTTCAGACTAGGTATGCATATTGGTGACCAGGTTAAGAGGTGGGTTAAGGACTCGAAATATGTTCTATTTTACCACATATCGTCGTCTACGTACATTACAATCTACACGTTTTGGTTCTTAAGAAAACCATAGTGAATTTGTTAATTACTGTGTATATAATACGAACAAATAATAATTCACCTGTTTTTATAGATTTTATAAACAGATAATATACTTAATTAATTAGTAATTAAATGAACACAGTACCAATAATATAAGAACAGAATTTCCCCATAATGATTTAAATATAAATGCTTGACATCCCCCCCCCCTCCCCCCCCCCCGTCCCATCGTTCAAAATGTACCCAACACCAAAGTATTGGAGGAACATTTCGTCTCGGCTCGAATGTGTTCAATCGATTTAGCAGATCAAACATCCAACACACACGAGTAAGCAAACAAAAAACTGCGGGAACACTGGCGACCAATCAGAGGCCACTTCCTGCTGCCTCGAGAACACTGGCATTGTGAACAAGAAACGATGTTGATTTTATCATTTCGAATTCGGAAACAACGAATAGACAGGGATAGTCTACGAATACATCGCCTGAAGAAATTTGATGGTCTGTATTAATAGTCAACCCCTGGGCCATTGGATAACAAGGGTTGCTTCTCAGTTGTACTTTGCTTACTATTTTAAAATTGAACTGATGAACTGAACTGATGATAAACAGCTGTTAAAATAATGAGTTTCAACGTTATGAAGGAACACATGTGTATATCTATAATACCTGCTCGACTATTACAGCTTTTAATGCTGCACAACATCGTTGTGAAAGTTTGGTATGTTTTTTGTTTGATGAAGGTTTGTTTTCCAAAATACGAACATTAAATTTTTTCCCAGCTTGTTGTTTGTCCATCAAGTCAACTCATTTGTTTCATTGCTGTATTTTGGTGTGACTAATAATAGCCTATGAAACGTTCTTCGTTGCATCATAGAAACAGATTTTGGCTTTTTTACCCTTGAATTATATCCTCACCAAAAGGCCAAATCTCGGCGACCTCTCTGTCACCTCCTACGACAAGCAGAGCCACATTGGACCTATATATTATCTCCCAATTACAAATTTTGTAATTATTACCTCACAATAACATACAAAATGAAAATAAAAATGAATTGAATCAAATTAGAACTATCCCAATATAATAGTTTAATGACTAAATTCTATTGGGGAAGAATGTCGATCATTCATTATTGATATTTGATTAAGACTTCTTAAATATTGTACACTTTATTCGAGACTTCAGTAGTTTTAAATAAAGTGTAAATGAAATAATCAAGGAATTGGAAACCTTTGTCTTGTTTTATCTGTTTTAAGAAACTCGAGTTCAGCATAATACTAGATCTGATCCAATTAAGTTTGTGTCTGAAAGACATGTGGGACATTGAGCTTTAAATAACGTTGACTAGAATATGATGTTTATATGAATATGTACGACTATGAGCATATCCGTTAAACATATTAATCTAATTTATGTGATGTTTTCTTTGTTTCAGATTATAGACCACTTCATAAAGCAAATGAGATTACACCTTTGTTACGCTAAGGTTTCCAAGATACACTGCAATAATTTGTGTGAGGAAATTATTAAAAATGGCAACGTCCATAAATCCAGCAGACGTGAGATCGGGTCAGACTTGCCGGAGTCATTAAATGTGACGTCACAGGTCTGTCCGGATTTCCGTGACCTGAATGTCGACAGGACGAGGAGAACGTTTCAATGTGGGTCAGGTGGGAAGCTGAATATGTCAGGCTGCGTTGAAACGTAAATTAATAAATAAAATAAATAAATAAATTCACATTAAGAGCCTACCCACTCAGTAACGAAACAGATTTTCAGTGGGGGATTTTTAATTTAAAGCGACTAAACTAACCCTGTAGGCTTCGAACACCATTGACGAGTGAGCGATAACAAATCAAAGAACAATATTTCAAATATGAAACATACGAATCAATGATTGGACAGTGCGAACACCTGCGGACAAATGTCAGAACCAACAAGGCCAATTCAGAACAACTATAAATTAATTGAGTGCTTCGTTGCTAGGACGGCTCCAAAGTCACCGTTTACTTATTCCTAAGACAAGAAATAATGGAATTCATTCCATAATAGAAATTAAAAAATTTCTGTCTGAACCGGGATATGAACTCGGGTTCTTCTGCATTGGAAGCAGGGATGCTAAACACTGGACCAACGAGTTACTGCGTTGCTACGTTGCTTCGTTGCTGCGTTGCTGTGTTGCAATGAGTTTTACTGAGGCAGCCTGGTTTGAAGGTGGGAATACCCTTTACCTTTAGTAGAAGACAATTACAAGGGTTGCTACACCTATCTTACGAGATGACTATACAATTGACTTGTTATAACTAAATATATATTGTTTGAGATTACTTATGGAATCTTCCCAGAAGCTACTTGCTACTCAACATAGCTTGGTGACTCAAGTGGGTATTTGGATGGTTTGACGGAACGCCCGAGGGCTTATCATGTCCTTCAATCCTCAGACTGGCCTTATAACCAAGAATTCAAATATGAGACATTACATGGTGTTCTATAAGGAATTTTTGTTATTATGATATCATTTTACGCCTATTATTTTTCAAATAATATACATTTCTTAATAAATAAATTCTTGAATCTAAATTATTTTTAATTTACTAAATTATACGAGAAAAATGAAATTAGTTTTCACATAAAACGAAATTTCGTGCAATATAGAAGGCGTTATTGTAAATTTAAAAAGCGTATAAAAACAACTCGGCCTGAGTTGATAACTATATAACTCAAAAGGTACGTTGGCTATATGCATACAAAGTAAAATATATAGAATGTAGAGAATTTCACAATGTTAGTAATTAAATATTGAAACTTCCAAATTCTAAACCAACATATCCTTTATTTTAACGAGTTTAATATTAACAAAGTTAGAACCTTGTTTTGTCTGTTTATTACTAGTTAATGCAAGCTCTGTAATGCGTTCTCTCAGATTACAACTGGATTATGTGAATATATGATAACACAACACGTAACCTCAATACCCAAGATCCGATAAGAAACTGACACGACCAAGTCTGTCATTCCTCCAACGTTCCAATGTCTTCCAGTAAAGTAAAGTCAACATCTCAATGGCGGGACTACTCGAATAGTTCACATTACTCCCAACCCTGAAACATGTTGGTT